>OY720344.1:107300859-107900859 GCA_963082975.1 Labia minor
GTAGATATAACTAATGTAGATAAATACTTAAAGTAAGGTTAGTTTCAATTTTATTAATGGAGATAAATGAGAGAAAAACATTTAAATTAATTTTAAAAGACTAAAAATAAGTAAATTTAATAAAGATTATATAAATTTAATATATTTTTTTTTTAATTTTACTAAATTAAAACAAAAATTCTGTCATGTTTAATATAAAGTACCTGGGACACCGATCTATCGCTCGACCCTTTAACAAATTTATACAATTTATTATTATAAACAATGAAAATTTTACAATTTTTTAATTATTTATTACAATTGTTATTGTAAAATGACACAACAATTATTTTTTCCTAAAATGTTACAAATTAATTAAAATAATTTGATTTAGGAAAAATATCTAAAAATTTAATTGATAAAATATTTTATCCTATATTAGATATATATGTTGTTATCTGTTTTGACCAAGGATTACTACTGATAATAATATAAATTATGAAATTATATTGACACCTGTTCTTATCTATATTTTAATTAAGAAAGGAGATTACAATTTATTATTTTTATTTATAATAAACAAATATCATTTATATTATTTATAATTTAATCTAAAAAAACATTTTAATTAATATAATATAATTTATTTAATATTATTAGATCAAATTTATTCAACAATTTAGTTGAAATTCCTTCCTTTATAATTATACATATGTATTATATCATCATATATTGCTAACTTCTTAAATATTTTTTTTTTTTTGGGTGGGGAATTGAAAAATATATTTCGTAATTTGATTCCAAAATATTATTAAGATAAATATTTTTAATTTTATTTCGAAATTAAATAAAACATTTTAAAATATTTTAAATATAAAAAAATATTAATACAATACCAATTAAAAAAGAATGGCGGAAGGCAAATTTCAATATCGATGACGTAGCCAATGACGTCATTTAAATTTATTTATTTATTACCATTTTGGTTCGAATTTACAGTTTTGTTTTTTTTTTTTTACAAAATTTTACATATTTGTTATATATATTATTATTTACATTTACATTAAAAATCTATCTATCTATCTCTGTGGCTCTACGGAACTCGAAAGTTCTTGGCCGCATCAACCACACCCCTCCAACTATTCGTATTCTGAGCCACAACCTTCCAGTCCCTATCCTCTCCCATCTCTCTCCCATCCTTTACCACATTAGACACCCACCGTGTCCTTGGTCTTCCAAGTGGACGTTTCCCACTCGATCCCTACCAATATATATCTCCTCCCATTCTAGCCACGTGTCCTGCCCACCGTGGCCTTCTCGATTTTATAATTCTAACTATATCTGGAGATGCATAGAGGTCATGCAATTCCTCATAATGCAATCTTCGCCATTTCTCGGTGAACTCATCTTTTCATAAATCGCCCATAATGCTTTTCGCCAACGAATCCTATTTTCAAATACTCTAAATCTACTCTCGTCACCTAATGTCATAGACCATGCCTCACACCCATATAATACAACCGGTAAAATAATTGTTTTATATATTTTAATTTTTATCCCCTTTGATAATAATTTTGACGCGAAAAGCCCCTTTATTGCATGATAACATGCGTTTCCCGATTGTAATCTCGCTTTAAACTCATCTCGAATATTATCTTTCGTTATCACAGAACCTAAGTATTTAAATTTACAAATGCTATAATTTAATAATCAATATTACTAAATAATATATATTCTACGGCGGAACCAGGCCCCTTAGAGCATAGGCCTCTCCCAAGGCTTTCGCTATTCTCGTCCAGTTCGTTCCAGATGTCTGCACGATGTCGTCCAATCATCTTTTAAATTAAGAAAATACTAATAAAGTTGATTTTTTTCGAGACTGAAACCGGTACAGATCAATTTCATTTTATAAATATTATCTATGGTGTGAATTTCAAAAAAATCCTTTGAGCTGTTAAATATCTCAAAAATATTCAAATATATATATATATAATTTTTGCTAGTATAATAAGATAAGATATTATTTGGTATTATATTTACTATTATATTTGTTTTTTGAAAATTGAAAATTTCTATTAATCATTTTAGGGATAATAATCACGGGAGAAATATGAAATAAATATTTTAAATTCAACTCTAACCCCCCTTCATCCAAAGAATATTTGGAGAGTTGCGCATGCCATTTAAATTAATAACTATAACGGGACATCTAACTAACATCTAACAGTTTGAAATGTGTTATCTATTAGTATTTATCTAAATATCTAAATGAAGTATAATCGATAATATATTCTTTAAATTAATATTTTTTAAATTGTTAGTAATGAAGATTTTTACTTTATTTTATTTATTTGTGTTTAATTTTATTTGATATTTGCTGGAGTGGGGGTGGAAAAAGCTTTAAGATATAGCTAATGTTTGTGTAGAGGGGAGTGATGGTTTTTGTTTTCTCAAAAGCTGCCCTCACATTATTTTGTTTATTTGGTCGCTCTTGTGTGGTATTGAATAATAATAATAATTTTAATAAAAATAATTATAATAATTTTAATAAAAATAATAATAATAAATTTAATTTTAATAATAATAATAATAATAGATGTATGGTATGTTGTGGTGTTATGCAGGAGTGAAGGGTAGAATAGTGGATGCCATGTGGAGGCGAGGTGCTGCTGACCCGCACAGCCCAGGTGCTCTGCGGTGCGTGGCTGATGGGACGCCTGCGCGTCTGCCTGTTTGCATGGGACGCCGTCGGGCGTCGCTGGCGCTGGCGTTTTGGCGCGCGCAGCCGATAGCCTATCATCCAGTTGACGGCCGGCAGCGCCTTGAGGCTCACGAGCTGCAACCACGAATGCCGAGGACACGGCGCCTCGAAGCGGTCAGTTCAATCTCCTCCAAACCCAGAACCACCCCCCACTCCCTACACACCCCCTACTATCACCTCCCAGCATGCCTTCCCAATGACAACCAGCATGTTGATGTTTGGTTTCTGTGACACTAGCATCTAAAAAAAAATTTATTCATATCATTAAAATACAAACATTCATTGGTACCCGAAAGAGAAAATGAATACAAAATTGTAATCACTTTTTCTTTTACTCCCAACTTTTAATCTTATTAAATTTAATAAATAAATAAATAAATTTCATTATGTTATCAAAGATTAAACGCAATATGTTTTCATTTTCATTCAATATTATCGAATATTTATTTTTATATGTAAAATTAATAATCAAATTTAGAAAAATACTTTAAACAGATCACAAGAGAGGAAAAAAAAAATTAAAACTAAAAAAAGAAAGATAAACTCTTTCTCCCTTAGTCACTCTCCCTCTTTATGTACCAATATATATATATATATATATATATATATATATATATATATGAAACACTTGTTTGATAACATCGTATCGGATAAAAAAAAAACTTTGTTAAAGTTTATTAAAGAATTTTAGATCTACATCATATATGGTATATCCAAATAAATATTTTCCGATAAACCTAAATATTTTAATGGCAAATGAACTTGTCAATAAAATTTTTTTTCACCTTCTAAAAAAAATATTAAAATAAAAAATAGTATTAGATTATTAAAAAAAAAAAATTACCTACACATATTATCTGAATATCATTTGTAAAAAATCTTTATAAAAATATTTTTATTTCTATAAATTAAATTTCATTATAAAAAAATTTGATTTCAGATTTAAAATTTTTTTTTTTTTTCTTATTAGTATTCAAATTAAAAGAAGGTCGGCATTTAAAGTGAAAACAACCCACTTACATGTGGTTTTAAGCCTTTTTGTTATTTATTAAAAAGGGTTGTTCATTTTAAACAATATCGTATATATTATTATTATTATTATGAGGAAATATTTCTAAATAAAATAAAATATCAACATAAAGTTCTTTTTAATTTTTCAAATCGTTATAAAATTCTTATTAATTAATACTGCTGTATATATATTATATTTTATTTATATAAGTAATTTATTTCTTATTATAATAAAAGTTATGAAGTGTGCAACAATAGAAAAAGAGAAGTTTTAAATATAACATATTATAATGAATATATTAATCTTAACTATTTATCAATAGAAATAACTAAAAAACTATTAATAAATAATTTATTATGTAAATAATGAAATATTTTTCACAAGTATAATATATATGTATATATATATATAAAGATGTACGCTTCTATTAAAAGTTGATGAACATATGGACGGGTAATGAATGTCCAAGAGATTATTAACAGAGGACCAAATTCCAAGTCAATCGCTATTCTGTAGGGTTTGATTCTCCTCCTCCTGGTCTCCAAATTAACTGCCCATTGTTTATCCTATGAAAGATTTATAAGATTTCCTTTATTAAATAATAAAATTAAAATTTAATATAAATATTTTTGTTTTTTGTATTAATATTTACTTTATTTTAAGGTTATTTATTTATTTACTGTTTCAACTTAAATTTCAAACCAATCAAATTAATTCATTAAATTAAATAAATGATTAAATTTATTTTTGTCAAGGCTAATGTTATAATACATTCTTCTCTCTCTCTATTTTATATTATTTTATTTTATTTTTGTTTTGTTTTTTTTGCATTTTGTGTTATTTTTAAAATGTCTTTTGATATATGTTAAAATAACTTTATTAATATTTATAATTATTTATAAGTATTAATATTTATATATAAATCTGAACTCTATACATCTCCGGACATCTGGTCATAATATTGAGAAGATTGTGGTTAGCATGACACGTGGCAACAATTGGAGGGAGAAGACTATTTGTGGTTGACAGGTCGGAAGACCAAGTACGTTGTGTACAAACATTGTTGAAAGTGGCGGACCAGAGTTGGGAAAGAATAGAAGTTGGATGGAGGTGGTTCAGAAAAGGAACGTTTCAAGTTCCGTAATGAAAGAGATAAAATAATTAAAAGTTGATGAACATATGGACGGGTAATGAATGTCCAAGAGAATATTAACAGAGGACCAAATTCTAAGTTAATCTATAGTTATTCTATAGTTATTCTTTTAAACCAACAAAATATATGAGAATAGATTTTTAATTTTTATTAATTAATTAATCATTAATGAAAGAATTAATATCAGGTAAACAACAAATAATATAAATATAATTTTTTTTATAAAATAACGTTTTTCCAATGAACTAAAAAGAATAAAATAATTTTTCTATAAGTCTGACAAAGTTTATGGATGAATTGCTTCATATTCAACTAAAAACGTTGGGCGCTTTTAGTTTTAGTTGATTTCTATGCAATTCACTTCCTTTATAGAGCTATATTCATATATATAGATACATACTACATTAAAACACTTCATTAACAAGTAACACTATTTCTTCTAATATAATCAACCATTTTGGATTTGATTGATAATATGTAAATTTAATAAAAATTATTTTAAATTTTGATACATCCTTTGATATAAGTATATTACAATGAAAAATAGTAAAAGATTAATTTCTTATTGCATGATAAAAAAAATGTGTCAGTTTATGTACTTCAGAATCCGTTGAAAAAAAATTAACCGGAGCAATACAAAAGGAGTTAGTTACTAAAAGTAATTAATCGCTAATAATATTACAATTAATTAATTATAATTCAATTATATTTCTTCTATACTTTCTAGGGATAGATTGAAATATCTATAAAAATTTTCAAAAGTCTATCTCAATTTAAAGATGATAAAAAATCGAGTTCAATTTGTCAATAGAGCGAACAGACAGAGAGAGAGACGCCAAGTGAAGTTGAGATAAACGTTATAATATAATAATAATAAACAAACAAATAAACAAATATTCTTTGATCTCTTTGTTATACCTATGAAATATTATATGGGAAGAGGAAGAGAAATAAAATAATAAAATGAAATAAATATGTAATATCGATTATTAAGATAAAATATATGAGCCTTTTATTTTGAAAGTGGCCTAACTCCGTTTTTCATTTTTTTGCCGGTTACAATGGGTACATGTACATACTTCATGTTATTTATCAGGAAGGTAATTCAGGTTGTTTTTATTCCAAGCAAATACGATAAATTTTTGACACATAAGTTTTCAGAATTAGTTCAATAACTAAACCCTGTAGTTTGAGAGTGGCCTAACTCTATTATAAACTTACATTAAGATTTTGGCGTGGTGGAAATGTCATTAAAAAAAATAATATACTGCTCGTTCCCCAAAATTATTACGAGATTATTAAAGTGTCGGAAAAGTAATAATTTTATTGTAAATGAAATGCAACAAGAAGATTTCGTATCGACAAAATTAATTAAAATATGTTTTGAATCTCAAGAATTATGTTTTCCTAAGTATAAAAAAAAACTCTGTATTGTTTTTTACTATCTCCTAAGAGATAGTATTACGATCACGAAAATATTCGATGTTGAGATTTTGATGTTTTTATACGTTTTGAAGGTCCCTGAATCATTTTCACTAAGGTTGAGAAAAATGTCTGTGTGTGTGTCTATGTATGTAACCAAGATTACGCAAAAACGGTTTGAGCTAGAATGATGAAATTTGGTATATAGGCATTATTCAAAATTCATAGTTTTCTATTAACTTTTGACAAATGTAACTCAACCGGAAGAGGGTCATTACATACAACGTTTTGATTTTTTTTCTTCTAAAGTGACCGTAAAAATAAAGATATATGTTTGATAATTTTTCACATGATTAATAATTGTATAAAACTGCTATATCTAGAATTTCAGCTTGATTAATTTGCTGAAAGTACCAGAATTAATTTTTTAACACTGCAAATCTCACGCACCAACACGTGACGTGGTGCCATCAACAAAGAGCCAAACATGCGCTGGTTTAATAAATATTATTTATTAATTTTAATTTATAATTTAATTTAATTTAAATTAATATATGTTATTTAATCCAATTCAAATTTGCTAGATAGTTGAGTGGAGACACTCCAGCATATTTTTGATTTTGAGGCATCTTAAGTTATGTTGAATGGACTTGGGCATCTTCAGATTTTATAATGAATTTGGTTGTTAATTTTGAAAGTGGTCCAACTCCATTCTTAATAAGAAAACGCAAATTATTAACTTAATAATTGCCACTATTTTAATTGGAACTATAAATTTAACCCTTCTAGATATACTTAAGCAGTATAACTCATTAGGATCCCCTATACGGATATTTTGAAATTCATTGAAACGCAAACCCTTAAATATCTCGATTTGAAGATAAATGGAGTTAGGCCACTTTCAAAATAAACGGCTCATATATAGAATTGATTAAATTCTTTGATATATATATAAATTAATTAATTTATTATTAGACATTTTGACTAGTATGTGTGTGATTCTTATTAATTGAACAAATTAAGATATTTTACGTACAAATACATAAATTTTAAAAAAATCAAATTTAATTAAATTATAAAATTGTTGTAGTATTTATAAATTATATTTATTTTAATAAAGAAATATTATTTGGATTATATATATATATATATATATATATATATTTCAAATGATAATTGAATGCTTGAATCAACATATTTCAAATAATAAACATATTTGAAATTTGTTATCAAAAAAATCATAATAAAATTAAATAGAGAATAAAAAATAAAATAAAAACATTTTGAAAAATATACACAATTAAACAGTGAAATTATGAGAAAATAAATAATAATAAAAAATTAACTAAATTTGAATTTAATAAATGGATATGCATGCAGAGAGACAAATTTAATTACACAGAGTTGTTTCGTTTAAATTTTTTATAATATGTACCATAATAATATTTTCATATTAGATATTGTTATTTTTTTTTAATATTCAATTTTTAATAATAATTATAATAAAAAAATGAAAATCCAATTTTTAAACAGAAACTTTGGAAAAAAAAAACAATGATAAAAATTTTCTATAAATTTGAAATTAAAAACTACCACTGAGAAAAGAAATGTTTTCTAATACGAATGATATTTTTTAAGACACGAAGAAATTAAATTGAAATCATCGATAAAAGTTAGTAGAAGAAAAAAGTAAATATAACATTTTTGCTTTTTTTTTTTTTTTATTCTACTGATGTATGTGATATCTGTACGGATGTGACCTTGAATTGTGCATTGGTTTCCGAACACTCACCCCATCCCTTCAGACATTTTTCATAACGTTACAAGATAATATCAAAATATAATTAGGAAAAAAAATAGTTCTATTTAGTGAGATTTCATATCAACTTTATGATAAATTTCTCTATAATAAAATTTTCCAATAATAATAATAATAAATAATTTAATTTATTTTTTCTAATGTTGTTATAATGTTTAGTACCTGGTTCACCGAGCCGCGGCTAGGTACTTTAAAAAATCTGGAGTGTTTCCACTTGATTATCTCGCAAATTTGAATTGGATTAAATAACACATATTATATAATTTAAATTAAATTAAATTATAAATTAAAATTAATAAATAATATTTATTAAACCAGCGCATGTTTGGCTCTTTGTTGATACCACCACGTCACTTAAGATTTGCAGTGTTTAAAAATTAATTCTGGTACTTTCAGGGATTCAATCAAGTTGAAATTCTATATGTAGCAGTTTTATACAACCTTTAATCATATGAAAAATTATCAAACATATATCTTTATTTTTACGCTCATTTTAGAGGAAAAAATTCAAACCGTTGTAGGCAATGACCCTCTTCCGGTTGAGCTACATTTCTCAAAAGTTGATAGAAAACTACTAATTTTGAATAATGCCCGTATACCAAATTTCATTATTCTAGCTCAAACCCTTTTTGCGTAATCTAGTCTACATACACATACACACACAAAGATTTTTCTCAACCTTAGTGAAAATAACTCAGGGACCTTCAAAACATATAAAAACATCAAAATCTAAACATCGAAAATTTTCATGATCGCAATATTATCTCTGGCGAGATAGTAAAAATATATAAAAATTAAATAAAAAATAATTAAACTTATTGTATGATTTTTTTTAAATAAAACTAAATAAAAAAAAAATACATATTGATTTAATAAATATATTTTGTCAAGACAAATAAAATATATTGAAATAGGTACATTTTTATTAGCAAGAACATTAATAAAGGTGTGGGATTAAATTCAATTTCATTGAAATTTTGGTATATGTAAATTTAATATTATCCAGTGTAATTGGGTGGATGATAGACGATGACTCCTTCACATGCCTTTTGACCTTTGAATGAAAAAGGTCCGATGGTCACCGAGGATCGTTTTAATCAAGGTGCTTTGCCAAAATGACGAGCACTCTAATTACTTCCTTATAAGAGCTCACTCCCATCCTATTTCTCTCTCTCTCTCTCATTCCCCTCCCATACTACCTCCTCCCATCCTTTCCACTCCCACATTCTTAGTTTTCTAGAATTCTCCACTTTGACATTCTTCTTTATCAACTTTATTGGCATTCATGTCAACATCCCTTCTCTGCCAATTTATTAAAGCTATATTTTTTTTTTTTTTAGAATAAAATTGAAAAGAACTAAAAAGTCAATTTTAATTAGTTATTGAAATTTACGTTGCAAATAAAAAAAATAAATTATTTTCAAGTTTTGAATACCAATATCCGCGTTGTTTATAAACAAGAATTTTCCTCCCAGTCATATTTTTAGTATAATTTTTCTTTTATTTAATATATATATATATATATATACATGACCACCGAAAAAGGTGGACGGGATTTCGAAGAGTAATATAAACCGTAATACAAATGGTAGAATATTTATTTATATTTACATCAAAAAGACACAGAATATCTTAAACTTTTTTATGTACTCTAAAAAGTTTCGATGTGTTCTCCCCCCGCCACACGACAGACATCTAGCCGATAATCAATCTCCTACCACGTGTTTTGAAGCATTGCAGGAGTCACAGTTGCAATGACTACGTAAATTCTTCTATAATTTAAGTCGTTTGTGAAGAATATTCTGTACAGTAGTTTTAGCCCTACACAGTTCCAACTTTCTTGATAACGACACTTCTAGTTAAACTGATTAAACCAAGGAACAATAGCTTTGTCGGTAGGTGGATTTTTGGAAGTACGCCTCAAATGACACTCCATTAACACAGGTGATTTAAACTCAGCGTACCACAAAACATACTGCGCTTTCTACTGTACTAAGGTCTCTGAAGTGAATGATCCAGTCGAGCCGCACGGTAATGGCGACGCACGACAAGATGGCGAGTACGCATGCGCCCACTTACTTCGAGTAAATGCTACTCAAAATATTTATAATGCTTCTCAATATCTAGTTAATTTCGAATTGATGACGTGTTTATTTATCGAATAGTTATACAACAAAACCACCTCCACCTTTTTCGATAACCTTTTATTTATATATTAAATAATATTTTAAAAAATATTTTCTATAAAATAAATACATATATAAGATAAAATTAATTTAGTTTCAATTTCAATAAATATTAAACAAAATAAAATAAAATAGAATTTATACTTGCTCGTATGAGAGGATTAATCGTTTTTTTAATTTATTTTTATATTTTTTAAAAGATTTAACATCAATAATAATGTTATTTAACTAATAATAAGTCACAATATCCTGTTATTATAATATTGTTCAATAATTCTCAACCCTTATATTTTATATAATTCTAATAATTTATAAACAACTCATCTATATAATAATAAGGCACAATATACCATAGATTATTGGCAATATTGTTCTTTGGAAAGATACAAATACATATAATTTAGTATTAAATCATAATTATGCTTTACAATTTTCTCACATAAAATTTTTAATAGAGATTAGATGTTCGATCATATTAAAAATAACTTTTTAACAGAATAGTTTTTAGTTACAACTTATTTAATAAAATTAAAAAATAAAATATTTCACATAAATTTATAAATTTAATTGTAATATTTAAGAATTAAAATTCTAGAAATTTATATATATCTATATATATATATATTTATATATGTATTTTATGTTGTATTTAAAATATTTATTATCTATTATATATACAGTGTCAGAAAAAAAAACACCAGTCTATCGTAACGCCTTCGTCAATACCATTTATATAAAAACAAAAGTGAAAGAAATTAATTTTAATAACATAAAAGCATAAAACTCTTAATCATTTAAAATTAAATTGGTATTCAAATTTAATTTCTTTCTTTAATTTTAATTAATATATTAATACTGTTGAGAAAAGAGCTTAAGTCTGAGCTGCCTAACTGAGACACTTGCGTTCTCTTTTTTCCATTACTATACAATATATTGATGGATATATTTCTCTTAACTACAGATATAATTATTATTATAAAAATTAAAAATAAATATTAGGTGTTTCCTTTACATAACACTTTAGAATGGTGGTTATCATAATGAATGCAAAACCAGAATTGACATTATTTTGAAAATATTTTAATCTAGATAATAAAAAAAAATGAAATTAAAACTAAAGGATGGTAATAGTAAAATATATATAAACACATGAAAAGAGAAAGAGATGATGATTAAATTTAAAATTGCGATGTAGATTATTTTTATAAATGACTTTGTTTGTAAGACGGAATGTTTAGTGGGATTCAAATTTAAAAATTATTATTTTTTACAATTAAAATGTACTTAAATTTCATAATTAGACTTCATAATTCCTCTAATTATCCCTTAAATGAAAAAACACTTGGATTATTTATCTATCTTCTCTTTGTAATGATATCTACTGTATGTTATTATGGTAAAATAGCAGTACCCGGCCTACGTTGCTACACCCATAAAAAAGCATATAATTAAGATATACAAATAATCAACTAGTTTTAATATCAATGAATAAAGTATATTTTTATTATTTATTATTTAACCTAATTAATTTTTAAATATAAAAAGATCTAATATCTAATGTAAGCTTATATTTATTATAAAGGCGAATGTTTGCGAGGATGTTTGTTACTCTTAAAATACTGAATGAAATCTTACAATAATATAGCTTATACATCAAAATAACACATAAACTAATAATTACTTACATATTAATTAATAATTACTAAATTTAAAGGAACACAAATAAAAAAAATGTCTAAAAACTATGGAATTATATACATTAACGTATATACATTAAATTTACTGAAATTCAATTTTCTTAAATAAAAGAAACAATATTTAAATTATAAAATATTACAATAAAAAGAGGCGCCACTGGGTGAGAGGCTAGCGTCGCTGTCTCACATTCACGTGGTCCCGGGTTCAAGTCCCGGGCCTGGCAAGGAAATTTCTCGAGCTGGGGTCTATGGGGTGGAGTCAACCAAGCCTCCGGGATCATCAATGGGAAGCTACTTGATAAAAAGTAGCGCCTCTGATCAAGAAAATCAAGGTAGATGTTGATAGGACTCGTTCTACTGATCATAGGACACCTAGTTGATATAACCGACTTAATAGGCGTTGTCCTTGCGTAGAACGTACAAAAGTCAGAGGGTTTTTTTTATTAAAATAAAAATATTTTTAATTGTATTTTGAAAGTAAATTAAAAACCAACTATAGATTTTAAAATATTTTCTGTCAACTGTCAAAATGAAAGCGCTATCGACGTGTCGTGCCGATTTAAAAATAACGCTGTCTAAAATAGTTGTTTACTTCATTTAAATTTACTAAAAATTATAAATGATATATTTTGATTAATTTATAATTAATATTTAAGTAATTATTATGTGTAACTCTGTTGTATAAGCTATATTATTGTAAAGTTTCATTAAAATCCATTCAGTAGTTTTTGCGTGAAAGATAGTCGGACATCCTCACAAACATCCACATTTATAATATATGTATATAATATTAATCCCTATTAATACATTTACTGAATAAATAAACATCTGCTTAATATCAAATATGTAAATCATAAATTATAGGAAAAAAAACTTTTGAACACATTTAAATAAATTTATTTATAAGTTATATAATAAGTATTAAATAATAATAATAATAATAATAATACATGTCTTTATATATAGTATTCTTAACTCTTTACAGTAATTGTAACAAAGATATTTTTAATTTTTTTTTAAGACCTTTTCCCCTTGGTTGGTTTGTCAGTCGAATGAGATAATCGTTAATAAAAATATAAACATCAACAAATAACTGAACAAACAAAATAAAAAGAAACAAAATGGAATCCTTTGTGTTGAAATTATATT
Source organism: Labia minor (assembly GCA_963082975.1). NCBI lineage: Eukaryota > Metazoa > Arthropoda > Insecta > Dermaptera > Spongiphoridae > Labia > Labia minor. The sequence continues at coordinate 107,314,038 of OY720344.1, forward strand.
TCCTTTATGTAGTCATTATTTAAAATTCGACAATGACTCCAAGCTTTTTTACAATATTTGATAAGGTTTATAATTTCATCGTCACCATATAAATACTGTTGTTTTATTACATCCAGACTCAAAGTGTCCACAACTACAGAAAAAAACTACATACTCTAAAAGCAATACATATCATTCTCCACGTTTAAATTACATAGTGAACACAGCTTAATCTGATTTTTGTGAGAGTTCTTTTTTAGATAGAGTCAGGGCCGGGGATAATGGCCCTGCATTTGAAAGGGTCCCGCGTTATCAAAATGAACAAAAACAATTTTAGAAATTGCTTTTGACGCGATAATAAATGAATTATGAATTATTGCTGAATGAGATTTATAATATATAATAATATAGAAAACTGAAATCTGTAAATGTTCAGACAAGTGCAACCTTGACTCTTACAAAATACTCCTTGCTTTTGTCACAAATTTAAAACCTAATATTGGGAAATGTGGCAAAAATTTGCCCAGAAGATTTAACCTTCTTTGATATTCTCCACTGCCCATATGTTTTGTTTTCGGCATCTTCAAAAAATTCTTAAATATGTAAAAGGCCTTAAGGTGAAGCGAAAACAGGTGGAAATGTCGAATTCAAAGCGTCAAAGCAGTGAGATACCAAATTTATTGTGAATTTTATGATTCTATTTTCGAAATATAAGAAATTTTCGAACATTCACAAATTAAAGGCAAATCAGAATCTTTGGGATAACAATGCAATGGAAAACTATAAATTTTTAGTATAACTGTTTTTCTGGTACGATTTACTGTTCAAAGTCAAGTCACTTCAAAGTAAATCTGTAGACGTATCCATTGCACTTTCTTCATTTGAAAAACTTTTAAAATAGTTAAGCAACTACAGAAATATTGAATTCAGAGAAGTTTTAGTTCAGGCAAAAACTCTTGCAGAAGATATGTAAGTATCAACAGAATTTCAAATTTCAATTATGAAGGCGATGATGAATCTATTGAAGACTCGATACGTGCATACAAGATATCTTTCTTAATGTTGGTTTAGATAAAGCTACAGAATCACTAAAAGATCTTTGTGTGCAATTAAAAAATCATAATGAATTATGTGGGTTTCTGGGAAAATTTCAAGATATTCAAAAAGAAATACTTCAAAACATGCTGCTGAATTTTAAATTTCTCTAACTGATTCTATACTCATAGAAAATGATGTACCAAAGGTCAAAGAAGCTGATATAGAGGGAAAAATGCTAGTTGAATAAATAGAAGCTTTGAAATCTATTTTTTCTTCAGAATTTTTTGAAACTTCGTTTAAAATGTTCAAATTTGTATCGAAAAATGATTGAGCAACAGCATTTCCAAACTTGTTTATTGCTCTCCCAATATTCTTAACTATTCTAGTAAGCGTTGCTTTTGGAGAGAGATCACTTCCCAGGCTAAAACTAATAAAAAAAATATCTGAGATTGACAATGAATCAGGATAGAAAAGATCGTTTAGAGATTATGTCGAATGAATGTGAAGACGCAACGAAATTAGATTTTCAAACAATTTTACAAGAATTTACAAAACAATAACTGAGAAATATATAAATTTATGTATTCATATTCGGTGTAGTAAATTTATATTTTATAAATGTTTTTGTATTTTGTTCATTTTTATTTTTATAATTTATGTAGATGTTTACCTACTCGATGATCTTCTCTGTTTGTTTATTTTTTTATTATTAGTATTGAAAAATTCCCTTAACTCTATTTTGCTGCTGGTGACAAGTATTTAGTTATTTGCCAGCTGAGAAAACTCCATCTGCTAATCGATTTCAACCAAAAGGGCTTTCAGTCTTTTACAACTTGAACACGATTTGTAAGACTTTTTGGGAATAATTTCTCTCTCAAATAGAATTTGATTTATTAAAATAAATTCATAACAAATAATAATAATAATAATAATAATCAATTAAATAAGAAAAGTCAGAGTTCCACTTTCAGAAGATTTCAACTCATTCTTTTTAAGATAAGTTCTTTGATATTGTATCAATTTTCAAAATCATTAAATCAAATATATTTCTCAATATACTAACACATTATATTATTATTTGTTTGCAATCAATCATTTATTTTAATATATTTGTACAAATAAATATATTTATTAGAAGTTAATAAACATTACACTTATATTTTATAAAATTTCAATTTACTTGAGTAAATATCCGATAAAATAAAAATAAATATTAGCAGATAAAGAAAAAGAAATATCTTTTAAATGTAATCTCATTAACCTTTAAAAAAAAGTAAAAAACTCAGTAGTATATTAATTTTATTATCTAAAATAAATCCTAACGCGTAATGAGATGTGGAGATTATAATACGTTTTAGTTATATTACATATATACTAGTATAATTTTTCGAATAATCTCATTTTGTGTAATATTACATTTATATGATAATAAAGTGGGATAATTTTTTACTAACTGCTTCGATTAATCATTTCTTTCAACATTGTAAATTTTTTTATAAAAGATTTTAAGGGATTTTTTTTATCTCATTATTAATAATATTGTGTGAGTTCACAAATTACTCTTCAACTTCTGATAATGAAAGTAAGAAAATTTATTTACATCCTCCGGGAAATTATAATTGATAAAATTTAATTAATAAAGAAAATATCAAAACTGATAATGAACAAAGGTGTTATATTTCTTTGTTTATATACTTACTTATAAATCAGTTATATTTTTTTTTATTGATAAATACAATTAATATTTAATCCAAATTAATCTATTAATTTATTTTATTTATAATTATTAATTAAGAGATTGAAATAATTCGATGGAGATGATAATATTTAATTTTTCGAAAAATAAAAATACTTTATTATTTATTTTATTTTTTATTAGAAATATTTGCATATACGAGTATATAAAAAAAATTAATTTAATTAAGAGTTTTGATAAATTTTCATTTATAAAGCAATCTACATACTCATATAATGACATACAATGTCAGTTCAAAAGAAAAGAAAAATTCTGAATTTTCTCTGGTGGTGTATATTCGATTATTGAATTTTTTTTTGTTATGTTGGTACACATATGTTTCTCATATGTTGATATTATCAGCCATTTTGGATTAGTAGTTTGTTTTTTAACAACTGAAAAATTTAGTCACGTTTTTGTTTGTTCTTCGATTTTTACTTAAAAAAATAAGGAATACAAGGAAATTATGCAACATTTGGGTGAAGCAATACGGCTCAAACGTTCGGAATTGTGGAAAAACAAATAATGGATTCTGCGTCACGATAATGCACCAGCTCACACATCATTACTTGTTCGTGATTTTTTGGCCAAAAACAACACAATAATCATGCCTCAACCACCGTATTCACCAGATTTGGCTCTCTGCGACTTTTTCCTTTTCCCAAAACTGAAGAGATCAATGAATGAAAAGCGTTTTGCCACAATTGATGACATAAATTCGGAATCTAAGAACGAGCTGATGGCCATACAGTAAAACGCATTTCAAAATTGCTTCAACGATTGAAAGAAGCGCTGGCATAAGTGTATTATATCTGACGGGAATTACTTTAAAGAGGACAAAATGGATGAATAAATAAATAATTTTCGAAATAATTCAAAATTAACCTTTTCTTATAAACAAACCTCGTATAATAAATAACTTACACTACTGATACTACTCTTTAGTTCATTTAACTTTTAGTTGTAAATATATATATATATATATTAATATTTTCATTTCTGTTTTGCTCTTTGTTGAATTTTTTTTTTTTATATACGAAATAAATAAATTCAATTTAATATTTATTCTTATCTTATATATTTATTTTTTTTAATATGTTTAGAAAAGAAAAATATTGATGTCTTTTGGTTAGTTTTTCTTTTCTCTCTCTCTCTCTATCTTTTGAATAGGATTCGTCTTTTCTATGTTCAAAAGATCTGAAGACGTTCCTAGGCATACAAAGGGGTGGAAGGACGCATGGGTGAAGGTGAAAACGACATGAGGGTGGTATCGCCACAGCGACGAGGTGGTTGGTGTTCACCAGGGCAACGTTTAATAAAAGTGTCACTATGATATTAACTTGAAACGGTATAACACCACCTCGTGTCATCTTAACAGAGTAATATAATGTCCTGCGTTGGATTTAAGCTTCTACCAGGATATTTATCAATGTGGTTCTGGTCCTAATTTAATTCCACTCTATACATTTATCAAGTATTTGGTGAATTCATATTTAAAGTGTTAAGGATACCCCCTCTTACTCCTCCTCAATATAAATACGATAATAATTACAATAAATAAAAAGAGAAGAATATTAATTATATTTAATATTATTTCTGTTGTTAAATTATATTGCAACATGATAATCGATATATATTATTATATCATATATCTTATCTTATCTTATTATACTAGCAAAAATTGTATATATATATATATATATATATATATATATATATTAGTATATTTTTGAGATATTAAACCGCACGATGGATTTTTTTGAAATATACTCCATAGATAATATTTATAAAGAAAAATCGATCTGTATTGGTTTCAGCCTCGGGAAAAATAATCTTTATTAGTATTTTCTTAATTTAAAAGGAATTTTAATAATAAAAAAATGGCGCCTAGTAACGCAGAACAGCTCGTCCTTAAATACAAAATATTATAAATAAAATAAATTTTAAAATATTTATTTTAATAATATTTTGTAATCAAATTACGAAATATATATTATATTATATCCACAGGCCATACTTTTCTGTCTTTCCGTGCATTAATACGTACGTTTAAAGGCTGTAAGTGTAAGGGATGATCTGTGGCCGTATGTTTTATGAATATTTTTTTCTTTAATTTGTTTTTTTAAATTATTTGAAATTGTTTTCATATATTTTGTCGTTTATTTATTTTAAATAAAATCCTAATCTTAAATATTAATCCAGGTTCTTACAATTAAAATTTAATACAACATGGAAATATCTATATGCACAATATTTGTTTATTACAACTCATAAATATCATATGATACATATAAGAAATATTTATACTTCAAAATAATGAATATATATTAAAAGCAATTTAGTGAATAAATCAGTGTGAATAAAAAAATCCTCTGACTTTTGTATATACTTACCTAAATGCTACCAATCAAGTCGATTGCCGCCTAAACAGGGTAAAGGTGTTCTATGATCAGTACAACAAATCATCTTAACCTTTATCTTGATTTCTTAATCAGAGCGAATATAAATGAATAAATAGATTTCATTTTCATAAAAGAAACTGATTTGGATTATAATTCTCAATGAAATAAATAATAATATATATCTATGTAATTTTGTTTTAAAATATAATATTACATTTTATTTAAATATTGCATTTTATTTAGATTTTTGTTTTTATCTATCTATATATATAAAGGAGACTGTTTGTATGTATGTATGTATGTAATTCGTTTACCTTTTTGCTGTCATAGTGTAATATGTTAAAATGTAAGTTATTTACATTTTAACATAAAATAGAAAATATATTATTTAAGGATTAAAGAATAAAAATAGAAAGTAAATTAGTGAATATTTTAAAAATAAGACAATTTGTGGAAATTGAAATAACTAATAAATGAGAGGTGGAGGGGATGAGGAGAGAGGTGGGAGTGTGTGTGAGCGGGAGAGAGAGAGATTTAAAGTTTATATATAGTTCTCCGTGTTGTTCATTCAAGAGCCAGGCGTGGCCCACTGACTGGCGGACTCATTTTACACAATGTATATAACTCTAGGGATTCCCAATCAAAGAATTATTATAATTTTTAACTTTTTATTTTAAATTCTAATATTCAAATATCATTTCAATTAAATAATTTATTCTAAAAGTTCTCATTTTAATTAATATAATAAAATATTTAAATCATATTTAACTTAAATTATTTTGTATTTATTCTTTCCATATTTGAATAGGTACTTCTTTTATTTTAAGGGAGGGAATTAACTATGATCTAAAAAAATTAATAAATGAACTTAATAATAAAAAATCAAATAAATCCATTATTTAAATTAATACTATTAATGAATGTATATATTGTTAATTTATCTTTAGTTTTATCAATACTTTTTATACCGTTAATTTTTATAAATTGTCTCAAGTCTCTAACTTTGCATTTTCTCAAATTTTATTATAATTAAAAATATTCAATAAAAATCAAGCAATGAAATTAAAATATCGAAATGAAATGATCAAGAAATATCTCTATTATAACATATACAATACTTATAAACTATAGGCGGAGGAAATATTAGACGATATCATTGCGGGTTCAGTCCAAATCGATCAACATTAATTAAGATATTTTCATTATGACAGATATTAAAAAAACCTTGAATTCAATATCTCTGTTCACTAATTATTTGTAGACTTTAGTAAAACCTACGCATGACTCAATAGATCCGGATAAACTTTTTCAAATTTTGATCTTAAAATTTATCTTGAAGGTAGTAAAGAAAGAGTAAGATGCGGAAATCAATTGTAAAATATTAGGTGATTCAGACGACTTAAATATAATAGGAGATTCGGCAATTTCAATTACAGATAGCGAGGAAAAATTAATCGAGGTAGGAAAAGAGATGAGGTTTGAAATTAATAATAATAAATAAATATATTTAGAAACAAACAGGAGCAGTATTAACATACAAAATGTAGAATTTGAATATGTAGAAAAATTGAATGTAATCACGAAGGATAATAATATTTGAGAAGAATTTAAATCGAAGTTGCAATCGGGAAACGCCTGTTATGCAGTAAAGAGGCTTATCTCATCAAAATTATTATAAAAGGGAATGAAAATTAAAATATATAAAACAATTATTTTGTCTGTTGTATTATATGAGTGTGAGACATGGTCTATGATCTTAGGAGATGAGAGTGGATTCAGAGTATTTGAGAATAGGATTCTCCCCAGCATTTATGGACCAAAGAAAGATGAGTACATCAGGGAATGACGTACGAGAGATGGAACAGAGGCTCAGGATAAGGACACTTGGAGAAATGTGGTTGTAGCTGCCAAGAACTTTCGAGTAGATAGATATAACATATTCAATAATAATATATATAATTAATTTACTAAATAAATTAAAATATATTTTAAATAATCACACAATAAGAAATGAATGTTTTATGTTATACATTGTTTGAAACAAAATGGATGAAAACCTTTTACTACTTTCAACCAAATACTATGTACCACTCGGGGGTACAGGGGGCGGAGCCCCCGTCTAGATGTGAAGAGCGACGAAGGAGCTCTGAGCAGCTAGTATATTATAAAAGAGGGATTTTTTCTTTAAAAAAAATTCTCTATAATTTTTAGTTATTTTTATTGTAGGTATTCTAGATTAGATTTTTAGATCAAGTATTGTGTGTAAGCACAAGTAATATTAAACGACAATAATATAGAAAATAATATGACATCGAGTAAATCATTATACTTTTTTTTAGAATTAAATTAATTTAATTAAGTGTAATTTTTTTTAATAAGGCGTTAACATTAATCATTATTATTATTATTGTCTTTATTTGTTTAATTAATTATATAAATTATTTACTTACTATTCTTTATAAAATTTAAAATGAAGTTTACTTTTATAATCGTTTTATTTATTATCTATTCATATATAACTACATAACTACGTAGCACATACATATTTATAAGTAGCTAGCTCATCTGACTTCAATAACCAACTGGTCTCACTGAAAAATGTGTAGTTATCAAAAGACTTTTGAATTCATGTAAATGTTTCTATCTAAACTTTAATTGAAAAATCAAAATTTTTAATACATTGTGGGTATCTATCTTGTGTGACTTATCATCCTGTAGATAGCAATGTTGAAAAATTGAAATTATTATTATTATTACTATTTTAAAAAAAAACTCTTACTTTGTACGTCTATTAAGTCGGTTATATCAATTAGGTTTCCTATGATCAGTAGAACGGGTTCTATCAACCTCTACCTTGATTTTCTTGATCGGAGGCGCTATAAAGAAGTTTTCCCAATTTTGATCCCAGAGACTGGGTCCCATAAACCCCAGCTAGCGAAATTCCCTTGCCAGGGACTTGAACCACGAGAATGGGAGGCAGCTTCGCTAACCTCTCACCCTGTGGCGCCTATTATTATTTTATAATTTAAAATTTAATTCAATTTTAAATTTCCATTTAATTATCATAAAAAAATAAGTTATATAATATATTTGGGTATATGATGTTTATTTTTATTACTTTCTAAATAAATCAAATTCCCTAAATTATAACTTAACAACACCCATCAAGATGGCCTTATTTTTTTTTCTAAGTGCTTATAATGATTTTCGTAATGCTACTTTTTTTTAATTAAATTTTTATTTTTAATTTCAATTGAATTTATTACATTTCCATTTCATTCTTTTCTTAGAGTATAAAATTAATTAATTCTGCTCATTTGGAAATCAAATATTTGTTTTTCTTAGTTTAATATTAATTACATAGAATGGTAATACATCTTTTTTTAATATAAAATAAAATCCATCCTATATGGTTTGTAAATCTTAATTGATATCAATTTTTTTTCATATTTTTTTCAAACGTTTTTATTATATTATTTAATTATTCATCTTTTTTTCTCCCACTCCATAATAAATCTGTTCCAACGAGATGTGATCAAACGAAATTTAATAATTTTAACCCTTTGGCAACAACTGCTTCGTTCCTTTCGTTTTCTGTCGAGTGCATTTGGGCTTTAATGTTCGTGGGGTGCAACGAGGCGCGGTTTAAATGACTTGGGCGTTACGAGAGCGCTAATCTTGAGGCTTTCAGTCCTCGACTAAAGCGATGGCTAATGGCCAACAAAAAGCTCACTCGTCCTAAGAAAGTGCTGCCGTTGCTGCCGTCTACAAATAATTCGCAAAATCTTAATTTGAACCTCATGGAAAATGTTGCCTTTCATTGAGGATTAGTTGAATCATCATCAGGGATTAAATTAACATTCAACTCTTTTAGTATAGCGCGAATATCGAATATAACGAGACATTAATGCGATAAACTGAAAGATGTAAAGTTAGGAAGTTGGATTTTAGTATATTCTGAATCTTTCTCTCTCTCTCTCTCTCTCTCTCTCTTCTCTTTCATAAAACTGAAATGATTCAGAAATTCTAAAGCAAAATTTATCTATATGATTTCTATACTTTGAATGGTTTCAACATTTAAATCGTTATAAAGAATTTAAAGTCAATTAAAATAAATAAACCCATAAAGAAAATATTTACAATTAGTATTTAATAATAATTATTAACAAATTATTATTAATGTAGTAGTAGATTCTCAAACTCATCTAATTATATATAAAGGTATTGGTATATTTTATAATTTGAGTACATAAATGAATAGAAATATATATGATACATTAGTTGATAATAAATGTAATGATGAAAATGATGTCGATGATAGGGGCAATAGCGAATTAATTTATCATTTGGAGATTTTTTTTTAAGTTTAAATATATTTCAAATAATATTATAATATAAAACAAGTAATATATATACAATATATAAATGAATAACAAAAAAACATAAGAAAACTTGGATTTTAATAATAATAAAATAAGCCACTCTGGCTTGAGTTAGTTATAGAAAGAAAAAAACAAATGGGGAATCACAACTTATATGTTATCAGTCCAAAGATTTGATTCCGACTCTCCTCACACTTTCGATAGCGGAGCCAGACACACATATTGGGATTCCCTCCATGGTTTTGGATTGCCCCGCCAGGGCAGCACCTCCCAGGAGCCAAAAACAGCGCCATAACTCGCCAAATTTAACAATAACAATCTTAAAATTAAACAAATTTACGCCCCTAACATATACATATTAATTTCTGAATGTTTTCTTAATTATATTGATAAAAGTTGTATTGGTTAATGCATCTAAATTGCTGTCTAGTTTATCAAAAGAATGTGACCACGAAAGCCCTTAACACTCTGAAGGACCATTTACGGGTAACTCTACACCCTTTGCCCATCCATTCTCTTTACTCCATTTTCTCTCACTTACTTTTTGTTAAAACCCCGAACCAAACCAGCATCTTGTTGACAACTTCATTGGTAATTTGATTGGTTTTCACAAAAATAAAAAAAAAAAAAAATTTATTTGATTTAGAGAAAAAAAAATGAAAACGAAAGGAAAGAATGATAAAAGAAAGGAGGCCAATCGGGGGTGAAGTGAACAATACTGGAATTAGGAATTCGTTAGTAACATTTCTCCAATTCATCGGGTCTTATGGAATGTCCAATAAAAATATTCCTTTTTAAGATAATAATCAACAATTCGCAAATGAAAGAAATTCAATTTTTTAAAATTGGAAAAAGAACTGGAAAGAATAAAAAAATAAAAATTCAAATTGAATTATAATGAATTTAATACAAATAAATTTTATCTGATTGGAATAAATAAAATCATACATTTTTTTAAAAAAAATATGTTGGTTGTGTAACTATTTTTTTAATTTTTTTTTTTTTTTTATTTTGAATCTTTCGACTATTTTCTTTCTTATAGTTTAGTTTAAAAATAAAATAAACTAGTTTAAAATTTTTATAATGTTAGAAAATAAAATAAGTTGACCTGTGGCCAGGTCCGAACCCACCGACGGTTTGAAGTAAATTAATTTCCAGCTACAGAAACAATTTCAAATAATTTTAATATATCTATTAATGTAATAAAAAACAGATATGAATATAACATAAATATTTTTAATTTTATTTTATTTATAATATATATGTAAGACCAGGCTGTGACGTCATGAATGACTGGATGATGTCATATAATTTTAAATCAAGAAAAAACTAATAAATATGATTGTTCTCGAGGATAAAACCAATACAAAGTGCATGATTCGTGGTGATATATAAAAAAATCTCCTCATGTGAAATTTGGTGTGAAAATAACCCTTCCCTTCCTATTGTCGATCGCTAATACTACCACTTCCGGTTTCCGGATTTGCACCAAAAGTTGATCAATTCATCCCACTGATGCATTAAGTAAATATACCAAATTTTATCAATATCGGTTGAGCCGTTCAGGCTGTACACATCTATACGGACGGACAGACGGACAGAAGGACGGACAGACATCATGCTAAAAATACTTTTTTCTGTTAAGAAAATGCATGATTCGTGGAGATATGTAAAAATCTCCACATGTGAAATTTGGTGTGAAAACAATACCTCCCTTACTATCGTCGGAGGGTAAAAATTAATTGATAATTTCAGGAATTTTTTCAAATATCATAGTTTAATTTTTAATTTATAGAATAAAATAAAATATGATAAGATTAAATAATATATGTGTGTATATACCACACAATCTATGGAATCCATAGAATAATGGTAGCGTTAGAATGTATAATATCATCATCATAGGCCAAAGAACTTTAAAAATGTTTAAAATAGTTATCACATTTTTGTTTTCACACCAAATTTCACATGTGGAGATTTTTACATATCTCCACGAATCATGCATTTTCTTAACAGAAAAAAGTATTTTTAGCATGATGTCTGTCCGTCTGTCCGTATAGATGTGTACAGCATGAACGGCTCAACCGATTTTGATGAAATTCGGTATATTTACTTAATGCATCAGTGGGATGAATTGATCAACTTTTGGTGCAAATCCGGAGACCGGAAGTGGTAGTATTAGCAATCGACGATAGGAAGGGAAGGGTTATTTTCACACCAAAGGAGATTTTTTTATATATCACCACGAATCATGCACTTTGTATTGGTTTTATCCTCGGGAAAATCATATTTATTAGTTTTTTCTTGATTTAAAATTATATGACGTCATCCAGCCATTCATGACGTCACAGCCTGGTCTTGCATATATATTTTAAATAAAATAAAATTAAAAATGTTTATATTTATTATTTATGTTATATCCATATCTGTTTTTTATTACATTAATAGATATATTAAAATTATTTGAAATTGTTTCTGTAGTTGGAAATTAATTTACTTCAAACCGTCGGTCGGTTCGGACCTGGCCACAGGTCAACTTATTCACTTTATCATAATTTTGTTAAATCATATCAAATTTTTAGTTTATTATGTAAAATTGTCTTAGAATTATTATTCTACATAATAAAAATAAAACAGATTTTTTTTACCTCTTTATCTAATTTCATTTTTATTCCAAAAATGTCATCGCGTATTGTATAAAATGCACTCCGCTATTTTAAATAATAAATGTTGACATTTTATAAAACGAGAAAATAAATCCAAGTAGATGAAAGGAAAAGGCTAAGGGGGTTGAAACATCTCTGCTGGGGGGCCCCAAAAGCAACCAGACTGAAAGCCACCACTCATCTGTGGCTATCATCCCCTCTCTTTATGAATATACATCGGTTTAATTAATTCTATTTTTTCCTCCTTGTTTCGCATCATCTTTTTTTCTTGAAAATAAATATTCTCGCGAATTGAAAAGAAGATGAATACATTGAAAAACTCATCCGAGATGGAATTAAATAAAAGAAAAAAAAAAGAATAAATGAATACATATATATTCTTTTAATTTTTATTATAATATGAATTTCAGTATTTATTTTTACATAGAAGGTGAAAATGGAAAGAGAAAGAGAAAGAAATCACTTTCAATTGATGGACGATGATTATGTAGTAACTATTTCGGTTCGGTGTAGTTGAAACATTCATCACATTTTTTTCCTTCAATACATATTTTAAATAATATTTTTACTATCTCGCCAGAGAGATAGTATTGCGATAACGAAAATTTTCGATGTCAAGATTTTGATATTTTTATACGTTTTGATGGTTCCTGAATCATTTTCACTAAGGTTGAGAAAAATGTCTGTATGTTTATGTGTGTGTGTGTGTTTGTATGTAGACTAGATTACACAAAAACGGTTTGAGCTAGAATAATGAAATTTGGTATACGGGCATTATTCAAAATTCGTAGTTTTCTATCAACTTTTGAGAAATGTAGCTCAACCGGAAGAGGACCATGACCTATCACGTTTTCATTTTTTTTTCTCTAAAATGACCGTAAAAATAAAGATATATGTTTGATAATTTTTCATATGATTAAAGAATATATAAAACTGCTATATATAGAATTTCAGGATGGAGCTAGAATAATGCAATTTGGTATACGGGCATTATTCAAAATTTGTAGTTTTCTATCAACTTTTAAGAAATGTAGCTCAACCGGAAGAGGGTCATTACCTACAACGTTTTGATTTTTTTTCTTCTAAAGTGACCGTAAAAATAAAGATATAGGTTTGATAATTTTTCACATGATTAATAATTGTATAAAACTGCTATATATAGAATTTCAGCTTGATTGAATCGCTGAAAGTACCGGAATTAATTTTTTAACACTGCAAATCTCGCGCCAATACGTGACGTGGTGCCATTAACAAAGAGCCAAACACGCGCTGGTATAATAAATATTATTTATTAATTTTAATTTATAATTTATAATTAATTAAATTTAATATAAATTTAATATATGTTATTTAATCTAATTCAAATTGCGAGATATTCGAGTGGAGACACTGCAGATTTATTTTTTTTTATATAAATCCTTGGAAGACATGATTTATTTGAAAATGATTTAATGATTTATCAAACTATTACAAAAAAATCATTATTATAAATGTTAATTTCGAGGATATTTATATTTTCAATTGAATAGAATAATATATAATTAAGAAATTTATTTATTATTAAAACAATTAGTCTATGTATAATAAAAAAATATAAATCAGTAGAAAGACAAAGATTTAGAAATTTGAGTATATTATGAAGAATATACTCAGCATAATTTAAATAATTTTCAAATCTCGAAACAAAACACACACCTAACTAATTAATGTAAAAATAGTTTAAGCTACATCTTAAAATCAAAGGGGGAAATTTATTGTGCTGTGTCAACTATATATTAGGCTACGCCTCGTGGTCTTCTTCACAGCCCAAGAGCTTATCTCCCTGAGCCAACAGAGCTTAAGCTCTTCCTTCTCTCTTCCTTTTACTTAAGCTCTTTACCCTTTTTTAATGCATCACACATTTACCAACAAATACAAATTAATTATATCTTTAAAGTATAATTGCAATAAGCCAAGCTGAATTGATTAGATCTTTTTCATTAGAGAGCGAGAGATGAAATAAAATTTATATATAGTATATATATATATATATATAAATGAAGCCAAAATAAATTCAATTTATTTACTATATGAAGGCTATAATATGTAATGTTAGTCAATTTTCATATTTAATTATACAACCCAACTGAGCATCTTGCCATTCTTCTTTGAAGGTTTCATCTCTTAAGTTTTTGAAACATCATCAGACTGATTAAACTCCCAACAACGACATGAATAACAATAACAAAATTATAATTTCTAATAGTCATTCAAATTTTATGCTTTAACTTTTCGTAAACTCATCTTAAACAGGGAACGGGTAAACAAACGTGTATTTTACATTCTTGTGCTAAAGTGCGGAAAACTGCATAACTAGTTTTTTAATGGACTGGTGAACAAAACTTGGTTATCTTTATTTTTTAAAGTTCTTTTCACAATAAATTTATTTATTGTCAATTACAACTCTAATCTCTTTATAATCTTTGGCACTAAAATTAAAACTAAAGTATAGAGACAGATTTCGTCAATTTCTTCAACAATAATGAAGATGTGCAAGATGACTCAGAAAGGTTTTGCATTGTGATACATTTGTAAGACTACTTTCCTCTCAAGTTCAGAGAAGTTTACAATCCTATTCAACAGTTTGCTTTATATGAAGATACTATATAATACTGTGGAGGAGAAGTCTATTCTTCAGGGTTTACAATGCAAAAAAGAGTCATATAATATGAGATTCTAATATATTGTGGTCAAAGGAAAATATTGCTTGAAACAATTCAAACAGTTGTATCACCTTAAACAGTGGCATCATGTAAAAATGAATAACTATTATTATAGAGTATGATAAACTTTTGGGGTACTATCATAAAAAATTAATCACTTTCGGATTTCCTAAGAACAATTTTACTTAAAAAGAGGGCATAGCTTTCAGGAGAAAAAAAAGGTTTTGCTGCAAGTCTGGCAATCAAAAATGAGAAACTGAATTTCTCATATAAACCAAACATTCTGCCCAAATGAAAGAAATTCACAATATCGATAGAAGCACAAGACAATAAAATTATTAAACCTAGTGCTCTAATTGGCCTATTCACTATTTATCACATTCGATTTTACGGAAAACAACTAAATGGGCCCAAAGAGTTACTATGTACTTTGTAAACTCATAGCGATCCATTGGCTAACTGATGAACATCCACCACAAGATTCAACCAGAATCAGCATATTAGAGACTCTTAATGGCCATGAGAAAACGTTCTTGGAAATCCCGGGTGAAAACATGCAATAATTGAAATGTTTTAGACCGCTGTCGTCAGTACCTTTCACAAATAACGCAGTGAAATAAGGTACAAGGTCCAGCAGAAAGATTTCCCGCCTTTCTGCTAGACTCTGCACATTTGCATGTCTTGCAATGTACCTGTTTAAGAAAGTGTTAAAAGGATCAAACGGAGTGAGGACGGTATTGAGGAAGTTAGGAGAGAATAGGAGCTGAATAGAGAAGGCTCTGGGCAGAGATTTTTGGAGGAATGTGTTTGCTGTGGCTAATAAATTTCGGATGCTCTATCACCATATAAATAGATAAGTTTCTTCTGAGGGAGGAGAACATCAATAGTCTAGAAAAATTAGTAAAAGCGAAAACCCCATACATTAAACAAATAAACCAATTAATTTAAATTAATATTATTAAAGAATGTTTTATATTAGGTTATAGTTTGTTTGTTTTTTGATTGTGGAGTGTCCAATTGAGAAGAGAATTTATCTATATTTTTACATAACGTTAATTTTAGTTTTATAAAATGTTTCAAGAGACTTGACTATCTCTAGATTTCTTTAAATTTTGTTATAATAAAAAACGTATAACAAAATTATATTAACAAATATTATAGTATGCAATAATATATGGTATATAATAAATTTACTTATAAAATTAAAAAAATAAAAAAGAACACAAACTGGAATGAATGTTTTAATTTAATGATTGAAGTAAAATAAGTGAAAGTCTATTTTATACAGACTGTCACAAGTAAATATTATAAATCACTTGGAGGGTAAAGAGGATAGGCTCCTGAGACGCTCTGAACAGTTAGTACCAGAATTTAAAACCTTAAATTGATAAATAAAATAAATATTTTTAATATGTTGTTAAATTTTAGATGTTCTTATAAGTAAAATTTATATCCAAAGAGATAATTCGACATTAACATGATAAAATGAATAATAAATAAATATTTAAAATTTAAAATTTTTCAATTAATTAATATTTAAATTAAATCTTTACTTTCAATAGAGATATTTCCAATTTTTATAGAAATTTGTCTTTTTTTATTTATTTATCTAATCAATAACTATATATAGAATTAAATTGAAATTCCATAGATTTTCTAGATTTATTAAAAACGATATATGTATTTTAAAGAAAATCTTGTCATTGGTGTACGTTCATTTGGAATTCCAGGTTGTTTTTTATTGTTATTATATATGAAAGGGTTACATCTCAAAACGGTAGCTTTGAACATTGGTTCCATAAAGTAAATGAAAATCACAAAGCATAATAATACTAAAGGAAAACATGTCTTTTATACAGCATTATAATCAAATAAGTGAAAGAATGTCCTGAATATAGAATAAAAACTAAAATCATGTACGTATTAATGACTGTGAACACCAATTCATTTTGATTATGGTAATTATTTATTTTTTATATTATAATTAAATTAATATAAACAAAGAAATAAATAAGTTAAGTTTTGAAGATGTTTTTATATTAATCTTTTATTTAAAATTAATTATTATTAATTGACGGAGAAGATCAACCTTTACCTTGATTTTCTTGATCGGAGGCGCTACTTTTTATCAAATAGCTTCCTAATTTTGATCCCGGAGACTGGCTTGACTCTGTCCCATAGATCACAGCTAGAGATTTGAACCCGGGACCACGAGAATGTGATACAGCTACGCTACCTCCCACCCTGAGGATCATTAAGAAGATAAAAATTATTTATAAAATCAAAACACTTCATCTATTGATTATGTTTTTAATAATAATAAACTAAAATATTTAGTTGATTTATTAGTATTCTGTTATTTTGAGAAATTATAGGGACACACAAAATGTTTATACAATACAATATGTTATTATAAAAAAAAAGATAAAATGCTACTAATGATTAATAAAAGTCATATAAATGTATATTGATTTATCATTAAGTCAACTTTCATATAATATATAGGTATATTGTTTTTTGAAATCCTTATTAATGTTAAATATTCTTTTTTTATCTCTTTGAGTAATCCATTATTATTAAAGTCATTGCACTTTGTCAAGATGCATTAAATAAAAAAATCATTAATTATATCATTTAATCTTTTTTTTTTTAATTAAACTTTTTTTATTAAGCAATTAAATATTTCTAGTCATTTACGCTGCAAATTAGAAATATATATCAAATAACGTTACATATACTTTTTCAATAATCACTTTTATGATAATACAAGTTAAACCTATATCATATTTTATAAAATTTCTATTAAAAAAAAAATTATTTAATTTTATCAATCATCAAATTCATTCTTAAGTGAGAATAATATTTCAGAGAGAATTATTTGAATCATCTTCGTCTAAGCTCTTAGACATGTAGTTTTACTCATTAACTACAAACATACAACAGATATATAATTTTATATAAGGTCATTTAAAAGAAAATAATAAATAACGGATTAACATTTAACGATTTAATCATTTAATTAATTTTTCAAAAAAGATTTATTTGTATATTAGTAACACATTTAGAAGAATGCTTTTCTACCCCCTTCCCAGCAGCCCTTGGCTACTCTTATTATTATTAGATAAATAACTCACCCCTACACTGCACTCAGGGGATCAATCAATAAATTTTGCATAATTTTAAGAAACATATGTCATGGAATTCTTGAGCCTTAAAAAGATCTAAAATATGACACAATGTTCAATTCATCAAGCGATCCTATTTCAATTACATTGTCAGTTTTTTAAGAAATTGTTCTAAAATTGATAAACGTTAAATATAATAAATATTTGTTTTAAATGATGTCTTAATATATATATGGAAATATAGAAAAGCTAATGAGCTTTTTAAAGAAATCTTAATTTTATTAATAGAAATCATGAAAAGAGTAGTAGGTCTATTGCTTTGGTATAGCTAGTTCGTATATTAATTTAATTGAAAATTAACTTCATATATCTTTGCTTTAAAAAGGAAATTAAAAAAAAACATGTTAATTGAAAATTAATAGATATAAAACTGTATTTATTTATGAATATAATTAAATATAGATTATCACATTTTATATTTTTTAAACTTATGAAAAAAAAAGAATGATTTCACTGGTATGAGACTCTTTATCTCATTTATCGCATCGGAAGAAGTAGAAAAGTACAACAACAGAAAAAAAAATATATAAAATAAAAAAAAGAGAAAAAATAGTAAAAGTATATTTCAAAATCTCTTTTGAATGATTCATTTCTAAATGGCTGAGTGCACAGCTGGAGCCCAAAAGCAACTCCTGAGGAGCTGGCTGACTTGAATCAATGTTGATGCATCCCCACCGGCCGCCTTTTGCACCCTTTCCACCTCCACCCATTCCATGCTCGAACCCCCAACGGAATCCACCCCCCCCTCTCTCTCTCTCTCTGAATGGCTGAAGTGACAACAGCCTTCGCCCTGCCCTACTTGTTCATTTCATATAACACGACAACACAACATTGCATTACATTTCACATATAACAATAGCAAGAGGAAAAAAAATTTGGATTATTTTCAACAAAAAAAAAAAAAAAAAAAAAAAATTAAAATTAAAAAAATACTAAATAATATTTATTTCTTATAACTCTGTTACAAAAGAATACATTTTTAATACTTTCTTGTTTAATTATTATTATATTCGGAGATTTGGTATCACTGATGAGATTCATTAAGTATAATTAGGCTGAGTATATTTTGAAAACCCCAAACCGGGACATTTTACCTTTTTTTTAGAACTAAATTGAAAAAATTTAGAAAAAAAGTACGAAATGACATTAGGCTGTCTCGAAGACATTTTTCGGGACGCCGGGACAGAGCACCTAAAAACGGGACGTTTGGTCACCTTAATTATAATCATCATCTTTAAATTAACTACTAATTTCAACTTAATAATCTTTGTTTTATTGAATAATAAAATCGTTACCTCATTTTCTCTAATATTTTTTATCATTATATACTTATGTATAAATAAATAAAAATCAGAAAAGACGTAAAAACATTTAATTAATTTAAACTTTTACAAATATTAAACCAAACTTTATTGTATTGTATACTACCATATAATACCATTAATATACTATATATGATTAATATTTAAGAGAATTGTAATATTACTTAGAAATAATATGAAATGCATTTAAATGGAATCACCTGTTAATGGATATTGCAAATTAACTGAAATAATAAATGACAAATATTAATATATTCACTCTAAATTGACTAATAATCAATCAACAAAAGAGACAAAAATAAAAAATAAAAATTTGATAAATTTAATAAGAAAATTTAATTTATATTTACTCTCTCTTCTCTCTCTCAAAGGAGAGAGAGAGAGAGGGAGAGAGAGATTCTGTAGGGAAAAGAGAAATTAATAATTTATTTACACATGAAGCTTTTCATTAAAATGAAAAAAAAATCTGCCAAGAGAATTTTCCAATTTCATATTTAATATGAAAATAATGTTTATTTATTTATTTAGATTTTGTAAAAAAAAAAAAATAAAAATAAAATATTATAAAATCTGAATATTATGAATTATGAATAAGTACTGGGTATATTTAATTTTATAATTTTACCACTAAAAATCTATTTTTATAATTTTTTTTATCATTGATTTACTTATATATTTATATGATAATAATAATAATTTTTTTAAATATTGGTATATATATATATATATAAAATACTAATCCAAAATGGCTGGTAATGTCAATAAATGAGAAATATATGTGTACCAACATAACAAAAAAAAATTCGATAATCAAATATACACAGCCCGCGAAAATTCAAAATTAAATTTTTCTTTAGTATAAAAATCGTATATATGTTTCTTTGAGATCAAAAAATATAAACATTTATTATGTATATTTTGATTTGATATTCCACTAAAAATCGTATTTTTTAAACTTTGGCATTATAAAGATTCTGCTTATTCTTCTGAAATGGTTATGGACATTTTCTCAGAAAAAAAACATTTTGATTATATAATTATAATAAATTATAGAAGGAAAACATTCAATTTTTTACATTTTTAACTTTTTATAGATTGTATTATAATGAAAATTAAAAATAATTATGTGAAATATAAATTAAAATTAATAATTACATTTCAAATTAAAAGTTAAATAAAAATAATAATAATAATAATTTTCTGTAATACGTATATCAAATGAAATTAAATTATTTTATTTTTTTAATACATATTAATTTTATTGGATATTCATATTACTAAAAATTATTAATTATTATTTTTTTTTTCATTTAACTTTTATATAGATATAAATCGATGATTTTAATTTTGATTATTAAATTTGATCAATGTATATTTTATAATTAATGATATATCCTCATTAGTATCAATTTAATTATATTCTTATGTAATGCTAAAAATAATATCTGTTGGTTGTGGGTTATTGGTTAATCCTTTAGACTTTTAGGCACATTTATTTTTTTATTTTTTTTTTTTTTTTTTTTTTTTTACAAATTTTATTTTGACATTGAATTAATTCATTCTTTAGTTTGAGAAATCAATAGAGAGAAATAAATAATAAATATATAATTAAATTGGAAAACTCGTTTCAATTCAGCACAGTTTTTATTTATTTATTTATTTATTTTTGTTTTTGTATTTGTTAATATTTTCTATTAATTATTCAAAAGCAGATTGAATTGTGATCCCTTTAGTATAAATTTGAATTTCATAAAATATATAGATATACTTGCTAGAGATTATTCGAAACGATAGCAGCTACAGAGACCCCGAGACACATCGATCCGCCTGTATAAATAAATGCCTTCTCTATACGAATAGAAATTAAAGGTATTTTTCTTGTTTTTTCAGAGCTAGATGATGGAGCCGCCGCCCCCGGGTCGGCTTCGGCGGCGGCCTTCGCTGGAGCCCATGCCGCCCCCGTCGCCCCCCAACCGTCACCCTTATTGCCGGACGGCCAGCCTAGCTCTGGCCCCTGCCAGAAGCGAACTCCAGCTCCTGGAACAACTTCTCCAGGCCGCCTCCCCCACAAATTCCAACCCGGGGGCACACCTGCAGCCGATATCACCCACCGCCACCTTCCATCGGCGAAGACATTCCGCCCATGCCAATTCAGTATGTGCTAATTTATCTCCCAACTACTTGAGAATTTTTTCAAACTTCTTCGAATTATAGGAACAATTTAAGTTTTTTTTTTTTTTTTTTTTTTTTTTTTTTTTTATTTTGAATCAATCATGCAATGAAAATGGGAAAGCGTCTTAGAAATACCAGCGAGAAATCAACCCTATTTTTTTTTTCTTTGAGCAAATCAGGAAATACAAACAAAAGATTAATTATATAAGCTGGTCATCCAGTCATGGATTTGGATAAAACTTTACCAGTGGATTTCTTTTTTAATACCAAATAAACTTTTCTTATGCAATTTTTGCGGGTCGCTTCTAGTTTACGAGATAAAAAGGATTAAACTTTGCCAGATTAGCTTATTACGAACCTCGAAATATGATGTCATTAAGTAATCTTTTATTCACTAATTATTCACTTATTCCTAATTTTCGGTTTTTTCAGTTCTGTTTGGATATAGAGAAATTATTTAATTACTTAATTTTTTAATTTTACTATATCTAATCCGAACTGAAAGAAACCCCGAAAATTAGTAGAAACATCTGATGGTCAAATTAATAAAACATGGTAGCTAAATAGAATATCAATGGATTTATATTTTAATAATATAACTTTAATAATTTTTTTCTCGTTAACTAGAAGCGACCCGCAAAAATTGCATAAGGAAGTTTTATTTAGAATTAAAAAGTAATCCACTGGTAAAGTTTTATCCAAATTCATCACTGGATGACAAGTTTATATAATTACCAAAAAAATTTTAAAGTTATATATATAAGTTGGTAATTAGTTGAGGTTAAATGACTTGACCAATGGATTCCTTAAAAAAACAATTGGTTTTTAAAGTCAACACTTCATTTATTTTTACTATCATATTTATTAATATTTACCAACTATTCCATCTTTAAAATTAATTATTTGGCAAACAAGCATCTTTTAACAAGCAAACACTACCAACCTCACAGAAACAAGTTCCCCGTAAACTCCACAAAATATGAAATATTTTACATATATTTATAGAAAAAATGCAGGGAGAAAATATTTACTTCTATCAATAGGTTTTCTGAAGAACATAATTTTGTATAATTATTAAAATAAATAAAAGTATCAGGATATTTTTAATTTTTCAAAATATTTTCAAATAAATTGTATTAAATTAAATTAATTTTTTTTTTAATCGTAAATGATATAAGCAATTATTTGTTAACTAGTCGTTCCCGGCATTATATGCTGCCGGTGGCATAAAACTCTTCTGAGAGGGACAGGCGGCTTCTAGCCGCACGAGATTGATTAATAATAATAATTTATAGGAAATTTTGTTTCAAATACTTAGAAAACAATCCAATGTTTAAATATAAAATTAATAACTTAATTCACAAATCGTTGTAATATTATTTTTTATTTTTTTTTTTCAATATTTTAATAACAAAACAAAATTTTAAAAAAATAAAGTTAGTAACAAATTAATAATTTTGATAGGTTTCTTTTTATGTTTATTATGTTTAATAAATTCTCTTTTATGATAAAAAATAATATTAATATCAAAAATTAGAATATTTCAATTAGTATTTCAAATTTTTTAATATCTCGCCAGAGATAGTATTGCGATCATGAAAATTTTCGATTTTGATGTTTTTATACGTTTTGAGAGTTCCTGAATCATTTGAGAAAAATGTCTGTGTGTATGTGTGTGTATTTAACCAAGATTACGCAAAAACGGTTGGTGCTAGAATAATGAAATTTGGTATACGGGCATTATTCATAATTTGTAGTTTTCTATCAACTTTTGAGAAATGTAGCTCATCCGGAAGAGGGCCATTACCTACAACGTTTTGATTTTTTTTTCTTCTAAAGTGACCGTAAAAATAAAGATATATGTTTGATAATTTTTCACGTGATTAATAATTGTATAAAACTGCTATATATAGAATTTCAGCTTGATTGAATCTCTCCAGAATTAATTTTTTAACACTGCAAATCTCACGCGCCAACACGTGACGTGGTGCCATCAACAAAGAGCCAAACATGCGCTGGTTTAATAAATATTATTTATTAATTTTAATTTATAATTTAATTAATTTATAATAATTTAATTTAAATTAATATATGTTATTTAATCCAATTTAAATTTGCGAGATAGTCGAGTGGAGACACTCCAGATTTTTTTATTTTAAATTCTATAAAAATTCTAAATTGTATAATTCTAAATTTGTAACTAACTTCATAATGTTTCAGACATTTCGTACCTGCATAGATAAGAAATTATATGTATTGATGATATGAATTATAAAATATTGAATATATTTTTTTTTCTTTTATTACAAAGTACAAATAAGTTTCACTTTCTGTAAAATTGTCAATTGTTAATGTATAATGGTGGGGTTTCTATTCATCCTTTTGTTCATTTCCTACTTAGAACTATTATATTTGAAACTTAATTTTACATCTCAAATTTTCTTCCAAAGTTATAAAACCAACTTATTAAGAGGGCATGATTGTTTCCTCCAAGCTTTCCATTTTGATTAAAATAGAAAGGAGTCCCTTCCAGCTGACTCCATTGTGTCTCTCGAGATTCCTCTATCATGGCAAACTTGGGCTCAATTGGATCAAGAGCAGCAGCCAGAGAGATTCCTGACAGAGTCACTCGCTCCTCGTTCACTTCACTTAGAATAATCTCGTTGACGACCCTCTTCCATTCTTTTGATCCATGTTCATTCATTCAAGCAAAAACATTACTTACCGTTTTTATTTACAATTATAATTTACAATATTAGAATTAATATAATCTAAACATAGGTTGACTTTTATTTCTTTTATTAAATTAACTATGATCTCAAATCTTTATTAATTATTCGAAAATGATCAAATGGGTTTATTTTGATTTTATTATTCAAGTAATAAAAAACTTTTGACATATTTTGATTGCTATTAGAACAAAAAGTTTAATTACTTCATTGAATATTATAATTAAAGTCTGAATAATTAAAAAAAAAAAAATTATAAAAATATGTTTTTTCTTTCTATTTTCTATTAAGAATATTAAAGTTGAAAAATATCGTGTGACAATAAGAGTTGCCTATGAGAATTGAATTTAAAACATTCCAATTTGACTTTAAACAAGTGGATCATCATTGAGTTTAATTTTTATAAATTTAAAAATTTTTATATAAATTATTAATTATAATCAGAGAAGATTATATAAAAAGAAATCTATTAAATTAATAGTGACAGCACTTGTTCCATTGAGCCCCCGCTCGGTCCTTAAAAAAATTATTACTTATTATCGAGTTTGGATGGTAATATTAAGCCGCCGTTTAAATAATTTAAAAGAACATAAATTAAAAAAATTAGTCATAAAACATTCACCCCTTAAACGTACGTATTTAATGCACTGAAAGACAGAAAAGTATGACCTGTGGATACAACATAATATATATTTCGTAATTTGATTTTATTTATATTTATAATTTTTTGTATTTAAGGAAGCGCTCTGTCTGACGTAGTTTTTAACCTCATTTAAATTTCCTTTAAAAAAAATTGATCCTTATGAACTATGTATATTTAAGATTAAGATTAATATTTAAAATAAACGACAAAAAATACGAAACAATTTCAAATAATTTAAAAGAGCATAAATTAAAAAAAAATAGTCATAAAATATACAGTCCTTAAACGCACTTATTAATGCCCCGAAAGACAGAATAGTATAGCCGGTGGATACAACATAATATATATTTCGTAATTTGATTACAAAATATTATTAAAATAAATATTTTTAATTTTATTTTATTTATAATATTTTGTATTTAAGGAAACGCTGTTCAGCGTTGCCCGGCGCCATTTTTTTATAATTAAAATTCCTATTTTAAATTAAGAAAAAACTAATAAAGATGATTTTTCCCGAGGCTAAAACCAATACAGATCGATTTTTCTTTATAAAAATTATCTATGGTGTGAATTTCAAAAAAATCCTTCCAGCAGTTTGATATTTCAAAAATACAAATATATATATACAATTTTTTCTAGTATAATAAGATAAGATACGAATAAGCCTTTAAAAAGTTTATATTATTTATTTTTGTGTTTTACAGACCCCGCCTCCAGTTCCAGAACGCAAACGTCCTGGTCCTCCGCCACCATTAAATTTGGGCACTTCTAACTTTGTCCATCTCTTAGGAGGCAGCCAAACCAACCTCGGCCATCTGGAATCGCTAAACCAGCTTTCAGGACCTTTTCCGGCGATTAATCGTCCCCCACCGAGGCCCTCACCCTATCAAAATCAATTTGTGACTCAAAATGCCAAAATGCCACCTCCATTGCCGCCAAGACCCGCTCGTAGTATTGAACCACCCCCAATTCCTCCCGCTCCACAACAACAGCATCAACCTCTCTCACAACTACAACAACAACAACAACAACAACAGATTCAGCAAACAAATGACTCGCAATCATCTAACAAGGTTATCAATCAACGACAAGATTCTAATATCTCCAGTGACAGTTATTCCCAGGCAAGCGGTAAGTACTTGTATTTATTAAGAATTAATCACTTTTAGAGTATCATTTATCTCTTTTAAAATATAAATAAATAAATATTGGCCAATTGATAAATAAATAAATAATCTAAGGCCAATAAAAAAATAAATAAAAAATATGCTCATCTTGTATTGATATATGAATAAATACGATTACCCTTTGAGAAGAAAAAAAAATACAATTTTCTATAAAGATTAAAAAATAAAAAAAAAAATATTCTCTTTAATGGAGTGGTTGTAGATGTATATACAAACGTTGTATATATACACATGGAGATGATATTTATACATTTCCCCAATGCATAAAAGAAAACACGATTAATTTTATTCAAAAAAGTTATTTGTTTTTTTTTTTTTTTTGTTTTTTTTTTTAATCTTACATAAAAAAGGAAAATCATTTATCTGTTGACTTTTTGTTTGTTTTTGTTTTTATTCAAGCTATAAATGAATATTTATTTAAGAATTTTAACGAGTTGTTTGTATAGAATAAAGTCAATTCATATTTATTTATTTGTTTATAATCAAATTTAAATTTGATTATAGTTAAAATTCTGTTTAATCCAGCGATTCTCAACCTGTGTGGCGCGAGCATATCCAAGAGAAAATTCCCGACTTTTTTTCGATATATTTAATTCTTAAAAAAAAAAAAGTAAGATGATTTTGTGGGCAAACTTTTGAACATTTTCGATTATTTCTCAATTTTTTCAATATGGTTATAAAAAAAAAAGGTCAGATGATTTTGCGATGCTCTGAAACATATTTTCGATGGGGGAGGGGGGCGCGATGAAAATTATGATTGAAAATTGGGTCGTGAATACTAAAAGGTTGAGAAACACTGGTTTAATCCACAAAATATTGAAATTTCGTTATTTAGAATCATAGATATATACTTTATTCAACACAACAATATGGACAGTTTATTTTGAAAGTGGTGTAGGTAAATTAATTTTTTTGTTGTTTCGAGAGAAAATTAAAGGTTAGCATATTTTGACAATTAAAAATATTGATTGATTATTTTCAATTAGTAAGATGTTTTTATCTATTTATCAGTATATGTAATTTAATTATATAATTTTTTTTAGAACAATCTAACTAAATTTAACTTAAATAATGCATACAATTTCTTTTAGCGAACATTTGAAGTAAACATTGGCATTTTTAAAATTTTAAATACTAATTAGTTATAAATAAAAAGTGTACACTAATTAAGTATAATATCTCATTTTTTTAAAACATGGATATAGACCACTATAGACGTTCGATTCCAACTAAGAACACATTTTTATAATAAAATTCAATTTAACAATAGCTGCCTCCGGCTCCAGGAACTGTCAGTTCCTGGTCCTATACATGCGGAAGGCAACGGGAAACCACCGCATTAACATTCCCAAGAAAAATCATCAAGGCTAAGCGGCTTCTAAGGCTATCCTAGTCATGATGATAGCCAAACTCCGAAAGGGAGACCGCACCTTAAGAAGAAGAAGATATACTACATATATATTATGACATAATAAAATATTAGGTAGATATTGTAACTGGAGGGTAGGGGGGAATATAAATTTTTGACCGGTGTAAATATGGCTGAGGTGATAAGAATAGAAAAAATATGAATAAGAGAGAAAATTTCATAGAGACTTAAAGATTCACATCTATAAAACTTTGGTCCAGCCTGTAAGCCTCTTATGAAAGTGAAACATAGACCCTATCCGAAAGAACATCCAACATACATCAAGGAGGATACGACAAAGAGTTATATGATCTTTATTGAAGAGAGAATCAATCACCAATCACCACAAATTAATGCGTTTACAATAAACTGGTAATGTGCAACGGGCGAGTGGGAAAAATGGCCGAAAGGAAAGAATATGAAGTTTGAGATGGGAAAATGCTATGGGCGCAGTCCAAAATAAGTATAAAAGGAAAAAGCTTTTTTCCACTCCGTTATCTTTAGGTTTTATGGTCTTTAACTTTAAGTTGAATTGACCCATCAGGATCGACTTTTTGTCCCTCCAAAGCACGACAGTAGTTGAACCCATGTGTTTTTACAAAAAAAAAAAAACAGTTTTTTGCCTTTGTACCAATTTTGGAATGAGCCCTAGGTCAAGTGTTCTGGGTTCTGGTAACTAAAGAAGGGCAATTGGAGGATCTATATTGGAGGACCGTATTGGATGTAGGCAGGGTTTAGAGGAGTCTAAGGCTTGATTTGAGATGTAGAGCCATTGAAGAAAAGAAAAAGAGAAAAAGTACATAAAAATAGAGTTGAAATTACAGGAATTAAATTAAATTATTTGATTATTCATTTAAGGAAATTATAATTCATATCAATTATTTAAGATTTTTAAATACTATTTCTAAGGTTTGTTGAATTTATAATGATAATGTCTCTATTAAAAATAAATTTATTTATTTTTACGACGAGATTGAGGGGGGATGTTGGGAAAAGAAAAGAGATAGAGAATGATTCTATAATAGAATTGTAATATATAGGTATATAAATATTTATATGTTTCAAATATTTATATTTATTACTAGAATTAATTTAATTAATTTAAAACAAGTATATACTATGATTATTTCATTAATTGCAAATATAAAAAAATGAGCTGTGGCCAGAGGAACAGAACCGACCGAAGATTTGAAATAAATTAATTTCCAAACATTATATGTAAAATTCTAAACTTCTGATTTCCGGATATAAGGCAAAAGTTGATGAATTCATGCTACTGATGCATTAAGTATGCATATACCAAATTGTATCTAAATCCGTTGAGCCGTTCAAGCTATACACGTCTATACAAACACACAATAGACAGACGGACGGACAGAGGGTCAGACATCATGCTAAAAATACGTTTTTCAGTTAACAAAATGCTTGATTCGTGGAGATATGCAAAAATCACCACATGTGAAATTTGGTGTAAAAACAATACCTTCCCTTCCTATCGTCGGCCGGTAAAAAACAAAACAATTTGTTAATATTTTATAAATGAAGATTGCTTTGATATTCCGACTCGGTGGATTAAATTAATGTCAATATGTATATCAAACATTATAATGTTAATTAAATAAGAATCTAACTGAGAACAATCTCTCTATGTTAATTAACGATGGTATTAATTTGAGAGTCAACATTAACTGATCCGATTTTCATCATTAAAATTTAGATATTATTCATTTCCACATTTTAGTTGATAGATATTTCTTATCTAAGAATAAAACCCATCCGTTCTATCTCTTCTCAAACACGAATTTATTTATTGATTAATAGAAGAGAAATATATTTGTTTTAAAATAAAATCATTCTCAATTATTTTATTAAATAAAATTAAATTATATTAAATTAAATGTTGATTGAAACTTGATAAATTATCTTATACTTACTTATTCAATAATTCAAAGGAAGCAGGAAAAAGTTTACATACATGGCTATTACCATATTCGTTTTTATTATTTATTTATTTATTTAATTTAATTTAAGAGATTATATACAAAACCAGGTATATCGCTATCCTCCCCCTATTTGGGGTTGAGGATTTACAGAAAATGAAAACACAAACAAACAAAAATTCATAACAGGAATTAAATTAAATTTTTTCAAAAACTCGTACATCTAAAAAGGGAAACAGAAAAAAAAAGAAAAAAACATAAAAAAAAACAAACACAAATTTTTATTTATTTAATATGTACCATCTCAGCTTCCAGAGTCCCTTCATAAAGAAAATCTCATATATATTCACTTATACATTCATCATAAATATAATGATACAAATACCAACATATACAAATAAAAGGAATATATAATAAAATGATTCTCAACCAGTCTGCCGCGAGATTATGACTTCCGACATTTTTTTTCTAAATTTTGCAATTTGGTTCTAAAAAAAAAGTAAAACGTTTTTGGGACTAGGCTCTTAAACATTTCCGGCTTTTTTCTAAATTTTTGATAAATATAGTAAACTTTTACACTTATCTTTTTCTTTGTGTGCCGCCAAATTTTTAAACCGTGAAAAGTGTGCCGCGGTAAAAAAAAAGGTTGAGAACCACTGATATATATAATAAAATAAAAAATTAAATCCATAGTGTAAAATTTCTTATTCGAATTTAATTATATTGAGAAAATCTCATATATCCCCATCTGTATACTGTCTTTTCCGTTCATTGAACAACAGTTTCTTTCGAAATGTGTAAAAAATAAATTGATTATTAAATGGCTTAATTTTGAAAGAATGTTTCAATTATTCTTTTGTTTTTATAATCAATTCAATAAGAATAAACACGAAGATAATTAAATGGGAATGGAGATGATTTAAACAATGAGCGCTTTTAAAATTTGAAAAAAAAAAATTATTTTTAAAAATGTTTATGAATACACAGGTGGGTATGTAGTTGTTTTTCCATTTTTCAATCTTGTCATTTTAAACAAATAACTATTGGTAAATTAATTTTTTCTAAATTTTTATTCAATAAAAATAAATTTAAATCATTTTAACTAATGTGTAAACAATATGAAATATTTATAATAATAAATAATAAATTCAGAATAAATTGATGCTAACTAAGAATGAAAACTCAAAAAAATAAGCAATAAATCATTTTTTGAATTTTGAGTAAAGGTTAGAAAACAACACTTTATATAATTATTGTAATTTTTTATTATACAAAACGTATGTTTCTATCGAATCAGCATTTTTCTAGAATATTCTTATATTAATTTAGAATATTAATTTATAATTGTCTACTTTTTACCGACCGACGATAGTAAGGGTGGTTTTGTTTTCGTACCAAATTTCACATGTAGAGATTTTTACATGTTTCCACGAATCATGCTTTTTGTCAACAAAAAAAAAAAAAATTTTAGCATAATGTCTGTCCTTTATATATTATATGAGAAAATTTTCAATGTCCCCAAAACAAATCAATATAACAAAGAAAAATAATAACACATTCAAATCATTCATTAAATATATATTTATGTTTTATTAGGCTCAGTAAATAAAAAACCAAGGACAATTTTAATGGAGATTTCTAAGACTAAATATATTTGGATCATGATTTTAGTTAAGAGAATAAAGAGAGAATAAGAAGAGTTGGATCATATCCGAGAAGAAAGCAGAAATATCGATATCGTTAATATTATTATGGACTGGATAATCGTAGTCTGATTATATTAACAAGAAAAAACATTGTTTTAGAAAAAACAAATGATTGGATATCCTTTGAGATTGATAATCTTTTTAAAAAAGTTATACAAGAATATATTAACTTTATTAATTATCGGGTTGTAGTATGTGGAAATTAGAGATAAATTCATTCACATTATCTGTATCTAAATATAAATAAAAGTAATTATTTATAAACATAGTAACTGGACTGATGAACTAAGCATTAAGCTTCTCTCTGAAAGACTCTATTTCAATGAAAAAACTATGGTCTCATTTGAGAATAGTGAAATGTATAACTAATAATTTGACAGGATTTATTTGAAGAAATTGATGAAGATGTTATCGTAGAGACTATGAACCACTACTAGTCCAATAGTAAGTAAAATATGAGCTGTGGCCAGGCACAGAACCAACCGACGATTTGAAATAAATTAATTTCCAAACAACATTATATATTAATATATATATATATATATTAAGTATCAAAAAAAAGTATTTTTAAAACTTGAATTAAAATGACTAAATTATATTATATTGATATTTAGTTTAATTACTCAATTATTAATTACTACTATATTTTAATTGAAAAATTTCCGACAATGAATATAAAATTAATACTTTGTAAACTACCACTTCCGGTTTCCATACACCAAAAGTTAATGAATTGATGCTATTTATGCATTTAATTAATATAATAAATTTAAACAAAATCCGTTGAGTCGTTCAAGCTGTACACGTGTATACAAACACACAATGGACAGACGGACGGACAGAGAGTCAGACAACATGCTAAAAATGCTTTTTTCTATTAAAAAAAATGCATGATTCGTAGAGATATGTAAAATAATAATAAACATGTGAAATTTGGTGTGAAAATAACCCTTCCCTTCCTATCGTCGATCGGTAATACTACCACTTCCGGTTTCCGGATAAACACCAAAAGTTGAAGAATTTATCATACTGATGCATAAAGTAAATATATCAAATTTTATCAAAATCTGATGAGCTGTTCAAGCTGTGTACATCTATATGGACGGACAGAAGGACAGACAATATACTAAAAAGACTTTTTTTTTTGGCAAAAAGCATGATTCGTGGAAACATGTAAAAATCCCCACATGTGAAATTTGGTATGAAAACAATACCACCCTTACTATCGTCGGTCGATAAAAAGTAGACAATTATAAATTAATATAAGAATATTCTAGAAAAATGCTGATTCGATAAAAACATACGTATTGTATAATAAAAAAATTACAATAATCATACAACTACAATAATTATATAAAGTGTTGTTTTCTAACCTTTACTCAAAATTCAAAAAATGATTTATTGCTTATTTTTTGAGTTTTCATTCTTAGTTAGCATCAATTTATTCTGAATTTATTATTTATTATTTTAAATATTTCACATATTATTTACACTTTAGTTATAATGTATTAAATTTATTTTTATTGAATAAAAATTCAGAAAAAAATTAATTTACCAATAGTTATTTGTTTAAAATGACCAGATTGAAAAATGGAAAAACATCAACTACATATATAATTTACATAAAAAATAATTTTATTTTTTCAAATATAAAAGCGCTCATTGTTTAAATCATCTTCATTCCCATTTAATTATCTTCGTGTTTATTCTTATTGAATTGATTTTAAAAACAAAAGAATAATTGAAACATTCTTACAAAATTAAGCCATTTAATTTTTCCCAATTAGCATTTATATTTTGATTTTTAAAATCATTCATCAAATGAATGATAAAAAAAAAATTTAAAATCAATATATTTGTTGTTTAGGTTCTCCATCCTATACTACAAAATCGCTGGAGACGCCGTTGTTACCACCACCCAGAAGATACAGTGGTAGTGGTATACTTGGTAGGCAATCTCGAAGATCAGCAGAGCCGCCTCCACAACTCTCCACAATTGCTGCAGTGGCACATGTAAACTCCTTACCAGCTCCACCTGGCAGCCCATTGACCAAAAGTGTTTCTACTCCTGCCTCCCTACAGGCAATTGTCCGATTTCATTCGGGCTCCAATATGTCTCTCCATCACCGAGTGAGTATTTTCCTTCTTCTATAAATATACATATAAATATACATATGCTAAATATTATTAATAAGTTAAATTTATAAAAAAAATTGCCTTTGAAATAATACGAGGGTCATTCAATAAGTAAAGCTCAAAAACGGTTTATTTGATTCTTTAAAATTCAAGCTATTTTTCAACATAATCATCCCCACAGTTATGCACTTTCTTGTAACTTACTAAGTTGACCCGTGATAAGCTTAAAAAATTGAGTTGGGAGATCTTACCTCAATCAGCTTACAGTACCGACCTCGTCCCATCTGATATTGGTACACATATGTTTCTCATTAGACGTTATCAGCCAATTTGGATTAGTAGTTTATTTTTGACAACTGAAAGAGCTAGTCACATTTTAATGTGTTCTTCGATTTTTTACTTAAAAAAATGGATCAGAGAATCTATATTAAATGGAATAAAGTTCTCCAACCCACTTAAATTGTTGACTGTGGCATTCGGCGAGTTTACTTTGTCTCAAAAAATTGTTTATAAGTGGTAAAAAAGCACGCCAAGTTCGATCAAATGTGAAGGTTTTGCTCACTGTTTTCTTCGATTACAATGGCGTGGTGCATCATGAGTTCTTGCCAACAAGTCGTACTGTTAATAAGGAAAACTACAAGGAAGTTATGCACCATATTTGGGTGAAGCAATTCGGCTCAAACGATCGGAATTGTTGAAAAACAAATTCTGCACCCACACATCATTGCTTGTTCGTGATTTTTTACTTAAAAATCATGTCTCACCAACCGTATTCACCAGATTTGGTTCTTTGCAACTTTTTCCTATTCCATTAATGAATTGTTCAACAATTAAAATATTATTGTAAGACGTCAACATTATCCTTACCGAAAATAGCACGCGAAGTTAGATCAAATGTGAAGGTTTTGCTCACTGTTTTCTTCGATTATATGCCTCAACTACCAGATTTTGGCTCCCTGTGACTTTTTCGTATTCCCAAAACTGAAGAGACCAATGAAAGGAAAGCGTTTTGCTACAATTGATGAGATAAAGTCGGAATCGAAGAACGAGCTGATGGCTATACCAAAAAGCGCATTTCAGAAGTGCTCGGGCGATTGGAACAAGCGCTAGCATATGTACATTAAATCTGAGGGGAATTACTTTGAAGGGGACAAAATGGATATTGATGAATAAATAAATACTTTTCGAAATAATTCAAAATTAACCTTTTCTTTTTAACAAACCTCGTATATATCTTTTTAATTTTATAAACTGGAGAAACGAATTATCCATCATTTCAGACATTTGATATTTTTTCAGTTCATAAATTCTAGGAAGAATTTTATTTTAAAATACTCTCATCTTCCAAAATCATAGATTACCACTCCAACATTAATAATTTTATAAATTTTAAATATGTATTTTAATTTATATTATTTATAATTTCATTTTTAAAAAATGAAAAATAAATTAAAATAACAAGAAAAATTGTAAAACCTATAATAATTAAAAAAAAATAAAATAAAATTCATACAATATTTAGTTTACTTACATATGGCAATTTATTTTTAACAAGAAGAATTTCAAAGGTTTTATTTATTATACTTGTAAATTAAAGAAAGCATATTTTTATTTGAAAAAAAAAATTTATTTATTTTGTGAGATATACTTTAAAAGCAAAAAGTTCTTAAATGGGTGATTAATAAGGGAAAATGTTCTCATTCCTTTAAAAGAAGAGTAAGAGAGAGAGAAAATACCCTTAAATATTTTCTATTTTTTAATGATAAGGGATATTAAAAGATAAATAAAATAAAAAAAATTATTCATTTCGTCTTGTTGAGTAAACAAACGTATTTTTAATATTTGTATTTAATAAATATATCTTTTTCACTCGGGAGATATAAATAAATACTAATTAACTTAAAATAGAAAAAATTAAAATAAAAACCAAAAATATATAAAGATAAATTTGTTTTAATAATATTTTTGGTATCATTAAATTAAATGTATAAATTTTTTACCGACTGACGTTAGGAAGGGAAGGGATTGTTTTCACACCAAATTTCACATGTTTATTATTATTATTATTATTATTTTACATATCTCCACAATGCATTTTGTTAATAGAAAAAAATTATTTTTAGCATGTTGTCTGACTCTCTGTCCGTCCGTCTGTCCATTGTGTGTTTGTATAGACGGATTTTGATAAAATTTAATATATTTATTAAATGCATCAGTAGCATGAATTAATTATCTTTTGGTATAAATCCGGAAACCGGAAGTGGTAGTTTACAAAGTACTAATTTTATATTCATTGTCGGAAATTTTTCACTTAAAATATAGTAGAAATTAATAGTTGAATAATTTTGATAAAAATAAATATTAACATAATATAATTTAGTCATTTTAATTCAATTTTAAATTTTTTTTTATACTTAATATATATATTATATATACACCTAATTCTGTTTTTACACGGAGATTGGTTCCAGAAAAAAACCGTGTAAAAAAAGACATTGATCTTATGCAAAAATTGGTGATTGATCTCTAAAACCTATTAAAATTAGAACAAAATAAGGATTTTTTAAGAATATATATTCAGGTTTATTTTATTAAATCACAGATATAATGTGAATTTAAGCATAATTATTAAAGAAAAAAAATAAGCTTGAAAGTTCTTACTGTGGCTTCGTTTAAACCGAACATTTGCCACGAAATGTTGAGCCTTCTCCATTTCGAAGGCGATCTAAAATTTCAATTTTGGTTTCCAAAGGAAATTCGTTTTTATTTTGTATTTGTAGTATTCGACATTTTCTTTTAAGGATAATAAAATATTTAACAAAATTTTTAAAAAAATACAAATAATTTAAAGAATAGAAATATTTTTAATTGATATTGTCTATAATAAGATATAGAATAGGGATTTTAAGAGTATATTTTATATTTAGATTCTCCAGTTCATGAAATATAAAAAAAACATGTCTGACTTTTGTATATACATTCTACGAAAGGACAGAGCCTATTAAGTCGGTTGCCATCTAAGCCAGGTAAAGGAGTTCTATGATCAGAAGAACAGATTCTTTCAACCTTTATCTTGATTTTCTGGAACGGAGGCTCTACTTTTATTTCAAATCTTGAACTAGAACCCGAGACAAAAATTGGCAACACATAATGATTTATAAAAATGGTAAAAAAAAAAATTAAACTAATATAGATATTTCTATTTAAATTATAATGAAAATCATTATAATTAATTTTACAACGATTCTATTTTATACAATATTTCTCTTATGACAAAGACATTTTTTCCTCCATTTCTACCATAAATATCCAATACATATCGAATCTATAATAATCTATTTCTTAACGTATATCAGTTTCCACTTTATTATTTTCCAACATTTAGCTGGAGGCAGTACCGGTCCAGATTCGTTCTCTCCCTTAGTCCTCTTTCTATGACGATCTTGTTGTCAAACCTTGAGATGGAGTGGGACAGTCACAAAAGCCCCTAGGAAGAAGGCAAAAGGACAAAGGCCAGAGCTGCTTAACCATTTTAATCAAACTTTCTTGGCTCTTTATTAAGTTCCTTGATCGGAGTTCTAAATTGCACTTTTATTTTCTCTTATAACAAAATCTCTTCTTATTTTTTACATTTAAAAACGAATTTTTTCAATGTCATTTTGCTTGAAATATAAAAGACATTTGTTCAAATATTTATTACATTTAATTGAATTTTATTTTATTTAGAATAGAATCTTATTATTATTATTAATATTTTATAAGTGTCTATAAAGAATAAATAATGATTAATATTTTACCTTTCGAATAATTACATCATTTTTTCTCGAATAATTATAAAAATTAGGTATTAGAGATAAAAATAAATGACTTCTATTGATGTTAAATACAATATGATGATATGTTAAAGATTGGCTTCATTATATTAATAATACTAACAATGAATCGCATATAATATTATATAATATGTTTTAAATTCAAATTTTTAATTAATTTTAATTTATTAGAAAAAAAGTTTTCAGTCAATATGAGACAAACAAAAGAGAGACAACCTCAAGACTATCTTAATTGTTTGTTTTGTTTTTGATTTTTGATTTTTTTATGAAAAAGAAGAAACCAATCAACAGCGTAGATAGAATAATGCAATTTTCAATTAACAATTGATAAAAAAATAATATCCATTGAGCTTTGAAGTCGAAATTTATTAAAAAACCAAGCCCCAGAATTCAAAATATCTAATATTCTCTAATAAATAATCACAAAGGAAACTTGTACATATTGTACATATACTTTCTAAGAAATTAGAAATTTATTTTTTCTAAACTATCCATTCTCAATAAATATTCATTTAAATTTTCCATTGAATTATTAAAACTGTTTTACTAATTAATTGCAAAGTTTAAATATACTTTTGAATTATACATGAAAATGTTCGATAAATTAAAAAATCAAGCAAATGATTATTGTTGTATTTTTAAAATTAGTCTCATATATTAATATGAAGAAACCCCCCTGGTGTCATTACTTCAAAGCACTCCACTAGCTTTGAACAGCTGATCAAGGTCAAACGACACACACTTTTATATCTAAATGCTGAGCGATTAACACCGCAAGCAGAATACTCACTCACCTATATGTTCATCTGTATATATTATCATATATAATAAATATTCTTATATTTAAAAATACAATATATCTTTTATTAACAAAACCTCTAGATCCTACAAAGGTTATGGGCCCAGGACGCTTACACTGCGCTTATTAAGTGATCTATTGAAATTGTTAATAAAAAGAGTTAAATATTTGAAGAAGAGATAAAATTCTCAAGATGGCAGTAAGTCAAGTTTACATTGAAAAATTATCGAAGGATAATTATGATACATGGAGAATTCACATGGAAGCAATTCTCGTGAAGAATAATCTCTGGAAATATGTATCAGGAACTGTAAAGACTGAAGGTGCAAGTGAGGAAATTTTAATTAACGATCAAAAAGCGAAAGCTGAGCTGATATTAGCTATAAGCCCACCGGAGCTGATTCATGTTAAACGATGCAAGACTGCAAATCAGGTATGGAAAAAACTACAAGATATTTATTTGTCTAAAGGTCCAGCTAAAAAGGCAACCTTGTTAAAACAATTAATTTTTAAAAAGATGAACGAAGATGATTGCATGTCTGAGCATTTAAATGAATTTTTTAATATTATAGATAAGCTCAAAGAAATGGATATTGAAATACAAAATGATTTATTAACGATTATTTTACTTTATAGCATTCCAACAAGTTACGAAAATTTTAGATGCGCAATAGAAACACGTGATATATTACCTGACCCAGAGAACCTAAAAATAAAATTATTGGAAGAAGCAAATTCCAAGAAACGAAATAATACGCCTGAAGTTCAGGATGCATTTAATATGAAAAATTACACAGTTAACAATTCAATAAAAGGCAAACCAGATTTTAAATATAAAAATAATGAAAATAAATATTTTTTCAGATTTAAATGTAATTATTGTCATCGAGTCGGGCATAAAGCATCTCAATGTTTTAATAAGAAAAATAATGAACAAAAAGATCAACGACATATTATAAAAAGCAAAGAGTCAATGTTTGCTGCAAACTACATTGAGAACAACGATTCGAATGATTCATGGTGCCTCGACAGTGGAGCGACATCACATATGTGTAATGATAGAAAAAAATTTAAAAATTTCAAGAAATCTGATCAAAAGGTAAGATTAGCAAATAATGATTGCACAGAAGTAAAAGGAATCGGAAACGTTTATTTTAAATTAAAAAATAATAATAAAATAACTGAAATAGAGTTAGAAAATGTTTTATATGTACCGAATTTAAAAAGAAATCTTATATCTATTTCAAAAGCTACATCTAAAAGAAAGAAAATATTTTTTATTCATTCAAAAGCAGTTATAAAGAATGAAAAAGGAGAAACCATTATTACTACATTCAAGAAAGATGGTTTATACATGATAAATCCTATATCTGAATCCACTGCTAAAAATGAAGAAAAACTTGAAGAAAATTCTGTAAATCTCTATAAGCTGAACAATGAAAATAAAAATGAAATTCAAGATGAAAACGAAAATGAAAATCTTGAAGATGATGAAAAACTTGAAAAAGGTGAAAATGAAAATGAAGAAAATTCAGATGATGAAATAATTATGAAAAAAGGTCCAGGAAGGCCGAAATTTATTAAATCAAATATGAAAGGGAGACCAAAAAAGGTACATAATTATATAAAAACAAAAAATCCCAAGAATAAAAATACTCAAGACGAGGAAAGCCTTGACAGTCCAGATATATCAAATTTAATACTTCAAGATGCATTAGAAGGCCCCAACAAGTATAAATGGAAAAAAGGCAAATTAAAACAGAAATTAATGAAATGAACAAAAATCACACATGGGAGTTGATTGATCGACCAAAGGTTAAATAAAAAAAACGTCATCGATTGAAAATAGATTTTTATAAATGCTTATCTAAATTGAGAAATAAAGGAAGAAATATATATAGAAATTCCTGAAAAATATTAATAAATATTTAATAATAAAATTTCCAAGGAGAGTTTTTAATCCTGAAGGAAAGTTTTTAAAATAAAAATAAATATTTAATAATAAAATTTCTAAGGAGAAAATTAATCCTGAATGAAAGTTTTTTCTTAAAATAAAAATAAATGTTTATATTTAAAAAATAAAAATAAAAACCGTTACAATTTTAGCCTTGTACGTGGACGATCTGATCTTAGCATAAAATAATATGAAAATTATTGAAAATTTAAAAAAAAAATATAAACTCTCAGATTTATCTAAATTAAAAGAATAATGACGGCGATATTGAAGTAAAGTATAAGCCAACAGAAGAAATGTTCGCTGATGTATTAACGAAAGGACTTCCTTCAACGAAGCATGAATTTTGTTCGAAAGGACTTGGTCTGAACGTTTTGTATTAAATTCAATATCGACTAATTTTAAGGGGGCGTGTTGTATTTTTAAAATTAGTCTCATATATTAATATGAAGAAACCCCCCTGGTGTCATTACTTCAAAGCACTCCACTAGCTTTGAACAGCTGATCAAGGTCAAACGACACACACTTTTATATCTAAATGCTGAGCGATTAACACCGCAAGCAGAATACTCACTCACCTATATGTTCATCTGTATATATTATCATATATAATAAATATTCTTATATTTAAAAATACAATATATCTTTTATTAACAAAACCTCTAGATCCTACAATTATAATAATGCAATTATTTATGAGAATATTTAAAAAATAAAAAATAATTCTAACATTTGTTAATTTAAATATTATTATCTTAATTAAAATTTATACAACTTGTAAAATGTATTTATAAGAATGTACGAATCATTATTCTTACACTTAATGACCATCTTTTTTTTATTTAAACATCATTTAATTATAAAAAAAAATAATTACCACTTTAATTAAAATATTCGGCTGCTATAACCTTTGTCCATCCATCTATCGGACCAAGCACAAATCGTTTTGATAAAAATTCTTCATTCTCAGAAGCAATCCAATCATCAATTCATTTTTTACACATTTCGAAAGAAACTGTTGTTCAATTAACGGAAAAGACAGTATACAGATGGGGCTATATCTGATGAGTACGGTGGCTGGGATCAAAATTCTCATTTGAAAGATTCCGATCTTTCCATCACTGATTTATGAAAATGCGATCTCCAGTTATTGTGTTCGTGAAATGAGACTATCATCTTTCAACATATTGAGTTCGTTTCGACTCTAATGCCCTATTTAATTGGGTTCCCGATAACGATCATCAAAACAAAACGCCTTTTTCCATCAAATATACAGCATAATTTTTGATCCTTGGATGTTTTTCTTCTGTAATGAAGTGGATGCTTCTCCTAAACTAACCCATTAATTTTTTCGTTTGGGTTAGTCGCTTAATTTGTATCATTAATCACATTCGGTATAAAACGACGGTATAAAACGACGTTGATTTTTGTCTAGCAAAAAGCATTTCACAAGCCACATCAAAATCAAGTTCAATTGGTACGGTAGCCACTTCGTTTGGAATCTTCCTCATAGCTTTTTAGCTAGAATACCTAGAAATTCGTGAATGGTGTACGTTTAATATATCTACGAGCGCTTCCTGAGTTGTACTCGAAACAATATCCAATAAACTTTGCAGAACAGCATTTTCAAATTTGGCTAATATTCTTCAACATTAAAATCTCTACTTTTAAATCTTGTAAACTACTCTCTGCATGTTCATTCAGTTACTTCTTGAACATTCACAAATATTCTAAAAGTTTTCGTATTAATAAGAAGCAAAAGTAAAATTTCCTACAAATGACGGTTTGCACGTATTTTGTCATTTTTAACGATATAAAAAAATCATATAATTTGCACAACATAATATAATATAATTTTTAACATATTTTTTTTTCATTAAATGTTGTTGCTAATTGTTAAAATAAAGAAATATGAAAAATAATTGGGGGCTACATTGATAACAATAGACACCTAAATGTGAATGACGTAAACTTTTGTATACTCACCCCCCCCCCCCCTTCCCCTAATAGTTAGTAACATTCTACAGTTCTATTCTAATCGAAAATTGGTGTGACATAATTGGCCAATGTACAGATAATCCGTGATATTCGACGTCCTTCAGCTCATTACATCAACCGTGGTCATCGGTTACGATTTCGATTTGTCCAAGTTATTGTCAACGCCGTCGTTCTTTTAGCAATTGCTGTAAGTCTAGTCGCCTATTTTCGAGGTAACTACAATAAAATAATCATAAATATTTGTATGGATGTTTTATCTATAATTTCTTTTATCAAATTAAATTTTTATTTTAAGCAAACCCTGTCCGTGAAACAAAAACACTCACATCTAAAACAGTTAATCCAGCACCAGGTAATAATTGTTTTTTTTTTGTTTTGTAAATGTTTTGTTAGCAAATTTTAATAGTAATAATGAGAACTTTAAAAAAAATAAATTTAATCACAATATTGATTTTTATGGTTATTTTTTTTTTAATTTAAAACTTTTTTAAACTATAAAACAATAATATTACTATATCGCTATTAAAAAAACCTAATTTGGTTTAAATGTATCTATAAAATGTTAATAAATTTATTTACATTTTTATTCCCATTTAAATTAAAAATAATATTTTTAGTTTTATTCATTTAATTATTATTTAAATTAATAATACATTTTTTTTCAGGAATATGTCTACCAGTGATTGTAAAATTTTGCCAATATCATAAAATTCCTTACAATTTCACAATTTTTCCAAATTACATGGGCCATTTTACACAACGGGAGGCCAAAGGGGATTTAGAAATGTATGAGGCTGTTGTGGATGTTCGTTGTTATGAATTAACAGCGCTGTTCCTTTGCAGTCTTTTTGTTCCTAAATGTGGCCCCAATGGTCAAATGTTGCGACCATGTAGATCACTCTGCTCAGGTTGAATTTTTATTTTTTTCATAATATTTTATTTAGTATTTCAAAAAAATCTAAGTTAAAATAGTAATATTATCTATTGCAGAAACTATCAGACGTTGTGGTTTCTTTTTGCAAGTATTTGCACTCACACTTCCAGAATATCTTGAATGTTCAGTATTTCCGGAAAAGCCCTATCCTGAAGATTGTGTTGGCTATAATGAAGTGATTGAAGCACAACAACGAGATAAAAAACCACGTAACTATTTATATTATAGTAATTTATGGTTAATTTTTAAAAATGTTTTTGATCTTTGATAAATACTTTAATATTTTTTAGCGTGTCCTTCCGGTTTCCAATGTGATGGAGTGCGTTGTATTCCAATGGACTGGCGTTGTGATGGTCATGTTGATTGTCAAGATCAGTCAGATGAACTTGAATGCCCTCAATGTGGAAAAGGTTTAAAAATCAAAATTATATTATAAGAATTATTTAATTAATTTTTTTTTTTTCGTTTTGTTGTATTCTAACAGGTGAAATTCATTGTGGGGAAAATAAATGTATGACTCAATCTCATGTCTGTGACGGGGTGAATGATTGTCCTTGGGGACAAGATGAGAGAAATTGCTGTGAGTATAGTGTATAAAAATTATATTGAATTCCACTTTTGAGCCATATTAAACCGTTTTGTTTTCTTTTATACCTGAAAACTTAAAAAAATTTTCATGAAATCATTTTGGCAAACCGTAAAGTGAAAGACTATTTATTTTGCATGAACTTTTGTCAATGTGAAAGCTGGTCTCGATTTAACAAAATATTTGTCCCAAATAAGGGGGTGATTGTCCGAAAAGTATCAAATAAATATTTTAAATACTTTATAATTTTGATTCACTTAAATTCACTTTGTTGATTATTTAATTAAACCTTAAGTTAAATTTACGTAATTGAAGTTTATAAGTAATTGTTTTTTATTTATAAAATTTTATAAGTAAAACAATTTTAAATTTTAGTACGTTTAAGCGAGAGAATGGGCGATATCGGTAAAGGACAGTTGGAAGTTTTTCATCCAGAAGAGAAATCTTGGAAATTGGCCTGTCCATCATCTTGGAATCCACGAACATCACCTGACTATGTCTGTCAATTACTTGGTTATAAGTACGTATTTGTTCTTTTCTTGTTTTCTTTTTTTTTCTATTATATTTATTATTTAAAATACAATTTAATATTTATAATTTCATTTTAATTATTTTTGTTTTCAGAACAGCCAATTTTAGTACTGTGTCAGCTCCAACTACAAGTGTATTGGGCTCAAATTCTCCCCAACTTTACAAAGGAGGAAAAGTGGTTCGAATGAGTCATCATGGAAGTAGTTCAAGCTCTTATAAATTTGATTTTATCCGAGATTTAAAGACTTGTAAATCAAGTCCACCAATTAAAGTCAATCTCACATGTACAAGTTTCGGTAATCTAAATAAAATATTAAAAAATAATTTAAGTAGGTTAGGTATTTTTTAATTAACATATGTAGAATTAATAATAAAAAATTCTAGTTTGTGGAGTCCGGCGTCATCCAGAAAAATCTTCAAAGCGAATTATTGGTGGATCAG
Source organism: Labia minor (assembly GCA_963082975.1). Taxonomy (NCBI): domain Eukaryota; kingdom Metazoa; phylum Arthropoda; class Insecta; order Dermaptera; family Spongiphoridae; genus Labia; species Labia minor. The sequence continues at coordinate 107,358,446 of OY720344.1, forward strand.
TTTCTTCACCTGGTGATTGGCCATTTTTGGCTGCTCTCTTGGGTGGTCCAGAAGAGATATTTTATTGTGCAGGTGTACTTATTGCTGATCAATGGGTTCTTACTGCTTCACATTGTGTGGGAAAGTACGTTTTTATTTATTCTTTACTTCATCTGCTTATTTTTCAAAATGAAATTGAATAATTAAAACAATATAAGTGTTAAATTAAACAATAAATTATGGATTTAATTTTGTCTAAATTAGTTTTAGTCAAACGGAACAACCTACAGGATGGACAATTCAATTAGGAATTACGCGACGTCATTCTCATTCATACTTTGGTCAAAAGGTTAAAGTTCGTCGTGTTGTTGCTCACCCACAATATAACCAGGGGGTCCAACATGACAACGATGTTGCCTTGTTTCAATTGCAAAGCAGAGTTACTTTCCATGAACATCTTCTTCCGGTTTGCCTACCATCTCCGGAAAAAGAACTTCGAGCAGAAACACTTTGCACAGTTATCGGTTGGGGGAAACGTGAAGATAGAGATGGTAAGAGTTAGTTTGTTGTTTAATCAAATATTATTTACAAGAATAATAAAGTTTTTATTTATATTATTCAATTAAATTTCCTTTAAGTTTATTTAACGCAAATATTGAGATTGTAAAATTTTTGCAAACATAGGATTATAAAATAATATCCAACAAAATTTTCATATTTTCTTTAAATATGATTTTAGTTTCGATGTATGAACCAGCCGTAAATGAAGTTCAAGTGCCTGTGTTGGATCGCAAACTCTGCAACGCTTGGCTCCAACATCGCGAGCTTAACGTAACAGATGGTATGATCTGTGCTGGATATGCTGAAGGCGGCAAAGATGCCTGCCAAGTAAGTCCAAGTGGATTTTCTTACGAATTACTCTTACTTAATAACAATTTGTTTGATTACAGGGTGATTCCGGTGGACCTCTACTATGTCGTGATGATTATGGTCGATGGTTTGTCGGGGGGATAGTCTCCTGGGGGATAAAATGTGCTCATCCCCGGTTACCTGGAGTTTACGCGTATGTACCAAAATACGTTCCATGGATTACACAACAAATGGAATATTACTCAGAATAATAAGAATTTATCATAACAGGGTGGAGAAAAATTTATTTAAACAAAATGTGATTTCGCTAAGAGCTGGAGATAAGAGCAAAATGAAGGCCTTATTCAAACTACATATAATATTTTACATTTTTAATAAATACTCAATACTTCATTTTCAAAATACTTTAATATGTGATAAATGTGAAATATTAGAAGACAATCATTATCCCTTCATTATAATAAAGAGTTCAAAATTTTTAAAGCAAAATCCAAAGGGATCTCGTATTTTGGAATGTCTTCATGTTATTTTTTACATTTCATATTTAAAAGTAATCTATCTAATTTAGTTATTTATAATGTTATATTATTTTAAAAAATCCCAATTTAAAAAAAGGGATAGTGATCTTTTCTTGACTTTTAAACTTGGAAAAGTCCATCTCTTTGTCTTTTAGCGAAGTCTTACTGAAAGACTGTCTTCATAATAACTTTGTAAAGCTCACTGTTTAACATTTGTTTTGCACTCTACTCAATAAAAAAAAAACTTACAAGTCTTTTGTAAGTTATACAATCAAAACACGCAATGCCCAATTAACATAACTGTTATCTACATTCAATTCATTAGATTGAATGACATCTTTTTTCATTAAAAGAAAATCAAGAAGAAACAAAATTAGAAAAAATTCAAAACAAAAAAAAAAAAAATAAAAAATATAAAAAATAAAAAGAAAGAAAGAAATAATAAGAATAATAATATATTAATAATATTAATAAAAATAAATCTATCGTTTGTTAACATATGATAAAAAAATAAAAATATAGTAGATTTTTTTTTATAAAAAGATATAATAATATAATATATTTTGTAATAGTGAATGGAACTATTTCCTAAACCCCTCTGGCGCTTTGGAAATATTTCAAACCGACCGTATATTCTAGAAATAATGAAATTCTGAAGTTCTCTTAATTTCAAACATTATAATAATTATATATTCTATATATATTTTTAAAATAAAGAAATTATTTAAAATAAAAATCTAAATATAAACTATAATTCAGGAAAATATATATATCAATATTTATAACTTTATATAAAAAAATACATATAAAAATATTTGAATTTAAAAATATTTTATTTATTTTAAATTACTTGATTCATATTATTATTTTTATCATTTATAAATAATAGTAATAATATGAAAATTGGTTGCATAGACATCAGTTGAAGTATTTTTTTTTTCTAAATAATGATAATGATAATATGTAAAATAATTTAATTGATTTCATAATCTTTAACCGCCAGAAGTTTTTAAAAACGATTTCGGCCTATTCAATCAATCATTTTTATCTACAAATCTCAATCATAAAACACCTCAGAAAAAAATAAAATAAATCAATAATACTTTAATAAATTATTTATATTTTTGAAAAATTTACTATGAATATACATATAATAATAGATAGAAAATTTTAACGAAATTTTACAAGAATATCAGCAATTTGTTACCATTCATGATAATAAAACCAAAATATTTTACTAAATATTTATATGATCATATAATAAAATATTATTTTTTTATAGAATTTAGAAACATTGATAATTTATCTCTTTGTACAGTGTTTATAAATTTATCTTAAATTTATTATCCTCTTTCTATAAGCTTACCTAAATGTAGAAATTTTTTACATTGAACGTTTAAAAATATAAACAAAATTTCGATTAATTTGGACTAACTAAAAATAATACAAGTCTAATTCATTTAATCGAAAATGATTTTTGAAAGGACAAAACTTATCATATTATCTTAATATTATTAATTATTATATTACCACTCACAAAAAAATAAAATTAATATTTATATATAAAAAGTATTTATATATTTAGTAAAATAATTCAAAAAATCTTTTCTATGACATTGCGAATTCATAATACATTCTACTAGAAATATAAATAAATAAATAAATAATTTTCTTTCAAATATTTCTTTGAAATATACCAATATAATTTTCAATTTAAATTACACTAAGCTAGTGATTCTCAACCTGGGCGATCGAGATCTTAAAGGGGGCGATTATTTGACTATAGATTTTGGGGGGCGATGGTATTTTTGGGGAGGGGGGGGTGAAATCATTTTCAACTCTAAAAAAAGGTAAGATGATTTTGCGAACAGGCTTTTAAACATTTCCGCTTTTTTCAATTTTTTTCAATATGGTTCTAAAAAAAAGGTAAAATGATTTTGCGATCAGGTTCTGAAACTCGATTTTTCAATATGGCTCTAAGTATCACTAAGTTAACCTACCTTATATTAGGGATTATCATCCAATTTTTATATGTTAGGGGGGGCGAATTATGAAGCCGGCCTTACGAAGTGGGCGTTTGGCCCAAAAAGGTTGAGAAACACTACACTAAGCCATTCCTGTTCTAGTGAAATATATTAATAACATAATCCTATTTGATTAAATAAAAAAAAATAATAATCATTTTTCTAAACCAACCAACTTATTCACTTTGTTTGTTATAATAACATACCAAATATATTATTTCTTTGTATAACAAAACATAAATAATATATTACAATAGATTGACATTAAAACAAAAATGATCTTATCTATTTAAAAAATTATTTCATTTTTTTTTTAATAAATAATAAATTTAGATTTGATATTTCATTTTATATTCTAAAATATTTTATTGGAATTTGCTCAAAACATCTGGCGGTGTTTTTTTCATTTCTCATTTTATTATTATTTCAAATTACAAACAAATATTCTTGTTTTTTTTTTTTACTTTTTATAAAACATACATAAATATTTTATATATAGTTATATTTATATTAATAAATTTTTAATATTTAAAATTATTTTGCAATTTACTTTAGTGATGAAATTGAAGAGACTTCAGAAATGTGATTATATTTTACCAAATACATATATTAATGAATGTTCAAAGCGTATTAAAAAAATAAAATAAAGATAACACATATATATAAATTAATAAAAATAAATAGCATATTTTCCTACATAAAGATGAAAAAAAAAATAACGTTAAAAGAAACAATGACAAACAAATTGATAGTGATTAGATACATATTATGTATGCATATTTATCCACACACCCGTCTTTTGAGGCTGGGTTTTTAGAAAGTTTTTTATAATACAAAGAGAAAAAGAAGAAGAAGAAGAAAAAGAGGAAGAATATATAATAAGCTAATTGTAAGATAAATAAAAAAATATATATATAAACACTCTCATACACACAAACACATAATATAACAAATATTTGAAAACACACACACGCACACACACATATATATATATACAAACAAAAATCGAGTCAATTATCTGAATGAAGCGCCTCGTTTTTACGAGGTATTTTTGTGAGTTTGGAAGAGCAAATGAATTTGTAGTGACCCAATCAATCAAATAATGCTCAGTGTTAGATGTACTAGAGAATGTAAATTTCTAATTTCTAGTTGTGATACCCTTATACTTGAATGTAATTTTTTTCTAGATTATAGTTTATTCACGTTCAATGACAATACTTAACATTCTGTATTCTTCCATTGGTTGACAATAATAATGTAACCTTTGCCTGCTGCTCAATAAAATATTGCTGCTGGCCAGAATATTTTTCTAAAAATAAAAATGTTAAAAAAAATTAAAAAAAAATATATTAATAATAATAATTATAATTATAATTGCATATATTCTATAAAATATTGTAATAAATAGAAATAAGTTATCTCACTTGGTTGGGACTCAAAGAGGATCGCTAGACAATCCTTATTGTTGGTGTACTTTAATTTTGGAGGCGATTCCTCGGTGAGCCTTTCATTGACATCCAAATCAGTATAAAGGAATACATATTGAGAGGGGGGAAGATTTCAAAACTTATTCCATTTTTTTTTTTTTTCAAATTCAATCGACATCATTTTGGAATAATTATACTATTCTTAGAAGTGCCAAAAAGCTTCTTTAAACAAAGGAAATTATTTATTTATTTTTTTTTTTAATCTATTCTTTGATGGGATTTAAGAATTTACAAATTATTTATATTTCATATAAATTCTTTCTTTTTTTTTAATTTGATAAAAGATATACTATATACCTAAGTTTTGATAAAATATACATAAGATTTTAAATTAATTAAATAAATAAATTATAACAAATTTTCTTAAATTTTTTTAATATTTAAAATTAAAACATATAGATATATAAATTACAATAGATATATACATATATCTTTTTCTACTTTAATATTTCTTTAAAAAAAGATAAATCGATCAAGATTTTTAAAAGAAAAAAATTAAATATATATATATATATATATTTTGTTTTTTTGAAATATATCTATCTCAATATTAATGTTAAAAAAATATTTTTAAGTATATCTTGTGATTTTAGTTAAAGAAAATAATTGCACTAATTAATTATGCACCTCTTCTGTTATTTAAAAACCTATTTTATCGAAAGAAAACAATTTAAATAAAATATATATTTAAATTAATATATGTTTTTAAATAAAAATAATATGAAACATAGCTATTGATTTTATATTTAAAAAAAATGACAATAATAGATAATAATGTAATAATGATATTTTAAATATTCAAATTTTTAAATATTTTTCAAATATTTTAAACTAAAGGTTAACAAAAGAGAGCCCACAAGACAAATTTATATCTTATTATCTTAATATAATAACAATAATACTTTATATAATATAAATTTTAGGAAAGAAAGAGAAAAAATTGAGCATAAGAATTTTTAATTTTTCTATTTTGAAAATTGTACAATCAATCATCCGTTTTATATTTGACTAAGAACTCAAAAATTTAGCGAATTTGTTTAATTGTTTTTTATATAGATAATATGTTATTATTTTTCTCATAACATAATTATTTATTAACCATTTTGCTCAAAATGTTTGAAGATAAGAGCTAAATAAAATTGGTATTTCATGGTCGACTGAAATTAAATAAATTATTAAAAAAAAAAAATATATAATTTGGGGATTTTGGTAACAAAAAATAGAGCTAAACTAAATTTAAATTATTCGCAATATATTCTTCATATTGTTGTTTTATTATTTATATTATATTTACATATACTATTTTCATATCTAATTACTTGTGACTGCTCAAATTTTATATTTCAAAAATATGCCCGACTACTTAAAATGCTTAAACAATTTGTTTATATAAATATAGATATTTAAAAATTATTAAATTAATTTCTAAGTATAGACAAAATTAAAACAAATATAACTTTTAGTATATTGGAGGAATATTCATTAAAAAAAACAAGTTGAAAATATTTTTTTTTTATTTTATATAAGTTTATACAATATTAAACTAAATAAATGATTTACATACAATTTGAAATCTTAATTTTACAATTAGAGATTAAATCCAATTCTTTCTAAAGGTATTTTTTGTGATATTTAAAAAAAAATATTAAATTATGATAAATAAAATATGATAATACAATATTAGTTGTAAAAATATAAAATGATCTTAATTCACTTTTTCCAAAATGATGTATGCATAAGAAATAAGAATATTTTATTAGTAAGTAAGTATAAATTTTGATATGAAAAATCATTTATGAAAAAATAAGACAATAATATATTATTCAGATTTCAGCCCATTTTCTCCCTCTCCTTATTTGTATTTCTATTATACATATTTAATGGAGGATGTCAATTCATTACAAACAAACGAAATACTGCAAAGAGACAATAATATTATATATATATAAAATGATATAAAAAATTAGTTATAAGTAATTCTATGTCTAAACATATTTATATTATATACATATATCTATATCTATATATATACATATACGTATATTTATATAGGTATATTGCTAAAATATATTTCTCGTAAAATGAGAATATATATTTATATAAGTATACGTATAATGAATGAATGTATTTATAATAATACTTATATATTGAAATAGCGTTATGACAATAATAATCAATTCATATGCCTGCCGCGTCAAGAAATTAAAAAATAAAAAAATAATAAAAAATAAAAAAATAAAAAAAAAAAAATGTTTAAAAAATAATTTATAACAAAAAAATAAATAATATAATAAAATAATAATAATAATGATAATAATAATAATTCAGATAACAACAAATACACAACACTCATCGCGTCTTCCAGGAAATCGTTGAGAGCATATTTTTAGACCAATTTAAAGGCAATCTCTGGCCAATTAGCGTCCGTATCGTCTCCGTTATTTAGAATACTATAGAGTAGTGGCCCATTTTTTGGCGAATGGCGCGGCCGGCACTTCCTCATGTTAGGACAATAAATCACATATCCCCCTACCCCCCCCCCCCAAAAAAAAAAAAAAATTCCTAATCAAAATTAGAAGAGCTTTTAGATAATTTCTACTATTTTCTTATGATGTCAAACATAAAAAAATATTAAGTTTATATTATCTCTTCATCTCTTTTATTTTAATATCAAAATTTAGATATAAAAAAAGACAATAATAAGATGTTTTTTTATTATTATTATTATAATATAATACCTAATGACTATAAATATTTATTTATTAATAAAATAATATTTTATTAAATTCATTATATTTTGATAAATTATATTCGATAGAAATTTTTTTTTTCTAATTTAATTTCAATTGTTTTAATTTTTTAAAATGAAATGATAAGAAAAAATAAATTAAAAAAAAAATGAAAATTGAACATGGAAATAATTCACTGTTCTGTTTCTGTATTAAAAAATATAATGTTATATATATATATATATATATATATATATATATATAAAATATATAAATATACAATATATTTTATATATATATATATATATATATATTTAAATAGAAATTTATCATAATTTTACAATTGAAAAAAAAAATTTTATAAATAATGATTTTGACACAAACAAATAAACTTGAACGGTGTGACAATATATATTTAAACAATTTATATAATTATAGTATATAATATATATTTATTCTTGGGTATTTTGGATTTGGAATATTATACTTATATAGTTTTGTTGAATTTTTTTTTAAAAATAATGAATTTTTATGAACTTTATTAAAGATTATGGATTTGTAAAAAAAAATAATATATTTATATATAAATTAATTCATCTAAATATAAATTTGTTAAAAACAAAAGATAAATTTACAAATTAAATCGTTAATATTAACTCGTTTTGTATTTATTAATGTAATTTTCGATTTTTTTTTTTGCTTTACTAATAGGTAGCTATAATATTACTTAATTCAATAAATAAATTTCGATACTTTATTTATTTTTAGTTTATTCAAAAATTCAAAAGATTTCTTTAAAATATTAAATTTTAATTGACATGTTAATATTAAATTATTATTATTGTTATTATTATTATTATTATTATATACTATTTTATTGCTATTTTGTATAAAAGTTTTAAAATACAATTTTATAATTTTTAATAGAATTTTAAATTGATCTTAGATAATTTTAAGAAAATGATTTCAATATTTTAGAAATGAAATTAATTTTATTATGAAAAAAAAAATTGATTTGGCATCATAAAGATTTTAGTTTTAATATCAATGTGCATGCAGCAAATCAATCCTATCATGTAGAATTATTTAGAGATAGACATCTTACAATCTCTCTCTCTCTCTCTCTCTTCTCTCTCTTTCACGCTGTCTATCTCTCTAAAATTTTCTTTTTTTTTAACCCAGTATAATCTAAAATTAAAAAATTATCATTAAAATAATTATAAAAAGAATAAGAATATCTTAAACGCACAAGATGCATAACACATCAGTTTCTAAATTTGTGTGTTAAACATGTGTTCGAAATTTTTCGAAAATTTAATCATTTAATCTGATTAAAAAAAAATCATAAAACAAATTGATATATATATATATATAGGTACTAAATATCAACTATTGTAAATATATACTTATATTAAAATAAGAATAATAATAATCTAATGTTTTAGTAAAAATATTTTCTAGAAATTGTTTAGAAATTATATTATATATATATATACATATATATAAAAAAAAAGAGAGACAGAAAAAAAAACCAATTGACTTCCAATTGTGAACAGAATTCCTCCCCAAAGAGAAATATCTAATTAGTAAATCATACTTAGCCTCGAAAAGAAAATGGGTAAGCTTTAAATGTAATATAGAAAGAATTTATGTCATTAAGTATATTGGAAGTACAAAAGGTTCTTTTACTTGTTATGTATTTTACATTTACAATATGTAAAGATCGATATAAATATCTGTAGTTGAATATTGTTAAAATAATAATGCTTCACTTGTTGTCTGGGCAAATCATAATATATTAATCTATTTTTTTTATTAATCGAATGTCAATTGATAGATAAATGATGATCAAATTAAATATATATATATATATATATATATATAAATAAATATATAAATATTGATTTCAGTACAATCATTGGACGTTGAACTATTATTTTATTGTATTATAATATATTATGATATATGAATATTTCTATTTCAAAAATACACAAAAAAATAAAACAAATTTGAAAATTTTTCTTTTTAAACAATAAATACTTATACTTATATAGATTTATATAAAATGATTATGGATTCTTAACTCTTAATTAATTCTTTCTCTTTGGAAATGTTCATCTACTAAATTATTCAATTATTTTTCAAAATTGTCCCTTTAAACAAACCTCAATTTTTTTTATCATTACTTATATTTATTAAGGGAATTTTTATTAAAAGACCACATTATTTGTATAAAATTATTTATTAAATTAAAATAATTGTACAACGTTTCAACTGCTTATTCTGCAGTCGTTTTCAAGTAACCGTACGCTTGCTCCGATTCAAGCGGACTGATGCATGTTGGGACACGTCACCTCTTATGAGGTGATCATTACTTATACTTATTCATACTTATAAGTATATAATAAATTAATTCTGACAATAATTCAACACTCCTCACTTTCACATTAATTCAAATTCTAAAATATTAATTTCTCAATTCAAATTCAATGTAATATTTTTTTTAATATTTAATAATTTGTGTTTTTAATTAAAATCGAAAAATTTTTAATTCATTTCATCGTAACACCCATATAAAAAAAAACAACCATATTTTTGACTAAATTTACATTTTATTCTAAAACTTAATTTTACTAAATAATAAAAAAAATATTTATTTTTGTTTTGAAATTAAATAACGAAACAATCTGTGATAGAATTTAAAAAAAAAATTATACATAATATAGTTTAATTTTATTTTTTTCTTTTTTCTTTCTAATGAATTGATAATAATTTTTGTTTAAAATTACAAGTATTCTTATTCCAATTTCTGATTTTTTTTTTAAAATATATCATAATAATAATAATAATATAATATTTTTTTAGTTGAAAATGAAATTTTAATCGATCAATTTAATCAAATGAAAAATAAAAATATTATACTTAAATGCTCAAACTCTAAAACATACTATCATCTTACATAAGAACATCATCTAAATATTTTTCTAAAATAATTATATATATATATATATATATATAGTTCAACGTCTTATTAGTTAATAGACACTGGCCTAAAAATTCTAGCCTAGATGTGCTCAGAATTCTAGTAAACAAATAAAATATTGAATGTCTGTCTATTAATGGATGGTATCTGTATATTACTATGTATAACTACTACTGTGTGTATGTATAAATAATCCTACGATGTAGATGATTGTGTAGGTGAATATGTGACTGATAAAAGAATATCCCCTCCTCTTTGTGTGGTTGACTGACTTATGATGTTAGTATGAATGTGTTTGGCTGTGACTGTGCTAAAACTATTAACTCTATAAAACAACAGCCTATAAAAAATGAAATTATAATCAATATATTACTATTATATATATAATATATATATATATATATATATATAATATACTAAATAACGCCGGCACTATAATTATCATTTAATTAAAGAGAGAATCTATAATAGTTAATTAAATAAAAATAAAAATTAAAACATATATATAATACAAAGAAAATGAATAAAAATAAAATAAACTATTATATGGCTAAAGAGCACAAAATCAGAAAAATCATTAGCTAGAAAAGGCTTTTGGCGATTATGTAATTTGTATTATCCATCCACGAGCTTATCAAATTAGAATCAAGTTTGATTTATAATAACTTACATATATTTAAAAAAAAAATATATCTATACCAAAAAATATAAAATATATTATATGTATATATCTACCAATTTAAAGAAATTATTTGAAATTATATAATAAATATTTTTTTTTTGTTTTTTAAATAAATCATACTTTCAGTAAAGGTATATCTGAAAATATTTATCTTTATTTACCTATTAATTTTATTATTATATATAATAAATATAACTACATATCCACATGATTGAATTGTTTACTTTTAGGTATTTATTTGTAGTTAAATAATTTGAATTTTTAAAAAAAAAATATTAGTATAATATTTATAAATCTTTGAATAAATTAGATATTACATGTACCAATGTACTTTTTTAAAATATATATATATAATTGTATATTATTATATATTTAATATATATATATATATATATATATAAATTGTTTTTTTTTTCTTTTTACAATTATAATTTACAATCAAATTTTAAATAAAAAAAAATAAAATTATTCATTACTATTATTGAAAAGTTTTATTTTACAAAATTCGTTCTATTTATTTTATTTTATTTTTTTTTTAATTTTAAAAATAATGTTCAATTGTAAAATATTTATTTAGCCTCTTTCCAAAAAAAAAAAAAATGGATTTATAAATAAATTTTTAAATATTTTAATAATATTTATACCCAATTTCTTCATAAAATTTCAAATTACAATATTTGTCTACATTAACAGTTTATTAAAATATAAGATAAAATATTAAAAATAAAATAAAAAAAACATTATTTCTTCAGGAAAATGTAAAACATTGAATTAATCAAAAATTTAAAGAATAGATTCGAATAGAATCAAAAAAAAATAATTAAATAAATAAATAAAAGAAACAACCTTATTGTTTCCATATACTTTATACAAAATACACGAATCGCTAAAATGCCGTTCATTATTCTTTATTCATTTAATTTATCTTAATTCCCCCACTCTTTTGATAATAACTTAAATAAATAAATATTTAAATATTTATCTATAATGTTATCTTATTTTATTATCATATATGTATTTTTTTTTGATATAAAAATATATATTCTTTCATTTCTATATATTCAAATCTTTTTGAAAAAACGAATTTACATAGATTCGGTTGATGTTTACAACTGTTTCAGTATTTTATCTGAGATATTCAAGTAACAATAAGTATTATACACAATATATCTACATATATATAAGCATTATTATTAAATCAAAAATAATGTATATCTAATGTTGTTATTCGGAAAATGTCCTATTAGTAGGCATATTAAATTGAAAAATACTATATATATATATATATATATCGTATATATATCTGAGATGAATATTATTTATATACTATATATATAAAATATTCTGAGATCTATTTTTTTCTTCAACTATTTTATATTTTTTCATTTTTATTTTTTAATTCTTCTATTCTTTCTGTATCTCTGTTATTCTTTCTAAATGTAATGTGCAAACATTTTTATTTATTTGTTAAATATGATCTTAATTTTATGAATAACTTAAAATAAAAATATATGTATATCTAGATAGTAAAATTGTAATTTCTTTTTGTTATTGACTCTGAGATTAAATAAATGAATGACAAAAAAAAAGTTGTGCTTTTTATCCTGTTCATATATTGTTTTTATGGTATAGTTCAGGGGTGTCTAAACTGCGGCCAAAACCCTTTGAGATGTGGTTCTAATGGTTCTAAAAAACAAAAAAAAAAGGTAAAATGATTTTGCGATTAGACTTTTAAATATTTCCGTCTTTTTAAAATTTTTCAATATAGTTCTAAAAAAAAAAAATTAGCTGGAGTGTCTCCACTCGAATATCTCGCAATTTGAATTGGATTAAATAACATAATATATTATATTTAAATTAAATTTAATTAATTATAAATTATAAATAATAAATATTAAACCAGCGCATGTTTGGCTTTTTACCGACCGACGATAGTAAGGGAGGTATTGTTTTCACACCAAATTTCACATGTGGAGATTTTTACATATCTCCACGAATCATGCATTTTCTAAACAGAAAAAAGTATTTTTAGCATGATGTCTGTCCGTCCGTCTGTCCGTCCGTATAGATGTGTACAGCCTGAACGGCTCAACCGATTTTGATGAAATTTGGTATATTTACTTAATGCATCAGTGGGATGAATTGATCAACTTTTGGTGCAATTCCGGAAACCGGAAGTGGTAGTATTAGCAATCGACGATAAGAAGGGAAGGGTTATTTTCGCACCAAATTTCACAAAGGAGATTTTTTTATATATCACCACGAATCATGCACTTTGTATTGGTTTTATCCTCGAGAAAAATCATATTTATTAGTTTTTTCTTGATTTAAAATTATATGACGTCATCCAGCCATTCATGACGTCACAGCCCGGTCTTGCATATATATTATAAATAAAATAAAATTAAAAATGTTTATATTTATTATTTATGTATCCATATCTGTTTTTTATTACATTAATAGATATATTAAAATTATATGAAATTGTTTCTGTAGCTGGAAATTAATTTATTTCAAACATTCGGTCGGTTCGGACCTGGCCACAGGTCAACTTATTATTGATGGCACCATGTGTTGGCGCGTGAGATTTGCAGTGTTAAAAAATTAATTCTGGTACTTTCAGCGATTCAATCAAGCTGAAATTCTATATATAGCAGTTTTATACAATTATTAATCATGTGAAAAATTATCAAACATATATCTTTATTTTTACGGTCACTTTAGAGGAAAAAAAATCAAAACGTTGTAGGTAATGACCCTCTTCCGGATGAGCTACATTTCTCAAAAGTTGATAGAAAACTATGAATTTTGAATAATGTCCATGTACCAAATTTCATCATTCTAGCTCAAACCGTTTTTGCGCAATCTTGTCTACATACATACACACACACACACACACACATACACAAACAGACATTTTTCTCAACCTTAGTTTAAATGATTCAGGAACCTTCAAAACGTATAAAAACATCAAAATCTCAACATCGAAAATTTTCGTGATCGCAATACTATCTCTGGCGAGATAGTAAAAAAAAGTAAAATGATATTTATGCGACCCATCATATTTTTTTTTGCAATGTGGACCTCGAATGGTCATAGTTTTAGACACCCATGGTGTAGTGCTTTTAAAATTGAATTTAAATTATATTAAATAAATTAAAATGATGAAACAAATATATAGATATAATTTTCATCATCAGTTCAACATAATCATAAATAATTAAGAAATTAAATCTTATCTACAATGAAATATTATATATTTTTTTGAATAAGTCTACTGTTTATATAAATTATATTTCTTTTCTTATAAATATTGTATCGAATTTGAGAATATTTTAAGTTTTTTATATTATACGATTACTAATATTTTTTTCTATTTAGATAATTTTCAAATAAATATTTAAAATTCATTCAGTACATTCTTTTTTTTGATAAATCGTACTGTCCTAAATCTCATATTTATTTAAAAAAAAATCTGGAGTGTCTCCACTCGACTATCTCGCAATTTGAATTGGATTAAATAACATATATTATATATAAATTGAATTTAATTAATTAAATTATAAATTAAAATTAATAAATAATATTTATTAAACCAGCGCGTGTTTGGCTCTTTGTTGATGGTACCACGTCACGTGCTGGCGCGTGGTTTGCAGTGTTAAAAAATTAATTCCTGTACTTTCACTGAATCAATCAAGCTGAAATTCTATATAATTATAGCAGTTTTATTCAATTTATAATCATATGAAAAACTATCAAACATATATCTTTATTTTTACGGTCAGTTTAGAGGATAAACAATGAAAACATGGTAGGTAATGACACTCTTCCTTGATAGAAAACTACGAATTTTGAATAATGCCCTTGTGCCAAATTTCACGATTCTAGCTCAAACCGTTTTTCCGTAATCTTGTTTACACACACACATAGACACACAGACATATTTCTCAATCTTAGTGAAAATGACTCAGGAACCTTCAAAACGTATAAAACATAAAAAATCTCGACATAGAAAATTTTCGTGATCGCAATACTATCTTTGTCGAGATAGTAATTACCTACAAAAAAAAAATTAAATTTAAATAATTAGATTCTTTAAAATTTGCAATTATAATTATTATTATTATTATTATTATATCTTTGATTAATTAATTCTATTAACTAAAATTCTGTTTCTTCTGTATTACGTTTTTTAAATATTAAAATTGCATTATTACTTTTTCGAGATTTCTCTTAAAAATCAATTCTGTAACTTTAGACTTTTATTTAAAAAAACATTTAAATTATTATCTAACTTATCACATTACTACTCGAATAGATTAGAATGATGGCGGAGAAATAAGGAATTTAATCAGATAAATAAAAAATCTCTAGAAATCATATAGTATTATAGTTAAATTAGTTACTAGAAAGGTGCAAGTCTTGTCGCGGCTGTCGAGCATTCAAGATGCATTTTAAAGCACCACCCGGTTTTTTAATAGCCGTCTTTGCACTTCTTACAATTACGGTAAGATTATTAAACCACGGATTTTTATAAATTTACAATGAAATCGATTAATTATATAAAAATTTTCATTAAAAAAAATTAAATATTAATAATGAGAGCATTAACTATTCTTCTATCTTATTTATTTTATATTATCTACAAAAAAAAACAAAATATTTTTTAAATATTAAACTCCTCGATTAATTATAATTATTATTAAATATTAATAAATGACAAAAAAATGTATTTTTTCAAAATAATTGAGAAATTTATTAAAAGGTAATAATTGAAAAACTTTTAAAAATGATAGAAAAAATAATGTAATTAATATGTGGCATAATAATATAATAATCTATTATGACAAGATCATATTAATTCTTTCAGAGGGCCGAAGATCCTACTGGACAATGTATTTGGTATGATATTTGTTATGAAGAAACAGGCGAAGCTCCGTTGAATTGTTACAACAAAACTGAGGCACCGCCCCTTACCGATCCAACTGGACTCGATTATATAAGACAATATTGTCCGGAATACATGTATTTTGGGGGTAAGTACATATGTTTACTTACTATTCCATTCTGAGAATAATACCAATAAAGGATTATATCTAAGTAAAGGATCTACAAAAAAATTAACGCATTATTTTGAATTAAATAGAAAACATAGTTTTTAGTCTTTAGATTGTTATTATTTTATTTTTTATATTGGTATTGAATTTTAAAATACATAGGATTAAGGATATTTATGGAATAACACATTGAGAAAATGGTCCCCACGGCCTAATTTTTAGAACAAAATTATTACAAGCGATGAAGTATATATTTCATATTTGATATCTTTGGTAATCGTTAAAATTACCATGTTTAGTTTTTGAAGAATCAAAATATAATGTGAAACAACAAATTCAATGAATTTGGGGCATTAATGGATCATACTTTTTTGAAAATGATACTAGTCAAAACATTAACAGTTATCGGTATTCAATATCGAGATATGCACGTAAACACAGCTTTTTTTTTATTCCAAAATTGGATGCTATTTTTTGGACAAAAGGTGGTTTCAACAAGAAGCTGCCACTCTTTTGTTTCGGAGAATTGGCCCCTTGATTTATTGATTGTCTTATTGGATTATTTGAAGGGAAAGATTGTAACAAGCTAAAATAAGCCCACATCCATCCGTGTATTTTAAGAGGAAATTAAACACTCTAATAACTTACAATTCAACCACAAAGATCATGAAAAATTTGGACAAAAGAGTGCGTACATGCCAATAAAACCGTGGTGGCCATTGACCCGATTTGTTACTCTATAAATAACTCTAAATATTTTATGAAAAGATAACAAACTATGTTTTCTATTTAATTCAAATATTACGTTAAATTTGGGACACTATTTAAAAGAAAGTTTTTTTTTTAAAATATTTATTCAATTAATAATAATGATTTTTCTTTTATTTACATTTTAAATTTCAATATATATATATATATATATATATACGATACGATATATGATAATAATAAAGAATGATACTCTTTTGCAATAGACATTTATTATCTAATCATCAGATAAATCTTTTGATTCAGACGATGCTTTGATTAAACACCTGACACCTGGCTACTCAAGTTGCACGTGGATGATGATTTAACTGAACTTACCCACCCATGATTATTAATCATTTCAATAGAATTTATATTAAATTAAATGAATTCTTTAAATTTAATTTATTTTTGAAAAAATAAAAGAATCAAATCTATACTTTTATACATTTTGTTTCAATTTATTTATAATATTTGAATTAATATTTATGACTTGGATAGTATGGAGTTTTTATTTATTTTTTACCTATACATGTTGATATATATCTCTTTTAGAAATAATGATACTCTAATCTATTTAAACTAAAAGTCAACTTAAAAAATACACTGATGTAATTTATATACGATGGTTACTGGCTGCGGAAGGTTTTTTAGATACATAGTTTGCCTAATTGTTCAAGATAAAGATTGATTTTCAAAAAATTTGACATTTTATAGATTAAACAACTGTAGAAAGATTAAAAAGAAGTCAACTAGTTTTATTTACTTGATGGTTTAAAAAAATTAGTGTTGTAAAGAAATGGAACAATTTCGAACGATAATTTTGTAGGATTTTCTGTGTCGGTTAACTCAATACTTGCATTGACTGATTGAGAGTTTATCTGACTGTTGGGGAGATAACACCATCAAATTGCACTGTTTACAACAAGTTTGAAAAATTCAAATGAAGTCTTAGAAATCTCATTGATGAATTTCATGAAGCCATTAATCAACGTTTGTTGATGCAAAATGATTCAGATGGACATACCATGAGTTCAGGTATTGGGATGAAACAACTTTTTGCATGAATATTTAACTGTGAATAAGCTTTGTGCTTATTGGGTTCAGAACAATTTGACCGAATTTCTAAGAAATGGGTCTTGCTCTCCATTAACGTACTCTTGTTGAGATGTTGAAATGTTTGTGTTAGTTACTCTAAACTTTATTTGTGACTGTAATCGAATCACGCTTGCGTCTACATTACCAGCGGAGGATGTTGGTTATCTTTAGACAATTGCAAAAAAATTCACTAAACCCTAAAAAGGCAAACGTTACGCCCAAAAGAATTTCAATTTATTTAGGTGTACAGTGAGTCAAAATCAAATCAAAAAATATTTCGTATTATTTTGGAAATACTATTTCTGTCAAATTACACTAAATTTTCTTTTTTTTTTCAATTAAATTGTGTAAAATTTTAGAGAAGCAGTCCCAAAAAATATAAATCCAGATACTTTTAACCCTATGGCTTTAGAAAATCAAAAGACTGTTGATGCTGATTGGAATACAACAATTTGTTTGTTAGAAATCATTGGTGAATTGCGTAAAACAAATCAAAATCGTTGTCTTTTCCTTCCTCATGGCAAATGAGAGCTTTCATTCAGTCGTTTAAACAATGAAATATTTTAAGGGGCAAAATGTAGAATTAATCATTGGTGGGATCTCGCAAAAATCTTTTTATTTTATGTAACAGAACAGGAAAAATTACTGCCAGAAAGTTTAAAATTAGCATTGAAACATAAAAGTGAGTTTTTATAATTGACATTTAAAATTATTGATATTATTATTATGAATTATTTTCTTAAGTCAAATTTATTAACTCTGAAATTCTATTTGAAAATTTAAAACCTACACTCCCACTAAGTCTTTATATTGTAAAATTTGGATTTAGTTAGAATTAGAAAAGATTGTTGGTCTATTTTTTTCTACCCCCGATTCACATAATATCCCTTCTCATTAAATTTTTACTATCTCGTCAGAGATAGTAGTATTGCGATCACGAAAATTTTCGATGTCGAGATTTTGATGTTTTTATACGTTTTGAATGTTCCTATAGTTTGAGCTAGAATCGTGAAATTTGGCACACGGGCATTATTCAAAATTCGTAGTTTTCTATTCCTCTAAACTAACGGTAAAAATAAAGATATATGTTTGATAGTTTTTCATATGATTATAAATTGTATAAAACTGCTATAATTATATAGAATTATCAGCTTGATTGAATCGCTGAAAGTACCGGAATTAATTTTTTAACACTGCAAATCACGCGCCAGCACGTGAGGTGGTGCCATCAACAAAGAGTCAAACGCGCTGGTTTTATAAATATTATTTATTAATTTTAATTTATGATTAATTAAATTTAATTTAAATATAATATATTATTCTAATTAATCTAATTAATTCTAATCCAATGCAAATTTGCGAGATAGTCAAGTAGAGACATTCCAGCTTATTTTAAATAGTGAAAAATCATACAATATAAATAAAACAATTAAAAATTATATTAAAAGTTTTATTATAAAAATTATTTTTCTGAAATATTTTTTTTTAAGTTTATATTTATTTTACAAAATAAATTATGTAATATTGTGTTGAAAAATATTTTCTTTTAAAATCTATTAAAATCATAAACAGAGATTTTCCTTTAGCTGTAAAAATATTATCTTATTGTTAGATTAATTAGTATATTGTTATATCAAGATTTATTTTCTGTGACGATGCATAGATTGGAGATATGACGTCATATATCTACACCATATTTTTCAAACTGATTATGATTATAATCTCAAATAAATGAATGTGTTAATTGTTTATCTCTTTCTCTCTCTGTCTCTCACTCTCACTTTCATTATATATATATATATATATATATGAATTCTATGATAGTAAAATAAAAATCAGGAATTTTATAATTTCATGATTTAAAGCCTAGTAAATTTATTGATTCTAATTTTATAATACTAAAGATAACAGGGAATTAATGATTTTTACTATCTCGCCAGAGATAGTATTGCGATCACGAAAATTTTTGATGTTGAGATTTTGATGTTTTTATACGTTTTGAAGGTTCCTAAATATTTTCACTATGGTTGAGAAAAATGTCTCTGTGTGTGTGTATTTAAGAAGATTAGGCAAAAACGGTTTGAGCTAGAATGTTGAAATTTGGTACATGGACATTATTCAAAATTCATAGTTTTCTATCAACTTTTGAGCAATATAGCTCAACCGGAAGAGGGTCATTACCTACAACGTTTTGATTTTTTTTCCTCTAAACTGACCGTAAAAATAAAGATATATGTTTGTTAATTTTTCCCATTATTAATAATTGTATAAAACTGCTATAATTATATAGAATTTCAGTTTGATTGAATCGCTGAAAGTACCAGAATTAATTTTTTAACACTGCAAGTCTCACGCGCCAACACGTGACGTGGTGTCATCAACAGAGCCAAACATGCGCTGGTTTAATAAATATTGTTTATTACTTTTAATTTATAATTTAATTAATGTAATTTAAATTAATATATGTTATTTAATCCAATTCAAATTTGCGAGATAGTCGAGTGGAGACACTCCAGTTTTTTTTTTATTTATTTATTCGCGTTAAAAAAAATTAAACCAAACATGACTTCAGCAATAGTATGTTTCAATGAATTTATTTGAAATATAATATTATATAAGTATATATATATATATATTTATGAAAATTTTCTATGATTTAACATTTTAATTTTCTACATTTTTGATTAAAAATAAATTTAGATCCAAAAGGGGAACAGCCGAAATTATGTTGCAATACACCAATGTTAGAACAAATGGTGGAAAAAATGAATCAGGCTGCTGGTATGATATCAAGATGCGATGTGTGTTACGAGAACATTGCTAAACATTTATGTGCACTCAATTGTCATCCACAACAAAGTTTATTCATGAATGCAACCAAGACGGCAATCGATGAGACAACCAAAAGTATATATATATTTAATTCATTTTTTTTTTCATTACCCCTTCATTTGATTCACTTTTATTATATATTTTCATGAAAACTTTTTTTTTTTATTATTTTATTAACGATTAAAAAATCCAAACAAACTATATTTATCTATCTCTGTGGCTCTAGGGAACACGAAAGTTCTTGGCCGCAGCAACCACACTTCTCCAAGTAGCCACAATCCTCCAATCCCTACCCTCTCCCTTCCTAGATTGTCTACCCACCGCGTCCTTGGTCTTCCAAGCGGACGTTTCCCAATCGGTTTCTCCATCAAAATGTTTTTCGCCATTTTTTCCTCTACCCATCGCAGCCTTCTCTATTTTATAATCCTAACTATGTCTAGAACCTACATAATACAAACGGCAAAATAATTGTTTTATATATTTTAATTTTGGTCCCCTTTGATAATAATTTTGACGAAATAAGCCCCTTTACTGCATGATAACAAGCATTTCCCGATTTAAATTCTTTTCGAATAATATTATCCTTCGTGATTACAGAAACTAAGCATAATATTTAAATTTTTCTACATTTTCAAATTCTACATTTTGTATGTTAAGACTATATATATCAGCGGTCGGGGAACCGGGGTAAATTACCCCAAATGGGGTAAAAATGAAATTTTTGGGGGTAAAAATGAAACTTTTGTGTGTAAAAAGTATATATTTTTAATTTGCTATTTTATAAATATGTTAGGATTTTTACAAATTAAATTTTTAGTTATTGTTTTCTTTTCAAAATTATCGTGGGGGGTGGGGTGGCTATAATAGGAAAGATGCTAAAACGAGGAGTAATATCAACTCACAGAAAAATATTTTGGGGTAATGATTAAAAAAGTTCCCCGACCGCTGATCTATATTAATACTATTCCTCTCTGTTACTAAATATTTCTATTACTTAAATATTTAATTTTAAATTAAAATATATTCAAAGAAACTACAACAAATTAAAATACAAATTTTCTGAAATTTCATATTTAAAATTTTATAAATTTTTCCATTGCAGAAGAATATATCACAGAAATTAAAATAATGCTTGACATAAATTATATGGAAGGCACATTTAATTCTTGTAAAAATGTAATGATTCCTATGATGGGGATGAGTTTTGTCGATTTTCTTTGTGGTTATAATTGCAATGCGCAAGGGTAAGACATTTTTATTTATATTTTATTACTTATCATATACTTCATTGATATTCCCAAATGATTCAATGATCTTGATCTTTAATTTTAGATGGTTCACTTCAATGGGTGATCCAGAAACTCCATTAGTACCATTTCCAATTATTTATACTAGTGAAGGTGCCCCTGGTTATGTTCCTTTTCAAGCAGATACTACACCTTGCAATAAAGCCTCACAGGTATATTATTATTATGAATTGAATATTTATAGAAATTGTTAAATTTAAGTAACTGTAGATTCATAATTATTTGTAATTTCTTTCAAATGTCTTAGATTAGCCAGATGACATGTTCTTGCGTCGATTGTGCAGAATCATGTCCAGCTTCTTGGGATAATTTCGGACAAGAAGAAGAAAGAGCATCTTATGATTGTGGACAACCAATGTGTTGGCCACAATACACTGCTCTTGGTATTGGCGTTGGTTTGATTTGTATTCTAGTAATTAGTATAATTTATCTTGAACTAATACGCTCTAAAAAAAAACAAGATACACTTTTAACAAATTTAGGTAAATATTTTTATTCTCTTTTCAAAAATATTGATTTAATAAATTAAATTAAATTTTATTTGGAAATATTAATTATATAAAACATTTGGAAACCTACTGATGTGCTACATTAACATTTTTCTTTTTTAATTCAAAAAAAAAAAATACTATCCTAATTTGATAACTTTTTTTGAAGATTGAAGATTAACTCATATATATATAGTACCGGGACCCCGAGCCTCGGCTCGGTACTTAAGTTAAAAAAAATGATTCATTATTATTGGATTTGGCTGGTAATATTAATACCTGGGACACCGAGCTCTCGCTCTACCCTTTAAAAAATATTGATACACAATTCTTTAATTATTTATTACAATTATTAAATGTTACACATTTGCATCAATCTGATTAAAATTAATGAACTTGTGCTCCTCAATAATACATAAATATATAATATATAGGTACATATATTTTTTTTCTATAGTGTTTTTTTGAAAAACTGTTTAGCGCCCCAAGTGGTTATAAAACAAACTAAAGACAAAAAAACGTGCTTTGCAGCTTTTCGGAATTAAAAAAGCAAAATTGGCAGTCGTGGGACTGGCCGACAGAAGTGAAAACTTCTGCGTAAGAAATTTTAAAACAGACGAAATTCGCGCTATTTCACGAGAAAGATGAATTTCATATGCATGTATATATATATAACTTATATATTATTTTAAACATATATTTTAAACAAATTTGTAACTTATATTTATATATATATAAATACACAACTTTGTTTAAAATATTGCAATACGAACTGTTTTATAATTCTTATCTCTAACATAAAATATATATTTATTATGTGAAGTTCATTTCGTATAATTTTGATTATATATGTATATATGAAATGAACTTTACATAATAAATATATATTTATATGTTAGAGATAATTTATAAAACAGTTCTAATGACAATTCAAATTTCGCGCTCTGTTATAAGAAATTTGAAAGCAGATGGTTTCATGGTGTTGGTCACGATCACGCGAGTTCTATACTTTTTCCCCATCCCGCAAAAGTGCTCAACGCCGCTAAAGAAGTTTTCACTTCAAAAATTATTTAATATTTGGAAATATATCTGACTTATAGAAAAAATGAATATTAATTAAAGAAAGAAATAGTTTTTAAAATATCCTGAATAATATGTAACAATTTTCAAGATAGAAATTTATTACAATATTACAATTATTAACTGTTGCATCATTGCATCAATCTGATTAAAATGAATGGAACTTCGGGTACTCAATAATAATAAATAAAATAATATTAATAAATATATTGAATAATATTTTATTGAAAAAATATTAAAACTTATAAAACTATCTAAAACTTTATTAATAAAAGAACAATGAATAAATAAATATAGAATAGTAATTTATTAAAAAGTAAACAATAGATAAAAAGAAAAAAAAATAACAAAATCATTATTTTCATTTTTAAATAACGATTCACCCGGCGAGTTTCGAACCGACGAAATCCACTCGTTAAAACATCAGTCCAACCGCTGGACTATATGTATTTAGATAAAAAATTGTCATTTTTTTACTGTCTTAGCAGGCAGTATTAAAAATTTTGACGTTTTCCATATAATATATAATTTTCAATTAAGAAATTAATAATGAAGCTGTATGTTTCAAGAGATATCATCAATAAAACTTAATTTTTCTTTATAAATACTATATCTAGTGTGAATTTGAAAAAAATCGTTAGAGCGGTTTTTGAGAACCATGATATATAGATAAATACATATATACAATTTTAGCTAGCATAATAAGATAAGATATATATACTTATATATTTATTTATTTTCTATTTCAGATACAAATGAAAAATTAACGTTTCAAGATAAATTTGATATCAAATTGGAACAAGGATTTACTGCTTGGGGGAAATGTAAATATCATAGATATAGAAATATTTATAAAAAACTAAATATAAATATCATATAGGTAAATACTATCAATTTAAGATTTGGAGGTGGAGTAATAAATACCAGTGTTTTTTTTATTTTTCAAAATTTTTTTTTTTAAATTAAACAAAAAAAAATAAGCTGTAGCCTAGGCACAGTACCGACGGACGATTTGAAATGAATTAATTTCCAAACAACATTATATATATATATATAAAGTATAAAAAAAAATATTTTTAAAACTTAAATTAAAATGACTAAATTATATTATCTTGGTTTTTATTTTTAGTTTAATTACTCAATTATTAAATACTACTATTTTTTAAGTGAAATATTTTCCGACACTGAATATAAAATTAATACTTTGTAAACTACCACTTTTGGTTTTCGGATATATACCAAAAGTTGATGCATTAAGTAAATATACGAAATTTTATCAAAATCCGTTGAGCCTTTCAAGCTATACACGTCTATACGGACACACAAACGACAGACGGACGAACGGACAGAAATCATGCTAAAAATACTTTTTTCTGTTAACAACAGATATGTAAAAATCTCCACAAAATTGAAATTTGGTGTGAAAACAATACCTTCCTTTCCTATCGTCCGTCGATAAAAACAATACAAAAATATTGAAAATTTTATTATACTTACTTAGAGATAAAGATTATATATAATTAACTATATTATCTAAAATGCGATTTTTTATTTTTATCATATATTATTTTTATTGTATTTTTTTAAGGGTTTGCTAGGCATCCGGCCCACGCTCTTTACATCACGGTAATTTTTGCTGTAATTTTTTGTTATGGAATTTCATATCAAGAAGTAACAACTGATCCTGTAGAACTTTGGGCCTCTCCATCTAGTCGCTCACGAATCGAAAAAGACTATTTTGATACTCATTTTGAACCATTTTATAGGAATGAACAGATTTTTATTCGTTCAACTGGTTTATCAAAGGTTACAATCAAATTAATTTACATTATTAATTTTATTTCAAATATTAATTTATTATTATTATTATTATTATTAGGTATCCTATACGAATAAAGGAGGCCAAGAGCAAAAATTTGGCTCCGTCTTTCATAAAGATTTTTTAAAAGCGGTTCATGATTTAGAATCAAAACTTAAGGATGTATGTATATTAAAATATTTATATTATATTTATAATTGAATCGATTTATATATCTATCTCTGTGGCTCTACGGAACTTGAAAGTTCTTGGCCGCTCCAAGTATTCCTATTCTGAGCCACAACTTTCCAGTCCCTATCCTCTCCCATCTCTCTCACGTCCTTTCCCACATTATCCACCCACTGTGTCCTTGGTCTTCCAAGTGGACGTTTCCCACTCGAATCGATTTAAGGTAAATGTACCAGTGGTGGACCATGTTAAGAGAAATTTTCATTAAAAAACAATATTATTCTGTAATAAAAGTGAGAATAACAACAAAACAAGTGCTAACATATTGTACAACTATTTTTAATTATCACTACAACACAAACATTCGATTAATTTATATTTAAAATGGGTTTAAAATAAATAAATGGGATAAAATTCACTAAGGATTGGTTTTGTTAATATTTTTTTATAATTTCTTATAATTTTTTATAATTTATTTTAATTATTGTTTATATTTACAGTTTGTTTCTATATATTTACAATTCTTATCCATTTAAACGCGCGGTTCTAAACAAGAAAGTCAGTTAATGCAATCGAAAAGAGAAAGATAATAACAAAATATAATTTAAAAAATATATTGGAAATTTTAGTAAATTTAATTTAATATAATTATAATTATTCATACTAATATAATAATAAATATATTTTGTTAAATTTATTATTATCAGTAATAATGTTTAAATATAATAAATTGTTGTTGATTTAATTTCATAAAATAAAATTATAATATTATAATGTTTATAAATTGGGAATTAACCTATTTACACAATTTATTATCAGCATAAAATTTAGTTATCTAAAGGAATCTGCTGAAAATATAATTTAAGTTTTAGTGATTTTCCATGTTTATCTCAGTATTTGGCCACGTGGTCCACTACTGAATAAAATTGTTCTAGACACTTAAAACAAAAACAAATTAGCATACATCACATTTATTTTAATAAAAAAAAACAATTTTAGTAAAAAAAAATGTTAATCGTATTTTTTAGTAATGGGCCACCCCGGTCCACTTATGAAAAAAATGAGATATTTGTTTCAGTAAATGATAATAATTGATAATCATCACATAAATTAAATATTTCAAACTGATTAATATAATTTGTAGTATCAACTATTGAATTTAATTTTTGGATTGAAATTATTATTAAATAAAACATAATAGATTGAAAATAAAGTGAAGCATATCCTTAACGTTTTGCATAAGAAACTAACCTTACAAAAATTCATAATTATAATATAAATGCAGCGATTGGTCTCTGTTCATTGTTAAGCAATCCGAAAAAGTCTCTTCTTGATATTTATAGATATCTGAAATTAAAAATCTTATTTTGATAAAAAATCTATCAAATGGTCCATTACTGGTACAGTGGTCCACGACTGGTACATTTACCTTATATACTTGAATTATCTTGATAAAGTTCTATTTAAATTAAGGAAATTGATTTTTAGATGTCAATGGATTCAGACGTAGATGAACAATTAACTGCTTTTTGTTTTGCACCAATGATTAGTGTTCCACCAGCACCATTCGTTGATAATTGCACCATTCAAAGTTATTGGGGTTACTTATACAATGACTTGACGAAAATTGTTCTTGAGGATCCCAGCAATTATACATTTTTAGGTGATTTTGATAAATGTATAAGGTATGTTAAGAATTTTATTTTTTATTTTAATCATTTATTTATATTACTTTTGAAATAATACTATCAATTAAATTATTTAGTTTATTTTAATATTTGAATGTTTTAATATTACATATTTTAAACAAATTAAAAAAAACGATAAAATTTAAATTTTTTGAACGTTGTGAGGTTGTATTTGTTCATTTTTTATTTTTATTTCCACAAAAAAGTTTTTAATGAAAGGTAATAAACAAGGGTTAACACTTAGGCCAGTAGTATTTAACTTTTGTTCCATCATACTCTAAAGTTGAGTGGAGTATGTGGGGTTTTGTTGTTGGTCTTCAATTATTTTTTATAAATTTTAAATTAAATTATATTTACCTAACATTAGCACAAATATGAAAAGATTTAATACAAAATTGGTAATTATTCAGATAGACTCATTCTGGTTGGATAAGGTTAATTACTTTACCAATGGGTTCCTTTTGAAATTACTAATCAACTTTTATAAGAAATTTATCTGGGCATCTTATAATTTTCTATATTTTTCAAGATAAAAAAGATTTAATTTTCCAGTTATTTCCCCTTTAATTTTTAGACAGCATTGGTTTGGTTCTGGCATTTGGTCTAAAGAGGACTTCACCTACACCACCGTGATTGTTTGAAACAAATTTAAATAAAAAAAATTGAGAAATGACTTAAGTAATATTTTAAATTTTTATTATAAGAAAATAAACCGAATTAAAAGCCGAAAAAGTGGAGAAATGACTTTAGTATGAATTTAACTTTTTCGGTTTTTAGTGCGATTTATTTTCTTTTAGAGAAAGTTAAATCCATACTAAAGTCATTTCTGTATGAATTTAACTTTTTCGGTTTTTAGTGCGATTTATTTTCTTTTAGAGAAAGTTAAATCCATACTAAAGTCATTTCTCCACTTTTTCGGTTTTTAATTCGGTTTATTTTCTTTTAATAAAAATTTAAAATATTACTTAAGTCATTTCTCAACTTTTTTTTATTTAAATTTGTTGCAAACAATCACGGTGGTGTAGGTGAAGTCTTCTTTAGACCAAATGCCAGAACCAAACCAATGCTGTCTAAAAATTAAAGGGGAAATATCTGGAAAATTAAATCTTTTTTATCTTGAAAAATATAGAAAATTATAGGATGCCCAGATAAATTTCTTATAAAAGTTGATTAGTAATTTTAAAAGGAACCCATTGGTAAAGTAATTAACCTTGTCCAAACAGGACGAGTCTATCTGAATAATGACCAAGATTAAATACAACTGAGCCATGGTTGATAATTGAAAGTATACTTTTTTTTGAAACACACAAACTTTAAAATAATTCATATTTATTGAAACATTTTTTGTTTTGTTTTTCATAATTATTAAAGGGATTTTTATTAAAAGACCACATATTTGTATAATTTATTTATTTAATTAAATAAAGGTACAACTTACGACGTTTATTATTATATGTGGTCTTTTAATAAAAATCCCTTTAATAATTTTAAAGAAGTCGTTTTTTTTGAAAATAAACAAACCAAATAAAATTATTTTTTATATAAAAATGGTTGAATAAAAACAAAGTCTTTTAAAAAATATGATAATGATAATAATTCATGTTTTAAAACTTTCTAAATTCTTCATATTTTATAGGAGTCCATTTAATCCTGAGTGTTTGGCACCTTTTGGTGGTCAGGTGGAACCCGGAGTAGCCCTCGGAGAGTTGAGTGTCCCAGGTGATTTCCGTACTGCTGAAGCCATTGCTATCACTATTCTTAATAATAATAATTATGATAAATCAAAGAATGGACCAGCAATGAAATGGGAAACCAAGTTAGTTTATTTTATATAATTTCTTCTCTTGGATGTAAATTTATGTTCTTATCTTATTTTACAATATCTTGTAAAACTATACTAGCAAAAATTATATATATATATATATATATATACATATTTGTATTTTTGAAATATTATACCTCTCGAAGGATTTTTTTTGAAATTCACACCATAGATAATATTTATAAAGAAAAATCAATCTGTATTGGTTTCAGCCTCGGTAAAAATCATTAGTTAGTTTTTTCTTAATTTAAAATAGGAATTTTAATAATAAAAAAATAACTCCAGGTAATGCCGGACAGCGCTTCCTTAAATACAAAATATTAAAAATAAAATAAAATTAAAAATATTTGTTTTAATAATATTTTGTAATCAAATTATGAAATATATATTATGTTATATCGACAGGCCATACTTTTCTGTCTTTCAGTGCATTAAATACGTACGTTTAAGGGATGTATGTTTTATGACTTTTTTTTAATTTATGTTATTTTAAATTATTTGAAATTGTTTCATATATTTTTTCGTTTATTTATTTTAAATAATAATCTTAATCTTAAATATTCATAGTTCATAAGAAATAATTTTTTTAAAGAACCGAAACGCGACTCGGTGAACCAAGTATTAGGATATTATTATATTATTGAATAAGTAGGCAATAAATATTATTTTAATAATTTACTTACATAATATATATTATATAGAAAAAAAAATATTTTATTTTATCAATAGATAAATTAATTAATTGTGAAAAAAAATTACATTTTTTTTATTTTTAGATTCATTAAATTTATGCAGAATTGGGTTGAAAATGAAAAACCAGCGTTTATGGATGTGGCCTTTTCATCTGAACGTTCTATCCAAGATGAATTAGTGAGAGTCTCTTCAGCTGAAATTCCAACTATTCTTATTAGTTATTGTCTCATGTTTGCTTATATCGCTTTAGCATTGGGTCATCCCTCGTGTCAATTATCAAGGATATTTGTAAGTTATTCAAAGTTTATAGAAAAAGTTTTCAATTCAAAATCGTTTTTTCATATTCTTATCGTTTATTAATAAATGGATTGTTTAAATATATGTTAGTATTTTATGTTAACATTATAAATACAATTTTGTGCAAAAATTAACTGAATAACCTGGTGATCAATGGCATCTCATTTTGTTGTAAAGTAATACGATACGATCATAACTAATTGTTTTTTTGTTTTCATTATTAAACGAGAAATATAAATAACAAACTTCATATTAAATATTATAAGTATATTGAGCGAAAATTATTTGAAAACTTTTGTAACAAAAAAAAAAAATTACTTTAATTTTTAAAATAAATATTAAATATTATTGTTTAATTTAATTAAATTTTACAAAATTGAATATTTTTTAAATTTTTATTGAAATTTATTGAAAATATTGTAATTAATATTCCATCTTTGATAAAATAAATTAGATTTATCTAAAATGAAATAGCTGATGTTACTGCTTCAGTGACGGTAAATACCTTCAATATAAGTGGTATATTAATTGAAAATTTTAAATAAAAATTATGAGTTGTTATAATTTTCGTTCTTTATTGTATTCATTAGTAAATGTTTCATTTTAATTTTAAATTGCTAATTTTCTTATTTTTTTTTTAGGTGGATAGTAAAATAGTTCTTGGGCTTTGTGGCGTGATTATTGTTCTAATATCAGTCGGATGTTCTATAGGAATCTTTGCATATTCTGGAGTTCCTACTACACTTCTTACGATTGAGGTTGGATTTTAATTAACTATATACGAGTGCAGGTCAATAAGTCCGTGACTTTTTGAATTTCTTCTCTCTTAAATGAAATAGCGACACTGCTCCTATCAGCAGGCAACTATCAGCTGACTCTTGACGAAATTTGAACCAGTTGGGTCTTTTAGTTTTTGTTTGTCATTCATTAAAAGCAGGCTACCTCGTGATTTGAGAAGAAAATGGAAAAAAGTGAATTTCTTTGAAAATCCATCAATTGGGATACGAATTGTTCCCTCATCTACTTTATTCTACGGATTTAGTCTTGAGTGACTATTTCTTGTTTCCAAATCTGAAGAAATGACTCGGCGGATAGAGATTGGACTTCAGTAATGAAATCATCTCACAAACAAATCTATTTTGATGTCCTCGACAAATCTTATTTTTTAGAAGGGATAAAAAAATTGGACTACGTTGAAAAATAAAATAATTTTTTCTCCAAAAACCTACGTTTCATTCAAAAAGTCACGAACTTATTGACCTGCTTTCATATATAGGATTATTTATTAAATAAAAAAAATATATAAATTAAAAAAAAAAGATTGATTCGAATTAGATAAAGGTTGTTGATAAGTGCAATTCATATTAGCGAATCTATCATTCTTTCTTGTGTTTAATATATATTAAAATTTATTAATTTATTCAATTTTATCATAAGAATTAATCTTTTTTCAGGTGATACCATTCTTGGTTCTTGCAATTGGAGTCGATAATATTTTTATCCTTGTGGAGAGTCTTCAACGTAATTATCCAATTGATTACACCAAACCACCATTAACATTTGAAGAGACTGCAGATCGCGTCGGCTCAAATTTAGGAAAAATTGGTCCAAGAATGTTACTTACCACTCTTAGTGAAACATTCTGTTTCCTTATTGGTTATTATTAATTATAAATATACAATTTACAAATCAAAAAATTTGGATTATTAATTGAAAATTAATTTTATTTTATCAGGAGGTCTTTCTGATATGCCAGCAGTCAAGACATTTGCACTCTACTCAGCAGTTGCTCTTTTTATTGATTTTTTTTTACAAATTACATGTTTTGTAAGTCTTCTAACAATCGATGAGCATAGGCAGCAAGTAAGCTCTACATTTCAGATCATTTAACTGATTAAGCATTGAATTTAAAATATTTCCTTATACTTAAATAAAACAAAATTATTTATACGATACATTAGTGATTCTCAACCTGGACGATCGACATCTTAAAGGGGGCGATTATACGATTTTCGGGGGGTTGTTATTTTTGGGGGGTGAAATAATTTTAAACTCTAAAAAATAGGTAAGATGATTTTGCGAACAGGCTTTTAAACATTTCGGCTTTTTTTCAATATGGTTCTAAAAAAAAAAAGTAAGATGATTTTGCGATCAGGTTCTGAAACTCGATTTTTCAATATGGCTCTAAGTATCACTAAGTGTACCTACCTTAGGGATTATCATGCAATTTTTATCTGTTAAAATTTATATGAGACCGAATTATGAAGCCTGCCTTACGAAGTGGGCGTTTGGTTCAAAAAGGTTGAGAACCACTACTATAAATAATTTGTTAGAATTTTTAAATTTAAATAATCTTTATTTTTTTTTCTAGGAAAATAGACTTGAAATAATATCCTGTATTCGAATGAAAACACCCAGTGAGAATCCTCCTTCCATTTCAATTCTACAAAAAGTGATGAAAAAATTCTATGCCCCATTTATTTTGAAATGGCCAGTCAAATTATTTGTATTAATTTTTTTTGTTTTCTGGACATGTTCGAGCATAGCTCTGATTCCACTTCTAGAACCAGGATTAGATCAAAAACTCACTTTTCCAGAAACTTCATATGTTTATAAATATTTAGATGTAAGTATTTGTAAATGACATTTTATGTGTTAATATTATAACATTTTTTATTTATATTATTTACAATTATTAATATTAATTTTATTTTTTTTATTGCATAGTATCTATCAAAAATTTTACAAATGGGATCTCCAGTCTATTTTATTATTAAACCAGGATTAGATTATAGTAATGTCGACAGTCAAAATTTAGTTTGCGGATCGAAGAATTGCAATCCAGATTCGTTTTACACGCATATTTATGCTGCAAGTAAATCACCAGAAAAGTAAGTTCTACTATAATCTAATTTTTTTATTTTTTTATAAAATTATCTTTTTTTTTAATATTGAATAAAATTGTAAGATTCAAAGTTTTTATATACGAGGTTTGTTCAAAAGAAAAGGTGAAATTTGAATTATTTCGAAAAGTATTTATTTATTCATCAATATCCATTTTGTACCGTTGAAAATAATTCCCCTCAGATACAATGAACTTATGCAAATTTTTTGAGACTAAGGAGACTCGCCGAATGCCACAGTCAACATTTTAAGTGCGTTTTTTCATTTTTAACGCAAAATTAATACAATAAATTAATTTATTGTATTAATTTTATTATTGTATTATTTAATTTCAATACAGATTCTTGAAAAAATCGAAGAACACACAAAAACGTGACTAACTTTTTCAGTTGTCAAAAACAAACTACTAATCCAAAATGGCTGATAATGTCGACATATGAGAAACCTGTGTGTACCAATATAACAAAAAAAAAATTCGATAATCGAAAGTACTCAGCCCGCGATAATTCTAAATTCACCTTTTGTTTTGAACAGACCTTATATATATATATATAACTATAAAACTATATTTGTTTATCTCATTAAAAAAATATGAAGTAAAATCATAACCCTATAATATGAGTATATAAAATAAATTTATTTTATTGGTTCATTACAATTTTTCATAACATTTTCATAGCCAATTCTATTCTCTCTCCCTCTCTCTCTCTCTGTCATAATATTATTACAAATCAGTGGTGTATTGGGAGGGGAACGCGGGGAAACGACGTTCCCTTACCTTTTTTAAGAACCGGAACGCGTTTCAGTACTTTTTCATGTCCCAACAACTCCCACTTAAATCTACTGCTAGAATTTCGTTTTTTTTTTGTTTTCGTAAATATTTTGTATAGTAAGAATAAGAAAAAATAAAAACTTATATGAAAAAAATAGTTTGCTGAAAATAGAACTTTTTTTTGCTCCCACTATGCGTTCCCTTACTTCTTATTTTACCAATACATCACTGTTACAAATATATATACATATATATAAATTTACTTTCCAAATGAATAAGTTAGAAAAATGATACTAGCAAATTTAACAAAAATTATAAAAATAATTATATAGTATTATTATATAGTTGAAATATTAAGTAATAATAATGAACTCGGTAGATTAATAGAAAAATATTATTTTTTCATAAAGAACTCATATAATGAATTCACCAATGTCATGGATTGATGATTATTTTGATTGGGTGACCATTGAAAGTTGTTGTTTGCATGATTCGAATGGATCCTTGTGTAGTCCAAAAGGTATTTATTTTCTTAAGATTTTCAAAATCTATCATAACATAATCTATCATATAATGAATGCAATTGAAATTATTATTTAGGTCCTGATTGCACCACGTGCATGTGGACAGAGAAGGGAAGATTACCACCTGAAGAATTTGGTTGGCGTCTTCCATTATTCCTTCAAAGTCCTCCAACAACCACTTGCCCTAAAGGTGGTCTGGCAGCGTATAGTCACGTAAGTTATCAATTCCAAATTCTAAATTAACTTAACTAAACGTATTATTAATATTTCCATTTTATTATTTAGGGGTTAAATTATATTTATAATGAAAATGGCACTATCAATATCCTAGAAACGCAATTTATGTCTTTTCATACACGATTAGGCAATGATTCTGATTATATAACATCGTTAAAGGAAGCAAGGGATGTGGCTACATCAATAGAATCGATGTTCAAAGAAAAGGGAAAAGATAATATTGAAGTATTTCCATACAGGTAAAATTTAAATAATATTATTTAAACTAGTGATTCTCAACCTGGGCGACATCTTAAAGGGGGCGATTATTTGACTATACACTTTTATTTTTTGGGGGGGGGCGAAATTATTTTCAACTCTAAAAAAAGGTAAGATGATTTTGCGATCAGGCTTTTAAACATTTCTGCATTTTTCAATATGGTTCTAAAAAAAAATCTGGAGTGTCTCCACTCGACTATCTCGCAAATTTGAATCGGATTAAATAACATATATTAATTTAAATTAAATTAAATTAATTAAATTATAAATTAAAATTAATAATTAATATTTATTGAAACAGCGCATGTTTGGCTCTTTGTTGATGGCATCTCGTCACGTGTTGGCGCGTGAGATTTGCAGTGTTAAAAAATTAATTCTGGTACTTTCAGCTGAAATTCTATATACTTATAGCAGTTTTAGAAATTATTAATCATGTGAAAAATTATCCGGTTGAGCTTCATTTCCCAAAAGTTGATAGAAAACTATGAATTTTGAATAATGCCCATGTACCAAATTTCATCATTCTAGCTCAAAGCGTTTTTGTGTAATCTTGCTTACATACATACACACATACACACACACACATACAGACATTTTTCTCAACCTTAGTGAAAATGTCCCAGGAACCTTCAAAACGTATAAAAACATCAAAATCTCAACATC
Source organism: Labia minor (assembly GCA_963082975.1). Lineage (NCBI taxonomy): Eukaryota > Metazoa > Arthropoda > Insecta > Dermaptera > Spongiphoridae > Labia > Labia minor. The sequence continues at coordinate 107,394,172 of OY720344.1, forward strand.
GAAAATTTTCGTGATCGCAATACTATCTCTAGCGAGATAGTAAAAAAGGTAAGATGATTTTGCGATCAGGTTCTGAAACTCGATTTTTCAATATGGCTCTAAGTATCACCAATATTAGGGATTATCATGCAATTTTTATCTGTTAAAATTTCTAGGGGGCGAATTATGAAGCCGGCCTTACGAAGTGGGTGTTTGGTCCAAAATGGTTGAGAAACACTAATTTAAATTAAATTATTAATTAATCCAATAGTGAAATGCTAAATAATAAATAAATAATTTTTGCAGTGTTTTTTATGTATTCTATGAACAATATTTAACGATTGCTTATGATTCAGGAAAGTCTCTTGGTTTAAGTTTATTAGCGATCTTTATTGTCTCTTTTCTTATGAGTGGTTTCCAAGTTTTCTGTGCACTACTTACAACATTTTTAGTTGCTATGGTTGTTGTGAACCTAGCTGGTCTTATGTATCTTTGGAGTATTACACTTAATGCTGTTAGTCTTGTTAATTTAACCATGGTAAGTAGTCAACATAAACTAAAATAAAATATTATATAATTTAAATAAGTCTTTATAAACCACAACCTTATAATATTTCCAAGATCTTTTTTTTTATTTTTAAATTAAAATATTAAAACATATTATATTTTAATAATTAAATGGATAATAATGGCAAATTTTAATGAGTAGGTTAACAATAGATTTGAATTTATTCAAAAACAACTACGTTGGACAAAATTAATTTGATTATTACGAATCACATGAATCAAATCCATGTTCATTTATGAATTTAAAAAAAATTATTTTATTTTTTTATGAAACTTATGAATTGAAAATAAATAAATAAAATATAATATATATTTACAAAATTTTTAAACTATTATGAGAAGAGAAATTTTGATTTTTATCATATTTTTAATTTTTAATTTTTTTTATTTTTATTTTGGATTAAATTAAATCTAAATAATTTTAAATAATTTAAATCATTTAAATTTCATTATTACGTTGGACAAAATTAATGTGATTATTACGAATCACATGAATTAAATTAATATTCAATTATGAATTTTAAAAAAATTATTTTATTTTTTTATGAAACATATGCATTGAATATTAAACAAATAAACTATAATATGTATTTACAAAAATTTTCAACCATTATGAGAAGAGAAATTTTTATTTTTATCATATTTTTAATGCATTTAAAAAATTATTAATTATTAACAAATTATTTAACACATTAATAGAAATTTTATAATAACTTAAAAAAAGTTTTATTTATATTATTATATTTAATTGTATAATTAAACAAATAAAAGTATAAATTTGATTAAATCTTGATTTATTATTAGATCCCAAGAGCAATAGAAAAAAATACATATTTTAAAAAATGATTAAATTTAATAAGAAATAACTTTTTAGGGTGCTGGTATTACTGTAGAATTTTGTGGACATATTATTTATGATTTTGTTCGTTCAAAAGAAGATACACCACATCGTAAAGTAACTGAAGCGCTTGCCAATACAGGCAGTTCGGTAAATATACTTTCATACATTCTATTTATATATTTAATATAACATAATTATATTCCGGAAGATGAAAGTTGGTGCACGAGCCGACCCCCACCCTCGGCCAACCAGTTCCCGCACTTCTCCCACCATTCCAACGAAACCACACAGCGCAACTCTGTAGCGCATATCACATTTTTTATAGTTTAGTTTGAGAGAGTAGAAGACTGTGGTGGAGGGGATATCACTCTAGGAGGGGGTACCCCGTCTTCTGGCCGCCACCCCTCACGCACCAACTTTCATCTTCTGGACTATAGAGAGAAATATATTTGTAGATGGATTTTATATGAAGAAATATTTATGCATAACTATTTTTATTTTTTAGGTCCTTTCTGGAATAACCATTACCAAATTTTTGGGTATCATCGTTTTAGCTTTTGCTCATTCCGAGATTTTTCGTGTTTTTTATTTTCGAATGTACCTTGGCATCGTGATATTCGGTGCCGCCCATGGATTGATTCTTCTTCCAGTAATTCTTAGTTATCTACCATTCAAACGATTTTATTAAATTTATTTCGTTATATATTTCACTCTAGAAAATAAATTTCAAAAACGAAATAAAATGTAAATAAGGAACTTAAATATATATATATTTTTAATTATATATTTAAAATTTAAAATTCTTATTATATATAGCAAAGTTGTTATTTTTTTTATTTCGAAAACTTACATTTATACAATCATTCAATCATTTTCTCTATATTTAAAATATTCTATTAATCGTTTAATTATATCATATTTTCACACATTCCAATTAAAAAACTTTTTTACAAATTGAAATAATAATATTTTTAAAAATAATATTTTTTAATATTACAATATTAATAATATTTTTTAAAATTAAAATATCTAACAAATACATAGTAGGTATTAAAAAAAATATTATATGTAGATTTCATGAAAAATATGTTTGCATATACTAGTATAAATATTTTTTTTTTTTATTATTATTATTTTGTCCCCTTTCATTGTATTTATTGCAAAAATTTTAATCTCAATATAATTATTATTAGAATAATCCAATGTTAATTATTTGTTAATATAATATAATACATATTATACATATTAATTACATTTATTAAATCATTCTCATTCATAGAAAGATCTTACAAATAATTTATTATCATTGTTTATTATTTTAATGTATTATATATTAAAATAAATGTTTTTACCTTGTTAAGTTTTTTAATATTGTAAATTTGAAGAATTCTGCTTCCTTGACTAAATTACACATCCTTATGAAAGATATAAATCAGGGGTGTCTAAACGATGACCATCAGAGGGCCACATTGCAAAAAAAAATATGTTGAGCCGCACATAAATATAATTTTACCATTTTTTTTGTAATTTACGTCTGGGCTGCATTTCAAAGGGTTTTGGGCGGCAGTTTAGACACCCCTCATATAAATGAATGAATGAGATTCACAAAAAAATAAAACTAAAAATTTTAGCACACCTTTATTAATTGTATATACAGATTTAATATTATTTATTTGTTTTTATTATAGTTAATTCATTTGTACACGACCCTTTTATAGTTAAACAAAAATTAAGGGTATAAAAAAATATTAATTATAAAAAATTGGCACTTGAGAATTCACCTTTAAATTTTATAACTAGGTTTATTAAAATAATATTATATATATATATTTATTTACATTTTTTAATAATAAAGTTTATTTTCATATGAATAAAAATGTAATTTAAAATAGAAAACAAGCATAAAAGAATATCTTAGAAAATGAGAATATATGTATATATAGGTATATATATATATATATGTGTGTAAGGCACATTGAATGCTTTCTAAGAGAGAATAGTAAAAGTATTTCTCTCTTCATGTAAATTATTGTAAAATATTATAAAAATTACATTTTACTACGAATATATACAGTTCTATTTTAATAAGCTATATAAGATCAAGTACATTTTATTCTAAAATTCAAATAGAATATTATTTTTTTTTCTTGGATGGAGATTCTATTAACAATTTCTTCTTTTTTTTATTTTATTTTTGATATCAACATCGGCTCCAAAGAATAAAATCTTTTGATTCCTTTTAGGTATTATTATAGAAATATAATATCATCCAGGGATCTACCAGAACCGATGTTGAGGGAGAGTCAGCCTAAAAAAGGCGGAAGTGTGACGTAACCGGTACGGACTGGGCTTCCACTTCCGCTTCCGCCTGATTCTTTAACAACTCCTGTACAGTCCTTTCGGCTTTCTGCGGAGGCTGTCTGTTGTGTTTGGTGATGTGCATGATGATGATGATACTCTCCTTAAAGAAAAAAATAACAAGAAAATGAATTATTTAAAATTTAATAAAATTATTATCAAAGGCAGGTGTGGCCAAACTTTTTCAATAAAATATAGTCTGCGGTCGACTATGGATATGGGCAAATAATTTTAAAATTTTAGATGATAATTAAAGAAGTCATTATATCGCCGATTTAAATTTCAAACCTCCACTTTTGGTCAAAAATTACATTTTCACACTATTAGAAAGCGAAAAACACTTTACATTGGCTATGAAACACCGCTATTATGCACCTATTTAATTGAAATCTCATGACAAACAAAAAATTTATGCGTTTTAAGAAAGTTGTGCAAAATATGCTGAATATGAGTTAGCAGGTTTGCAATCTAAGCCGACGATATATTTTTTATTTTATGAATTCTAACAATATTTATGAAAATTTTAAAAAATACAATGTTAAGAAATAAATACGAGCAAAACAAATTTTAAGCATACAATTTTTATTTGGATGAAACCTGGCATTGCATAAGAGCAGCAAGTTTCTCAAAATTTGGCTCCTATGAACTTAAAGCAATTCTTAAGCATGACTCTAAATGTAGATCCGTTATTTGCGATCGCTGTTTTGTTTTGATCGCATTCATATAAGAAAATGCGGATTCACATAAATATGTGGAGCCAAAGAAGGAATTGAAACGAGCAACCATTGTCCAAATATTTGGATATTTATCTTTGCTTATTAGTTTCCAAAATCTATTTATTATGTAATAAATAAATATATTTTATATTTATATTATTTTTGATCAACGAATAAAAAAATTAAAATATATAATATGTTTGTAATAAAGTGCTAAAAAATGGGAAAAAATTATATATTATTAATTATATAGTCAAATACTAAAATATAGAAAGGTTAAATCAATAATATACGTATATATGTTCTTAGATATATGAAAGATATGTTAGTTTTAATTATTATAATAATATTAATAAAAAAAATTGTAAATGGAAGGGCTGTTATTTTTCATTTAAATTTATAACTTGGATTAAAATAAATACTTCATTTTGGAATGGATATGAGAGGAGGGGGAGGTAGAATAGAGTAGTCTAGGGCTAAACGGTGTTTTGAGAAAGGGAAGCCCTTGGATAAAAAGTATATAAATTATCGGGATAAGAAAAATATAAATATATGGTATATAAAAGATGTAATAACATATAGGATGATTATGATCTAAAATTATTTTTTAATAAATTTAAAAATAATATCCCGGGTAGCGAGTAGATTCTTTTCTAAAACCCAGTAGAAAAGAATTATATTTCAGGGATTGGCGTCCCTGCCCTCACGTGAGCTTATGATTTCTTCTAAATCCCTCTTCTACCTGGAGGAATCATGTCCTTTACCCGTTGACTCCTTTCCATCCATTCCCTTACTTTCACTCCCCCCCCCACCCCTGATTATTCAAAAAATCAAATTTATTTGGATGAAGGAGAATACCTATCATAGATCATTAAAAAGAAAAAAAAATTGAAATCTTCACTTTTATAGGAGACTCTTTAGAGTCTCCTATATATATTTGAATAAACCCCCCTTCGGGGGGTTTATTCAAATATATCCAGATCACGTCAACCCTTCGACTAGCAAAACCCCTTATAATCACGAGTGAGACATGTCTTATATGCCTCTGAGAGGACCCACCTCTCCAACGCTTCACATTAGTATAAAACTTGGAACTCATATTTATAGAACGCTTTGCAAAATTAGAAAAAACCAATTAAATCAAAGTTTTTCATTTTATTAACATTTTTGACTAAATCTTGTAAATTGTGACCAAGACCAATCCATTGACCATAATTTTAGCCAGATTTTAAATAAAATTGATTTTTTGTATCATTAAATGGAAATTTTTAATTAATTTTAATATCGGTTTATTTTTACAGTTCAACAAAAATCTTGCCTCATAACAACAGATAAAACCTATACGAATAGATTCATCATGAAACGTAGATTAATTTTCATTACTATTATATAATTTTACGTTGCTTCGTTGATTAAATATTAATTATTGAATTTTGACAGATTGAAAAGATTTGCCGCCATGTTGCCCCCCTCCGCCACCTCTTCTCACCTCCCTCCCTCCTGGCCTGCCTGTCGAGGTGTGCTTCGAGCTCAATCAGTTCCCATTCCTTTTCCAGTCGAAGACGTTGACCGGCGTCACCACCGAAATCATCCCTCAATCAAGAATTTATTGTAAATTTATTTATTCCTATTAATTTAAATGAAGTTTAATAAATTTTAGAAAAGATTCAAATAAAAATTTAATTTTATAAAATATAGATTTTTAACTTTTTACTGATATATTAATTATATATATTTAATAAATTTCGCCCCCACCTCCAATGCTTTGCTTCTCGGTGACCTTGAAGGGGACAGCATAGCAATGCTGCATTGCTTACCCCCAATGGATGAGATTCAACTGCCTTTGACTTTATTTTCAAAATAAATTCTATTATTTCCCCTTCCCCCCCTTTGAAATTATATACAAATTAATTATACTACGTATTATACGACAAATAAATTAATACGAATTATATTAATAAATCGATTTAACCAACTTTTCCATCCCAATCATTCCTTCTTTTTTGTATTTTAACATTGAAACATTTTCCCTGCTATTCTATTCTATTTTCAAATTTTATATTCAAAAATAAATAACTTAAAATAACATAAAAATTACTTGAAAAGGAAGGAAATAATTTTATTGTTTTTATCTAAGAAGCAATAAGAAAAAAAAATTGAATAAGTTTCATGAAATGTAAAATTAATTGTTAATAAATTTAAAAATAATATCCTGGATAACGGGTAGATTCTTTTCTATAATCCCAGTAGAAAAGAATTATATTTCGGGGATTGGCGTTCCTGCCCTCACGCGAACTCATTATTTTTTCTGCCTTCCCTCTCCCATGGAAAAATCATGTCCTTTACCTTTTAACTTTTCCAACTTTGGCTTCGCGGGCTACTTTTAAAGCCTTTGCGATCGACCGGTCGATCGCGGTCGACGTGTTGCCCACCCCTGATCAAAGGGGATAAAAATTAAAATATAATAAACAATTATTTTGCTGGTTGTATTATTATATGGGTGTGAGGCATGGTCAATAACCCTGGGAGATGAGAGTAGATTTAGAGTATTTGAGATTCTTCGCAGCATTTATGGGCCAAAGAAAAATGAGGTCACCGGGTAATGGCGGAGACTGCATGACATCTAAGCATCTCCAGACATAGTTAAGGTTATAAAATCGAGAATCTTCGGCAGGCAGGGCCAATTTAATAAAATTATTATCAAAGGGGATCAAAATTAAAATATATAAAACAATTATTTTGCTGGTTGTATTATTATATGGGTGTGAGGCATGGTCAATGACCCTGGGAGACGAGAGTAGATTTAGAGTATTTGAGATTCTTCGCAGCATTTATGGGCCAAAGAAAAATGAGGTCGCATGACGATTGCATGACTTCTAAGCATCTCCAGACATAGTTAAGGTTATAAAATCGAGAATGTTCGGCAGGGCACGTGGCTAGAATGGGAGATGAAAGAATGTCGAAAAATATTTTGTTGGAGAGATCGATTGGGAAACGTCCGATTGGAAAACCAAGGACACGGTGAATGATGTAGGAAGGGACGTGATAGAGATGGGAGAAGGTAGAGTTAGAGGGTTGTGGCTCAGGATAGGGATACTTGGAGAAGTGTGGTTGTTGCAGTCTTGCAACTTTCGAGTTCCGTAGACCCACAGAGATAGATAGATAATATTATATAAATTGATTAGAAATTGCTATATTAAAAAAATATATATTAGATATTCATATTCATTTGATTTTTTTTTTTTTATATTCAAAATAGGTAGGTAATATATATGATATGATATGATATAAATATAATAAATATGAGTATAATATTATAATAAATCATGTGCATTTACCTCTTTTCTCAAGCTCATGCAATTCGTCGACATTAATAAATTCAATAGTGCCATTTTTGTCCATTTGTGGTAAAGGCGTCGGTGATTCATCTGGTAAAATTTGATATTCCCTTGGACTTTCGGAATATTCTCCCCGATCGACGTACTCCCGGCCGTAATCCTTTCAAAATGAAATAACGAACATTAAAATACGAATACTTGATTATTTTTATTATCTTTTTTTTTTTTATTATAATTATCAAACTAACGGTTTATAAGTTTATATTTTTATCTTTTAAAAATATGATAATAATATGATTAATGTTAAATTCTATTATAACTATTATTATAATTTGTAAGTATATATATACTATAACTACGAGTACTTATTTATGGAAGCCTATTTCTTATATGAGTTTAATAAAAAATTACTCCACAAAACAATTTGATAAATACATATTTTTGAAGATTTGTTTATATAAGTATAAGTATAATTGTACCTGTAATCGGATTGGTGGCGTTTCATTGCCAACGTAATCCCGGCATGGGCTTCCAGATCCTGTCGTTGCATATTCCGTATGACCACGTAATGCTTGACCAAATGCGCCCCCCGTTGCTGCTGATGTTGGGTCAGCACCCAACAACCCTCCATAAGCAGTCATTGGAACATAACCATTGCCACTGGCGGCTGCTGAAGCGGCTGCAGCGGCGTTAAAGAATCCCGTTGAATATGCCGAACTTGATGGCGTCAATAAATTCAGATGTGGTGAAAGATCATTACTGAAAGCAGACGATGAATATCGATCAATAACTAACTAACTAACATTACTTTCAATTTCAACGACAATTTCAAATTTTAATAGAATTGCTAATTTTTAATTGCTTTTCAATTGGGATTCAATACGAATAATCCTGAATATGTATGAAATATGTATTCAATTTACATCCGTTTTAACTTTTAACAGGAAATTATCAGAGACTAATTTAAATTTTAAAATAAAAGAATTTGTGACTATCTTTAATTTATAAGTAATAATTGATTTTAATTACTATTTTTTTTTAGATTAAAATTATTAAAATTTGCAAAGGAGCTTAATTTTGTTTATAATCAAATTTGATTTTTGTTGTATGTAAATATATATATGGATAAAGCTTTACGCAAACTGTGAGTGTAATATTAAATAAAATTGAACAATGACTCACCTGAAAAAATAAATTTCATTTTATTATATTTTTTAAAACTAGAATGGAGAATTTTCAAATTTTCAAATATTAAATGAATGGTAAATTTATTTTTATCATTTAAACAATGGTTTTTTGAATATTTGGTAATTGTTTAGTCTAACCGATGTATGATGAATTTGGATAAAACTTTACCAGTGGATTCCTTTTTTTATTCAAAACAAACTTTTCTTAAACAGTATATTGGTGGTCGCTTCTAGTTTACGAGATAAAAATTATTAATGTTTGACATAAATTAGTTATGAATGAGCAGCCATTTAATGTTTTATTGACTAATTCACTAATTATTAACTTATTCACTAATTTTCAGTATTTATAAGTTCGGTTTGAATATAGGAAAAATATTTAATTAATTATTTTTTTAATTTTTACTTATATCCAAACACAACTTATAAAAAAACAGAAAATTAGTGGAGCCCTCTGGTGGTCAAATAATAAAATATATCAATGGATTTATAAGTCAATTTTAATAATTTTTATCTCGTAAACTAGAAGCGACCACCAACATACTGTTTAAAAATGTTTGTTTTGAATAAAAAAAGGAATCCACTGGTAAAGTTTTATCCAAATCCATCATACATCGATTAGACTAAACAATTACCGAATATTTTATTAGTTTTCAAATTTGTAGAAAATGTTTTTGTTTTTTTAGTGAAAGTACACACAAACTAAATTCACAACTTACATATATTATACTTATAGTAAGTATGAAAAATTAAAATTTTAAAAATAACAAAACTGTTTAGATTAGGTAAGCAGAATTTTTTACCTGGACGTATAACTCCACGATCCAGATGGATCTCCAGCTGTAGCTGAACTATTTGTAAATTGAGGTAAACTATTGACACTACTTAAATTATTAAAACTATTCACTCCGCCAAAAGTGTTTGTCACAGTAGCACTGGTTGGTGTGCCTGGAAAAAGATTTATTATATTTATTAAAATGTTTTGTTTTGTTTTTACTATTTAATTTATTTATTTTGCAAAATAAGTTTCCTTAATCTTAATAAAGATAACCGTTGTAATAAATCATTTGTATTCTAGTTGAAAAAATAAATTCTCTAATTTTATTTATTGCAGAGGTTATCAAACTGTAGTACATTTAACACTGGTGGTACCTTAAAACCTGGCAGTGGTCTCTATAGTACATTTAATTTTATCAACGAAATCATTTTAGTGATACCTGAACTTTTTGCTGAATGTTTCTGTGGTACCAATTTCAAAAAGTTCCAAAGAGAACTTCTAATTTTATTTATTGGATTGAAAGAGGGTAACTTAAACTTGAAATTAAAACTATAATAATTTATTAGCAAAGATGAAATTTGAATAAAACCAGAATTTATTCTAAACTATTAACAGTTATTAGTAACTATTGAGTAACAAACACGAATACTATACTATGTGGTACCTAGAATATTGAACTCACCTGATGAAATATATCCAGTTTTTCGTGGTGGTTCTCGTTTTCGCCATTTAGCCCTCCGGTTTTGAAACCAGACTTGAACTCGTGATTCCGAAAGATTAAGCTTCAGTGCCAATTCCTCCCTTGCAAAAACATCAGGATAAGGTGCCCTTTCAAAGGCACGTTCCAGTTCTTCCAATTGAAATGCAGTAAACGTCGTTCTGAAAGAATTGTTTATGCTGTTATGGTGTTTTGTTTTGTTTTAAGTGGTGATTTTGTAAAAATTAGTTTTATCAATTTCGGGGTGTATAAAATAAAATAAAATTTCTTTGACACGCACAAGTCACAAATATTCAATTTTTTAATCTGAGTCATCCTCACCCACCTTATCATCCACGTGTCACAGATCGCCCTAAAATAAAATGATAATTTGATGGAAGGGCATACAATCCAACAGATGGAACTATGTTGGATTATGCCCAAGTGTTGGCACGCGTTTAGGCCAATTGATGCCCAGTAACTGGAACGGAGAGGCATCTGGCATGTATTTATTTGTTAAATAGTTATCACCTCATTCACCACTTCTAAATTCAATTTTAATAAAATAAAATGAAATGTTAACACCTTCAATTTTTTATTTTTTTCAGGGTTCTTTTTTTATTTTAACGATAAAATAAAAATAAATCTATTTTAAACTAATACTACTTTATTTTTTTATTTTTATTTATTATTTTTTTTTTTTATTAATTTAATTTAAAATCTTAACTCAATAATCTCTGACTTTTGAAAAGTCAGTCGGAGCAAGCGTACGGAACTTGATAATGACAGCAGAATAAGCAGTTGAAACGTTGTACATTTATTTTACTAAATAAAATAATAGATTATACAAATATGTGGTGAATTAATAAAAATAATTTTAATAAAAATTATTTAAAATCAAGAAAAGAAAAATATACACTGGGTATAATAAATTTCAATTTTTTTTTTAATCTATGTATTGATAAACTTATATTTTCTCTCTATCGGGGGAAAATCTCTTGTGCAAAGTCATTTAACCACTTTAGATGCCACCAGGTCATAGTTTTGTTTGCAGGGCACCGGAGTGTGACCGGGCCCTTCCCTAATTCATAATAACCCCCATTGATAGATACATATGTTTCGATAACATATGGTTTTTAAATTGTATTTTAAAACGATGAATTAAATATTATTAAATTGACATGAGTATATTTTAGCAATAAAGTAAAGTTTGTATTTTAAAGCATATATTTATATACATATTTATATACCTATATATTTATATTTAAATTTGATTTTTTTTTTTTTTTTGTTAAATTGATTCTCGTTCAAACAATGAAAAAAATAGAAAAATTTATATTATAATTTGTTCAATAAATACAAAATTTCCTAGTTTTTTTTTTTTTTTTTTTTTGATAACATAATTTTAAATCGTTCCTTTTCTTAATATTTTTATTTCATTTTACGTTTGCAAATTTTTGAAAAATATAATCATTTAATTTATAAGAAAAGATTTTAAATTTTTTTAGTGAAATTGTTAATTTTTTTTTTTATTTAGCTATAAAACAAATTTTAATCCATATTGGAAAAAATCTCACATGAATTGTTTCTCAACTGCGTGTTATCTTTACGTACGTTTATGTGACAAAACTACACTCTTGAAACGATCTGAAGCTCAAAAATATCTTGGATTATGGCTCTCTGTTTTTGAACCTATCTCTGTTACTTACCCTGTATAAGCTAATCTACTTAATTTGGATGAACTTTCCAACAAAATCGGTAATTATTGATTCTAACTGACGTATCATGGATTTGGATAAAACTTTACCAGTGGATTCCTTTTTTTATTCAAAACAAAATTTCCTTAAACAGTATGTGGTGGTCGCTTTTAGTTTACGAGATAAAAATTATTAAAATTTGACAGATAAACTAGTTATGAATGAGCAGAATAATGTTTTATTTACTAATTCACTAATTATTAACTTATTCACTAATTTTCAGTATTTATAAGTTCGGTTGGGATATATGAAAATTATTTAATTAATTAATTTTTTAATTTTTACTTTTATCCAAACAGAAATTATAAAAACCGAAAAATAGTGGAGCTCTCTGGTGGTCAAATAATAAAACATGGTAGCTAAATAGAATATCAATGAATTTATATGCAAACTTTAATAATTAATAATTTAATACTGCTTAAGGAAAGGTTGTTTGAAATCAAAAAAATAATCCACTGGTAAAGTTTTATCCAAATCCATGATACATCGGTTAGTCTGAACAATCACCTAAAAATCAATGCTTAAATTTGATTTCTTGATGATTGATTGATAAATAAATATCATTTCTTTTCTATTTATTAGATTGAAAATAATTACTATTATTTTTTATACACCTATAGTAGTCTTGAGTATATATAGAATCTAATGTAATGTTTAAAATTTAGTAAAATACCTGGTTTTCTTTTTTTTCACCCCGTTGTTGTCTGTCTTGCTTTTGCTTTTGCTTTCTGATTTTTTCGGTGTAGTTTGTGGCTGAGCTGACGGTTGTCCATCCAAAGGCACTACAACAAAGAAAATTTTCAATCAGCCATTGCTTAAGGTGGTAGCCAAGAATAGAGCAGAGACTTGAATGAAAGGGTAACCAATCCTCATAATCCCCGCCCATTAAGACGTGGGCCGCTCCGCCCACCATCTTTCAGGATCCCTTTCATCCAATCGACGACTCCATTCTTCCAGACATTCATTTTTTATCAACATAAATATCTCGACCCTTTTCAATACACGAAAAAAAAAAATTCTATACCAAATGAAAATCAATCGTTTACAAAATTAAATTTCATATTAAATATTTCAAATATTATAAAATAACAAAAAATATTTTTCAAATAGTTATCATTTTTATTAAAATGAATATAAATATTATTCGTTAATGGATTATATCTATAATATAAAAATTTTATAACATACCTACTATAGTCCTAGTCCTAATCTAATTTCTAATATTAATTTTTAGTGATTAAAATTTTTGTCAATAATTATTATAAAAAATATCCTTAATTAATAAATATTTTGTTTATTATAAAATAAAATGAATAATAAGTAATATAATAAATACATAGTTAAAATTAAAATTACCTATAAAAAGTAAAAATATAATAGTATAGAATATTTTAAAATTAATTCTCGTTAAGATTATAATATAAAATGTTTGAATATTACTTACGTACGTATAGAGAACAGTTATAAGAATATATTAATCAGTTTGTTTTTTTTTATTTTTTTAAATAAGTAACAGATTATTTAATATAATTAAATAATTTGATCAATCTTTTAAATTAGATCAGAAATTAATTAAGCAAAATTAAGAAATCCCTTGAAATTATTTATTATTAAAAAGCTTTGATACATATACCTACTATATATAAAATTTTAATATTAATAATAATTTTTTTTTTTTTATTTTTGTCAAATTTAATATCTTACAATACCTTCAAAATTTAAGAAATTGAAAAATATTTTATAAAATTTTCAAGTTTATATAACATTTATTTATTACATTTTTAATAATTTTAATTCAATCTTTATTACGAATTGAATATAAAATCTTTAAATTAGTGGTTCTCAACCTTTTTGGACCAAACGCCCACTTCGTAAGGCCGGCTTCATAATTGGCCCCCCTATAAATTTTAACAGATAAAAATTCAAAATCATCTTACCTTTTTTTTTAGAGTTGAAAATGATTTCGCCCCCCAAAAATAACTTATCCCTCCTAAAATCGTATAGTCAAATAATCGCCCCCCTTTAAGATGTCGATCGCCCTACTACTAAATCTTTTTTTTCATTCAACACAGTTGTGATTAAATTCAATTTGTTTTTTTAAAAAACTTTTTAAAAAAATAATAGACATTATTCTTTCAAATTAAAGAGTATAGTATTAAATATTATTTATTATGTAGTAATTGAATATAACTAAATTAATAAGTACCTTTATTTATTAAAAAAGAAAAGTAAGTAAAAAAAAAAAAAACATTTCTATGAAAAGTCGAATTATTTTTATTTTTGTTTGTTTTTTTTTTTTTTTTTTTTTTCCAAGTTTAATAATTAATAAAAGTGGTTGATCATTACTCACTGGATTGTAAAGCGATGGTGTCTTCTTTCCGTTTTCCATTTGTGTTACTATTCAGATGATCATTGGTGGTTGTCTGGGTTTGCTGACCTGCCGATTGTGGTGGTGCTTGAGCGAAAATCGCGTTGGTCACATCGTGTAGTCCTGTCCCATTGGTGTTACTGCCTCCAGGAGCACTTAGACCTAACATCATATCCGCTCCGGCATGTGGTGGCAAACCCAACATCACTTGGATGGAGTGTCCGGAACCTCGACTGGAATCAGCACCAGGTTTCCCACCCAAAAGTCCACCGCCAGAAGGATTACCACCGCCACCCGGATTTCCAGTAAAATCAGGAAACAAACTGTCATCAAATGGTCCACCTTCCATTTTATTTTTATCGCTAAACAAAAACAAAACAAAAAAAAAATAATAATAATGATTCATCAATTGCGTTGATAAAATTAAAAAAAAAAAAAAAATTCTAAATTGGCTGAATAAGTATTATTAATCCGGGTTGGTTACTAAGAGGGTCTCTATTATGTAATGGTATTTACTAATGAACTAGAATTGATACAATTCACGCGGTTAATATAGATTGAGGCTAACTAACCCAATAGATGCACATCTAACGTTTTATTATGGTTGATTAGAGATTTCGAGAGTGGCTACGTCGACAGGCAGAAGCTTAATGCAGTGCGTTTTCAGGACTGATGAGGAGAGCAGCCTCCGACTTCCCGGAGGCCGTCGCCTCCATCAACAGCCAACGAGGGCAGCTGGGGGCGGGGCCTGGACCTGTGGTGTCAACCAATCGCCGGGTTCCTAATGCCCGGACAACCCCCAAAAAAGTGCATGTGCATAGTGAAGTGATCAGGTATCAGATACTTGTTTACACTTTCGAAGTAAGTACTCAGTGATCAAAATTATAATAATTATTTACCTATTTACCTATTTCAATTCAATTTTCATTCATCAATTTCAAATTGTTGATGCTCATAAAAAAAAAATAAAATAAATAAATAATACTCTTTTGCAATAAAAAATAGAAAAATATTGAAATTAAATAAATTTTTTTTAAGGAATTTTATATGTATAATCAATCTCTATTTTTAATTTACCGATCTCACTATGGAATATATTCAAATATACAATCAAAATTACAATTTGTTTTATTTTTATTTTTCAAAAATAAAAATAAAAATAATAATTCAAAAATTTATTTCCAATCCAGCAAAACATACAGAAATCATAAAAAAAATAAAAATAAAAATAAATAATAGAATTAATCTCTATTTTTAATTTACCGATCTCACTATGGAATATATGCAAATATACAATCAAAATTACAATTTGTTTTATTTTTATTTTTCAAAAATATGCATTATTAAGTTTACAAAAATTTATTTCCAATCCAGCAAAACATACAGAAATCATAAAAAAAAAATAAATAATACAATTAATCTCTATTTTTAATTTACGATATTACTATTGGATATATGCAAATATGCAATCAAAATTACAATTTGTTTTATTTTCATTTTTCAAAAATATAAATTATTAAGTGTACAAAAAAGGTTATTATCAAAATTTATTTCCAATCCATCAAAAATATACCTGTGAATAAGTGCTTAGTGGTTATGATTTTATTTCAAGAATTTTATATAAACTTTTAGTTTTTAACGATTCATTTTTATATTTATTATATTTTTCGAATAATAATTTAAATACTTATTAATATTTTAGATGAAATTTAGTTGTTATTGCTTTAAAAAAAAAAAAAAATAAAAAACTACCCACAGATATAAACTTATTATTATGATTTATTTAAAATGTATTATTTATATTGTTAGAATATATTTTATTTTATTTTATTTTTAATTCTAACGAAAATATTTATTATATAAATAAGCTGGAGTGTCTCCACTCGACTATCTCGCAATTTGAATTGGATTAAATAACATAATATATTATATTTAAATTAAATTTAATTAATTATAAATTAATAAATAATATTTATTGAACCAGCGCATGTTTGGCTCTTTATTGATGGCACCACGTCACGTGTTGGCGCGTGAGATTTGCAGTGTTAAAAAATTAATTCTGGTAATTTCAGCGAATCAATCAAGCTGAAATTCTATATATAGCAGTTTTATACAATTATTAATCATGTGAAAAATTATCAAACATATATCTTTATTTTTACGGTCACTTTAGAGGAAAAAAAAATCATAACGTTGTAGGTAATGACCCTCTTCCGGTTGAGCTACATTTCTCAAAAGTTGATAGAAAACTATGAATTTTGAATAATGTCCATGTACCAAATTTCATGATTCTAGCTCAAACTGTTTTTGCGTAATCTTGTCTACATACATACACACACACACACATACACACACACACACACACAGACATTTTTCTCAACCTTAGTGAAAATGATTCAGGAACCTTCAAAATGTATAAAAACATCAAAATCTCAACATCGAAAATTTTCGTGATCGCAATACTATCTCTGGCGAGATAGTAAAAATTGTTATATTTGTAGACCAATTTCCTAAAAAAAAAAATTTAGGGATTTTTTGTTATTTTTACATGATTAATTTCTGTATAACTAGATATTTTATTTTATATCAAAGTATATGGCATTATAGTGATAATATACTGTTTGGAAGGGATTTAATTCATTAAAATAGAATTTTTGAATAATTATTTTTGAAAGTGTTTATTATTTCAGTACATTTATATATAATATATAATGTTGATGAAAAATCGATTTCAATTTTTCAAAAGAGCGAACAGACAAACATGAAGTGGAGTTGATAAAAACGTTATAAAATATATCAAAATAAAAAAAAAATATTTGCCTCTATAAGAGTATATAGCAATTAATATTCTAACAAAAAAAAATTATGAATAAACAAAATCTTACATATTTTAATAGTTATCCATGTTTTACCAACATAAAAACAGAATATATTTCCCTCTTTATAAAATATTAAAAAAAAAGTTAATTTAAATTTAAGTTAAGTTTAAAAGAGTTTTAGGAAATTTTTCTTATATTCTTCATTTTTCAAATTTGCTCTTATCATGTTTATAACAAACTACAATATTCCTACATAATCATAAGAAACACACATATTATTTGGGAAGTAAAGAAGAGTTACATACACCGTTGCAAATATACAAATAAAAATAAAAAAATATCAAAAATAAAAAACAAAAAAAAAAAAGAAACATTTCCTTTTCAAATTGAATAAAAGTCGATCTTAATGAAGAATTATATAATCAGCTGATATCAATAAAAACTTGATATATATTTTTTCCCTTTTAAAAATAACAAACGCTATTCAATTTCATGAAACATCCTCAGCAATTAGTCAACCAGATGTTAGCAATCGGATCCCCTTTTTGCACGCTCCCTCCCAGCTAATATTTAAAAAACAAAATAGATTCTTTTAATGTTTTTAACTCGATCAACACTAAAAAAAAATCTTACATTTAATTAAATTTCTATTTATTTATATATTTTTTTCATTTAAAAAAAAATCGAATCAAAATTATTTCATTTTATAAGAGAAAAATTTTAACTTTCTAAGTAAATTGGAAAAAAAAATATAATTTTATATTTCAAGTAATTTTATCTATATTTTTAATATAATAATAATAATAATTTATTTAAGAAACTTTTATTCAAATTTATTATTATTTCTTTCCTCTTTTTTTGGGATAAGAGATTAAACAGTTTTTACCTTTTAGGTATATATATATACCAGGTGTTGAAGTATGTGTTTGAAGCCGGAATTTATTTGTAAAAATTGCACGACTGTTATTTGAAAATTATAAAAAATATTTGAATCAAAATAGTCTCATTGGTATTTATACATTTTCCACACTTCGTCGCCACGCCCATTTAAGTACATATTCATACAAATCGAAGTGTTGCTCGGCGAGTGCATGTCCCAATGATACGAATAAATGGTAATCAGATGGAGCCAAGTCTGGAGAATAAGCCGCATACGCTAGTACTTCTCAATTGAACGCCTCGATCGTAGCCGTGATCCGGTTTGCTGTGTGTGAGGGGCATTATTATGAAACAAAATGATGTTTTTATGTCTTTTTGCATATTCCGGTCGTTTTTCACGTGTTCTTCGATCGATCATTTGTTGTTGGTAGCGATCAGTGAGTGTTAACGGTTTCCCCAGGGTTTAGTAGCTCATAATATATTATACACTTTTTTGGTGGTTTCCCACACTCCACGTTTCTCATGTCAAAATCACCACTTTTAATTTTTTTAAACCACTCAAAGCATTGAGTTTTGCCAAGAGCACGCTCAACAAGCATTCTACTACAGCTGAAAGTACCAGAATTAATTTTTTAACACTCATACTCATCTTATTTTCTTTAGTATAGAGAATTAGATGCTGGACAGGGAAGAATCTTCACATTAATAAACTGAGAACATGAATTAAGTAAGATTGACAATCGTTTCTTGTTTGGGTGGTGACAAAACGTTAAAGAATATAATATTAGAGTGATTTATTAGAAAGACTAATGTTAAGTTGTTGGTATAAAATTAGAAAAAAATCTGGAGTGTCTCCACTCGACTAACTCGCAATTTGAATTGGATTAAATAACATATATTAATTTAATTTAAATTAAATTAATTAAATTATAAATTAAAATTAATAAATAATATTTATTAAACCAGCACATGTTTGGCTCTTTGTTGATGGCACCATGTCACGTGTTGGCGCGTGAGATTTGCAGTGTTAAAAAATTAATTCTGGAACTTTCAGCGATTCAATCAAGCTGAAATTCTATATATAGCAGTTTTATACAATTTTTAATCATGTGAAAAACTATCAAACATATATCTTTATTTTTACGGTCACTTTAGAGGAAAAAAATGAAAACGTGGTAGGTAATGGTCCTTTTCCAAATGAGCTACATTTAAAATTCATTGATGTATGTGATAGGTATAGTTTTTTTAAAAAAGAGGCGTTTTCTTAATTCTAAATTTATTTCTTATTAAAATATCATTAAAAAGGTAACCAACTTACTAAAAATACTTTCATTTAAATAGTTCATGACAATTTTGAATAAATTTGAAAATTGATTTGGAATTAATTTTAATTAGTTAATTCTTAATGAAGACTACAACATTTATCGTAATCTGCAGGCAAATTTAATTTGTAATTTTAAGTGTTTTGATTCAGTTAATTCATTCATTCATTCATTCATCTGATAATTTAATTAATAATTAAAACATTTTATTGAGAGAGTTGTCGAAAAGAAATCGTCTTAATGGAAATTGCATTCTCTTACTAGAAATTAAGTCAATAGAGAAGGATTTATTCTGATCCCAACGCAATTCGATTGCGCCCTGTTAGTGATAATAAAAACTAATTGCATTGCTTGAGTCGCCCCCACACAAGTCAATAAGATTACTTCATTAATAGTGCAATCAGTGTAATTTTTATTTTTATTTTTTCTATCTATCCATATTCAATATTAATTTTATTAAAGAAAATCTTTTTTATTTTAGTTATTTATTTTGACATTTCTTGATTTATTATTATAATTCAGACTGAAATTTGATTAATTAAAAATAAAAATTAAAAATAATGAACGTAAGAATTTTTTTTATTATTTATTTCTTAATAAATATAGAATATATTCAGATTTTATTTTGAAAAATATGAATAAAGAATGAAATAATTATTAATGCAATTGAAATTATGTCATTAACCATATTTTTACAGATAATTTATATTATTGTTTGATTAATTTGTAAAATAAGCATGAATCTTTAATTAATATTTGTACAATTTATTACCATAAAAGAACAATTTATTTTATGCATCTCATCATCATCATCATCAATTTTTGTTTTATAATTTGCTCCCTTGCAAGATTTATAAGATTTAGATAGGTGTTTTAATCTTTTTAATATTTTTTTTTTTAAATTTAATATTATTTAAATATACATATAATTTATTTAATTGATAGTTTTATCTATTGACTAAAAATTATGAGAAGGAGGTTAATCTTTAATTTTGACATGGTTGAACTCGGACATTAGAACCCTCTCAATACAAAACCATACCAGAAATAAGTAAATTTATTAAGATTATAATCTAAATGAGAGAGTTCAATTTTTTTAACATGTTTTGAGATTAAAGAAGAAGAATTTTATAGATTGTGTATAATACTTATAGGACAAAGTTTATAAATCTTATCTTATTATGCTACCTAAAATTGTATATATATATATTGGTATTTTTGAAATATTAAACCTCTCGAAGCATTTTTTGAAATTCACATCATAGATAATTTTTATAAAGAAAAATCGATCTATATTGGTTTCAGCCTCGAGAAAAATCATCTTTGTTAGTTTATTCTTAATTTAAAATAGGAATTTTAATAATAAAAAAAAATGTGTAATTTTCTAAAAAAATGTTTTGAATCGAAAGGAGAAATTATGAATTGATTATTAATAGATCAAAAATATTTCTAGATTGATTTTTGGTATAAAAGGAAAATTCATTCTTTCCAAGTGATCCACCCGGGGGGTGACACAATGGAATCGGTCAGGATCAGTGATGATTGATGTATTGGTAAAATAAAAAGTAAGGGAACGCATAATGGGAACAAAAAAAAATCCTATTTTCAGCAAACTATGTTTTTCCATATAAGTTTATATTTTTTCTTATTTTTAGTATACAAAAAAATATTAACAAACACAAAAAAAGAAATTCTAACGTAGATTTAAGTGGGAGTTGAAAAAAAGTACTGAAAAAAAGTAAGGGAACGTCGTTCCATCGCGTTCCCCTCCCAATACACCACTGGTCAGGATTCAGTAAACTCTACTGTCTGGCAGTGCCCCGGCGAAGAAGATGAAATTTCCCCTGTAGATAAATTAAATTTATTTTTAAGGCATAAATGGTCTTTGTTCCTAAGGTGCCTCAATGTTCAAATTATAATAATAATAATAATCAAAAATATTTTTTATCAAGATTCTCTTGGTTTAAAAATAAAATAATAATATTAATAATAAAATGAAGGGTTTTATGATGTAATATTTTCTCTGGATATATCATTTGTAACATCTCTTAATTAAGAGATATACATATTTTGTACACATAATGTAGAATAATATTATCTCAGCCATTAATAGAGATTCACGTCAGCAACGGGAAAGTGGGAAGACCATAGTGACCCTGGGGCATCCTTCACATGAACTCGAGACACATTAAAAGACAATCCGATTGGATCGTGAAGGCATCTGTGCGAGCTCGTTGTTTTGGCGGACAATAAAAAGAAAGAAAAAAAAAAGAAAAATAATATAATAGGAAAAAAAAAGCGACGTGGATGTTTCTGGCTTCAAGCCAGCAGCAGCGTTACACTGGTGGAGTCGACGATGTTATTAGCCCATAAAGCTCAATTGATATCAATTGGACTCAATTGGGCTTAATTGGATGACACATGATGGCGGACAGCAGCAGTTTTTTAAGGCGTGCGGGCAAAGTAACCTCTCAACACTCTCGTCTCTGTCCTGGTCTTTATTTATGAGACAACGCGACCACTAGTGAAGATAAATTATATTCTAACCCACGATGATATGAAATTAAAAATAAAAAATATCTATAGTTTATATAAAAAATTATATATATATATATACATCACAAAAATTTTGTGAATTTGAGACATGTGTCTCCCAAGCAACACAAGAGATAAAAAAAAAGCAATGAATACCATAAAATTCAGAAAATATTTAAAAACTAGCATCATATGCTGCCGGCGGCATAAAACTTTTCTTAGAGGGACAGGCGCCTTCTAGCCGCACGAGATTGATTAATAATAAAAAAATTTATATGAAATTTTGTTTCAAATACTTAGAACACAACACAATATTTAAATATATATTTAATAACTTTATTAAAATCGTCGTAATAATTTTTTTTTTTTTTCAAAATTTAATAACAAAACAAAATTTAAAAACAATGAAGTTAGTAACAAATGAATAATTTTGATAGGTTTTTTTTACTATCTCACCAGAGATGTATGTATGTGTGTATGTATGTAACCAAGATTACGCAAAAACGGTTTGAGCTAGAATGATGAAATTTGGTACATGAGCATTATTCAAAATTCGTAGTTTTCTATCAACTTTTGAGAAATGTAGCTCAACCGAAAGAGGGTTATTACCTACAACGTTATGATTTTTTTTCCTCTAAAGTGACCGTAAAAATAAAGATATATGTTTGATAATTTTTCACATGATTAATAATTATATAAAACTGCTATATATATAATTTCAGCTTGATTGATTCGCTGAAATTACCAGAATTAATTTTTTAACACTGCAAATCTCACGCGCCAACACGTGACGTGGTGCCATCAATAAAAAGCCAAACATGCGCTGGTTTAATATTTATTATTTATAATTTATAATTAATTAATTTTAATTTAAATATAATATATTATGTTATTTAATCCAATTCAAATTGCGAGATAGTCGAGTGGAGACATTCCAGCTAAGTTATGTTTATTATATTTAATAAATTCTCTTTTATTAATAAAAAATAATATTAATATCAAATTGTATATAAATTTAATAATTAGAATATTTCAATTTGGGTATTTCAAATTTTTTTTTATTTTAAATTTTATAAAAATTGTAAATTTTAAAATTCTAAATTTGTAGCTAATTTCATAATGTTATAGACATTTCATACATACATACATAGGAAATTATATATATTGATAATATCAAAAATTTCGCTTTAGTCCATTTGTATTTTATAATCTATTAATATCTATAAATCAATGATTCTCAACAACTGTGCTGCGGCACTTTTGTATGCCGTGAGATTTTCAAAATGTGCCGCCAAATTTTACAAATTTAAAGTTCAAATTAATGAAAAGTAGTATGTATTTTATATGTATGTAAAAAAAAGGTAAAATGTTTTTGCGATCAGGCTCTTTTTGGTGTGGCCACCCCTGTTATATTATTTCAGAAATATGCCCGATTATTGAAAAAGGTTGCCGACCCCTGATTATTATCATAAACTATATTGCACAGTCTATTATAGATAAGTAAATAATTTTTACACTTATCTTTTTCTTTGTGTGCCGCCAAATTTTTAAACCGTTAAAAGTGTGCCGCGGTAAAAAAAAGATTAAAAATCACTGCTATAAATTAATAAGTTGCTATACAACTCGAAAAAATATTTTCACCAGTAATCACATTCCTCCATCCTTTATCTTTCCTCCCAGTTCTCTTATACCTTATCGTTTTTAACCATAGTGAAAAAAAAATCCTATTTTCTAAAAAATATTTGAGATTCAATATCTTGTCAAATAATAGAAAAGAAATACAAAACAAAACAAAAAATAAAAACAACGGGGTAAATTTATTTATTTATTTATTTTATTTTTTTTGTTTTACAATGTAAAAAAGTTTACAGCATATTTTAAGTTACCAGCTATAAAACTAAAACAAAATATAATAATAATAATTATAATATGTAGATAATTTGATAAAAAAAAAGTATAGATATATTGAGAAATCAATTGATTGTTAAAAAAAATTTTTACTAAAAATAAATAATGAAAATTACTTAATTCAAAAAAATTAAAAAAAACAAACAAATTAATCATTATGAAAAGAGACATTATTAACATTTCAAACAAAGAACAATTTAAGTTGATTTAAAAAAAAGAAATATATATATAATAGAAAAAAAGGTAATTGTTAAGTAAACCATCATCCCCCTCTTTTTCTATATTAGATTAGTGACTTGAATAAGATATTCTATATATGTAAGAACACATATTTGAATCTGAAAAGGGAGGGAGGCTGAGACTCCCATGTCCGGAGACTCTTAATAAGGATATGACGTCATAACCAATGCCATTCGTTATCCCTGTACCACGTTACATTTTTACCTCAACATAAATTCTTTCTAAACACATTTAGTGAGATGAATTTAAAGATTAATTTTAAACTTGACTTATATATTCATCCATATGTACTAAAAAAATATAAAACAAAAACAATTTAAAGTTTAAATTTAATGACAAATTATGTATGTATATAAAAAAAAATAGAATTAATAATAAAAATGATAACTAATAATCATTTCATCAAAGAATTTTTTTTTTTACACGATTTTATTTAGTCCTGTCGTCAAATTTTGTAAGGTGTAACTACGATGACAATGTAATATTCAGGTTCTTCCCAGGACATAGGTGACCTCGGAGGTATTATACATTATTATAAAAAAAAAATATAAAAAAATCTTTTTAAAACACGCTTTTATTTAAATGCACTAAAAAGGAGAAAATAATTTCTTTACACACACCACGATTTCTTTACAATTAATAATATCTAAAAAATGAAAGCTGGGCGCCAAACATGCAGGGAAAGGAAAAGAATACAAAGGACATTTCATTGTATATGCACAAACGCGTTTCTGTTTTTTTTTTCCCTTTTCCACTATACTTGATAACTATGTCTATTTGAAGTAGAATTTACGTTTTTCCCTGCATGTTTGGCGCCCACCCTTTCATTTTTTAGATATGATTAATTGTAAGGAAATCATGGTGTGTGGGGAGAAATTATTTCTCCTTTTTAGTGGATTAAAATAAAAGCGTGTTTTTAAAAAGTTTTTTTATATTTTTTTTTATTTTATTATTATTTAATTAATTTAATTTAATTTTTACCGACCGACTATAGTAAGGGAGGTATTGTTTTCACACCAAATTTCACATGTGGAGATTTTTACATATCTCCACGAATCATGCATTTTCTTAACAGAAAAATGTATTTTTAGCATGATGTCTGTCCGTCCGTCTGTCCGTCTGTCCGTCTGTCCGTCCGTCTGTCCGTCCGTATAGATGTGTACAACCTGAACGGCTTAACGGATTTTGATGAAATTTGGTATATTTACTTAATGCATCAGTGGGATGAATTGATCAACTTTTGGTGCAAATCCGGAAACCGGAAGTGGTAGTATTAGCGATCGACGACGGAAGGGAAGGGTTATTTTCGCACGAAATTTCACATAAGGAGATTTTTTTACATATCACCACGAATGTATTGGTTTTATCCTTGGGAAAAATCATCTTCATTATGTTTTTCTTAATTTAAAATTATATGACGTCACCCAGCCCTTCATGACGTCACAGCCTCGGGTAACGCCGGCTACTTCAGCTATATATTATAAATAAAATAAAATTAAAAATATTTATGTTATATCCATATCTGTTTTTACATTAATAGATATATTAAAATTATTTGAAATTGTTTCTGTAGCTGGAAATTAATTTATTTCAAACCGTCGGTCGGTTCGGACCTGGCCACAGGTCAACTTATTTTATATTTATTTTATCCAATGATATTTATTAGATTATATATATAAATAGAAATATGAATATAGTCAATTAAATATTTTTTTTAATAATTTTTATGTTTTTAAAAGGTTTACATATATTTACATCTTCATTTATAAATATAATAATTTTTAAAATAGAATTTTTGTAATATAAAAATTTGTTGTGACTTAGTTGTCAACTGAGTAGGAATTGAATCTAAAAAAAGAATTTTATTTAGGTATTAATTATTATTATTATTTATAGGCTCTTATAACTAAATTTAATATATTTATCTAGTAATTGCAACGATTAGCTTAAATAAAACGGAATAAGGGTCGGAAAAAAAAATTTGTTCAAAATTTATATATAACCATTCATGTTAACTTTAAAAGTAAGCTTTGATATTGATAATCAGATTTAATTGTGCCAAATTAAAACAATCAAAACAAATTTAAAAAAAAAAGAATGAATGATTTTGTATGAACGTTTCGATAATAGTTAGAACATCATTCATTGGTTGATAAATAAACGGGGCATATGAGTTTCTATGTGGGCCATTTGTGGCGGATTGCTGCAATCCACCCTCCGATTTTCAATTCTCTTCGTTCGAGTTCCCACGGACGAAAGTGCGGGTGCTGCGTCGGCGAGAGTCTTTAGCGGCAGCCGGTATCGCCTCGCCGAACGCCGTCCCATGTCAGTGAACCCCTATACTTGGAGTTTATTTATCACGAGTCAATTTTTTTTTTTAATCATTTAAAAGACTTTAAATTCACATTGTACCCCTCTTCTATAATTCTAAAAAAAAAATTAGGTATAGGTATATTAATACTTATTATTTACTTATTATTACTCATACCTTTTATGGGATTTAATTTTGTTAATTATTTTCTTAAATTTAATCAAAATTCATTAAATCAATTATAAAATAATATGATTTTAATAGAGAATATTATTTTTAGGGGAGACTATTTATTTTTTGTTATTTTAGTAGTTTGTACCAGTAAGAATGCAGTTTCAATTGAGTTGAATTTCATTAATTAGTAATTTAGAGGTTGAATAGAAAATTTAGGTGCTTAGAATTGTTTATAAAATTCAAATTGTGGTAATTATTCACATTAGTTGTCATTTCATGGATTTGGATAAAACTTTACCAGTGGAATTCTTTATTAATTCCAAATAAACTTTCCTTATGTTATATTTTTTGGTTTCTTCTAGTTTACGAGATAAAAATTATTAAAATTTGGATATAATCTATTGATATTCTATTTAGCTACCATGTTTTATTCATTAGACCAGCAGATGGCTCCACTAATTTTCATGTTTTTTTTTTATAAAAAATTAATTAATTAAATAATTTTCCTATATTCAAACCGAACCGAAAAAAATCGAAAATTAGTAAATAAGTGAATATTAGTGAATTAGTCAATAAAACATTACTTAATATATGGCTGCACATTCATAACCAGCTAATCTGTCAAACTTAAAAAATCTTTATTTATCTCGTAAACTAGAAGAGACCGAGAAATATAACATAAGGAAAGTTTTATATATATATATTTTATTATATATAAAATTGATGTAAGTATCACTTTAAAAAAAAATAATTTACCGACTAAGTGTATAATAAGCTATATTTTATTTATTATTATTCAAAGATTAATTTTGGAATTAAAAAGGAACCCACAGATAAAGTTTTATCCAAATCCATGACATGACAACTAATCTGAACAATTACCCAAATATAACAAATTACAAAAATTAAAAAGGCTGTAGAAATAAAAAGTTTAATCTTTGAATAATAAAATAAAATATAGCTTATTATACACTTAGTCGGTAAATTATTTTTTTTTAAAGTGATACTTACATCAATTTTATATATAATATTTACATACACTTAATCGATATATATTGTATAATAAATATATAAAGTTTTAATAAAATATAATTTATTTAATTCAAATATTTATTATTATTGTATAATAATTTATAGGCATTTTTGATAAGGTAGGAATCATTTTATTGATATTTAATTTTTTTAAATATTAAAAAGTTTAATATTTTTAAGGTAAATGTGACAGAATTTTTAAAAAATTAACCTTTTATCTTAAATATAAATAATTTTTAGTTTAATAATAAATTGAAATAAAATTTTTATGTTTAGTTACGTACTTGTAAAATATAATAAGTACGTACATTGAATATATAATAGTAAAAAACATAAATTTATGTAATTTTAAAAATTGTGTAAATTTATTTATTTTTTAGATATACTCATTAGTTGGCTAAAAATTTAATATTTAAAATAATAATTAAATTTTATTATATTTTATGTTGAATTCTTGAATTTTTTGACTTTTTTTTAATCTAAAGTTAATAATATTTTCATACGCTTTTTATATTAACTAGACTTTTCTGTTTTTAAAGTTCAAAATTTATAATGAGAGTTTAACACACTTCTATTTGAGCGATTTCGCTCAAATTTGAAACGTAAATTGAAAGTTGATGACACTGCAATAAACAAAAAGAAATATTTGAATTTTTAAAACATACGGGTTTTTAAAATTTGAGTTTAAATGATTGATGTTAATACAATGTTATATTTATATTTTTATTTACAATTTTTTTATATTTTATTTTCTATACAATGTGCTTGTCTTGTTCTGTCATTACGAAAAGAATTCAATGCCGCATAGCACACGGCATTATGCCGATGGCTTAATATGCCACTTGATATGAATAAACCACTTGCATAATCAATGTCATCTAGAAAATGTCTAGAAACTTCGCGAAGAATCTAATATATGTTCGAGAATAACAAATTTAAATAGTAGTCAACAATGCAATAATGTTTTACATCTGGCAAGCAACAATAAAGTATTAAAAAACAAAAATAAAAAAAATTAAAAACTTGAAAATAAATTAATAAAGAATACTTTTTATAATATATAATAATATAATAATATTAAATTCTTTACCTACTACTTATTTTCATATGCGCCAACCCTTTTTTGTTGGGCATATGTAAAGGATAATATTCAAGGTTTAATTAATATTTTATTTTCTATTTTGTAGGGCATTTTTGATTAAAAAGCGTGTATATTAAAAAGCTTTTTTATTAATTTATTTATGCTTGTACTATAAATATTAAAAAAAAATTAAATAATTTTTTTTATATTCCTATATTTTATACAATATTATTTTATTTTATAATTTGTAATTTTTAAATCCATTTCTATATTTTTATATCAAAAAAAAAAAACAAGAAAAGAGTAATGTCTTTTATTTTAATCTATATTCTTTTGCCAACACCTCCTAACTATTAGCGAATAGGTCTAATTTTCTTTTCATTCCTTCACTTAACCTTTAAACTTCTTCTTCTCTTCGCCTCTCTCTCTCACTCATTCTCTCTCTCTTTCAAAGGAAATCAACTCAAATTAGAAAAAAAAATCTTTTGGTCGATGTCTCATCGAATTCTTTCCTTTGTCCGGATGACGATGTAGGTGTTAGTAGTAGTAGCGGCTGGTGTGCTGGTCTAATCGGCCTGTTAATAAGTTAACCCGCATCTTGAGCATCAGGGACACGCGACCCCACAGCCTACTAGTTTTTAGGGTTAGCTTATTTTCCACCCAACACTCACACACCCTACAAAGGATAACTGGTCAACCGTAAAAAAGCACCCCAGAGGCAGGGGGAGAGGAAAGTTAACACTTTAAACAACAAAAACCCCTTCGATACCTTCCCACCTAAACATTTATTATACCTTCAATTGTAGAAAATATCCATGAGAAAAAATATACTTAAATATTTTTAAAATATTTAATTAAATAAAAAGTTAATATTTTACAAATCTTATTTGATTCAAAATCACATTTACTTAAATTTATATTTATAAAAATAAAAATAAAAAAAAAATAAGCTGGAGTGTCTCCACTCGACTATCTCGAAATTTGAATTGGATTAAATTTCATAATATATTATATTTAAATTAAATTTAATTAATTATAAATTATAAATTAAAATTAATAAATAATATTTATTAAAGCAGCGCATGTTTTACGGTCACTTTAGAGGAAAAAAAATCAAAACGTTGTAGGT
The DNA here is from genome assembly GCA_963082975.1 of Labia minor. Classification (NCBI taxonomy): domain Eukaryota; kingdom Metazoa; phylum Arthropoda; class Insecta; order Dermaptera; family Spongiphoridae; genus Labia; species Labia minor. Next base: position 107,424,188 of record OY720344.1, read on the forward strand.
AATGACCCTCTTCTTTTGAGCTACATTTCTCAAAAGTTGATAGAAAACTACGAATTTTGAATAATTACATAATATATTATATTTAAATTAAATTTAATTAATTATAAATTATAAATTAAAATTAATAAATAATATTTATTAAACCAGCACATGTTTGGCTCTTTGTTGATGGCACCACGTCACGTGTGGGTGCGTGAGATTTGCAGTGTTAAAAAATTATTCTGGTAGTTTCAATCAAGCTGAAATTCTATATATAGCAGTTTTATACAATTTTTAATCGTGTGAAAAACTATCAAACATATATTTTTATTTTTACGGTCACTTTAGAGGAAAAAAAATCAAAACGTTGTAGTTAATGACCCGCTTCCGGTTGAGCTACATTTCTCAAAAGTTGATAGAAAACTACGAATTTTGAATAATGCCCATGTACCAAATTTCATGATTATAGCTCAAACCGTTTTTGCGTAATCTTGTCTACATACACACAGACCGACATTTTGCTCAATCTTAATGAAAATGACTCAGGGACCTTCAAAACGTATAAAAACATTAAAATCTCGATATCGAAAATTTTCGTGATCGCAATACTATCTCTGGCGAGATAATAAAAAAAAATTGAATTTGTTTGTTTTTGTTCCCTTCTTTCTTCTTTCTTCCTTTATTTGTTTGTTTGTTTGTTTGTTTGTTTTTGTTTCCTTCTTTCTTTCTTTCTTCTTTTGTTTATTTATTTATTTGTATTTCCTTCTTTCTTTCTTTCTTCATTTGCTTATTAGTTTATGAAGAGGATTTCTGACGGATGATTGTACCGAGACCCCGAATGAGAGGATGGGCTGCGAGGAGGAAAAGGGCATCACAGAAGTTCTCTCTTTTGATATTTATATTTATATGTTGCTCGAAGATAAGCAATGAAATAAGATGGGCGGGTTTTTGTTTGTTTTGTAAAAATTTGAATGAATTTATATTGATTGAAATATTCAAATTTAAAGCCAAATATTCTCAACTTGGTCAATTTAATTAACATTGTATAATAGTGATAAATCATACTGATTGATTGTGTGAGAAGGATTGTGATGTGTTGTGTGGTTTTTTTATGGGACTGTAAATGCTCTAAGCATAAAAAGAGATGTATTTTGTGAACATTGTATTTTTTTTTTTGATTGATATGTAATGCCTAATGTGGCTGAATACATTTGAGAAATAAATAAATGAATAAATAAAAAAAAATTGATAATCATATGAAATAAGAATTGTATATAGTTGAATTAATCTAAAAGAAAACTTTAAAAAGAAACGATTTTTATTTCAAGTAGTAAAAAGAAAAAAAAATAAGTAGAAAGATCATTATCTTTCCAAAATTCTCATGGTTTCAAAAATAGTTAATTGTAGAATAGGGGTTGTCAAGAGTCGAATTGATGATTCTTTGCCTTTTAACTCCCTTCATTCCCTTATTTCATTCATCTCCCTTGAAATAAGTACCTCTCTCTTCCACCCCTCTCCACACCACAAATTTTTCCTTCAAATACTTATTAGTTTGTTTCAATTGTATAGTTTTTAAATTCTATTCTATGACTATAGAATTTAATTATATTAACAAAATAAGTTGTCAACGATTTGATTTGATTAAATCTGAGAATTATTTGTAATTAAGCTCATAATTGTTATGAATGAAGCAAATCGTTTTCATTTAAATTACTTTCAATTAGGGTAAAAAAAAAATTATTATATTATATAAACACAAATTTAATTATTTATTATGTTTAACAAATTTTTAATTAAGTAAGAAGGTATTATTTAATATATATGTATGATAGATATAATATATACTTTTTGATATGAAAATAAATAAATACAATTAATTTAATTTATAGTATATTTAATTAAGATTTTATAATTAACAAATATATAAATATTAATAATATTTTCTTATTATATGTTCAGGTAATTTCAATTGTAAAATATTCATTTATATCATAAAAGATATTTTAATTGAATGAAGAAAAATCTAAAATATAAATGAAATACCTACATATTAAAAATAAATTTCAAAATTTTCTTATATAATTAAATTAAATATAAAACTCAATAATATTAGAAATTGTTCAATCAAAAACGATGTTTGTTATACATTCATTCTAAATTGTTGTTAAAAAACAATTTAGGGTTATTTAGGGACTTCTCGACACTTGCAAGATTTCGACATGTTTAAAAAAATCACTTCTAACAGAGATCTGAATCCTAACTTCGCGTATGAAAACTTCTCTATTATAACCTGAGAGGGTAGTGTTGTGTTATCAGTCAAAAGTCATGAAATTTCAAAGATTGAATGAACAAGCAAATAAATATTAATAGTCTATTTAGAAAGTTCTTTACAATTTACAATTCTTGAAGTATAAGATTGTTAATATTTATTATCATTATGTCAATATTTGTAAATTTACAAATAATTTTACTTTTGAGATCAGACATTCTTGAAATGACTGTGTAGCCAAAGCGTGTTCATATACAATCAGTTCTCCATATAATCCGAATATATTGAAAGATAGAATACGAACTCACGTCTATACAAATGTCACTTTTTTAAATAAGGTAGAGGAAGAAAACGAGACTATCAAGTTAGTGCATTATAGTTTATAATGCTTCAAGTATAAGATTGGTATTGATAATTGAATTCAATTAACTGGATTGTGAAATCAGACATTCAGGACCGATCATGACTGTGTGCACAAATTGTTTTCATAGTGAGTCAGAGAGAAATTCTGTCATCTGTCATAATTCGGGGAGATTTCGACAGTCAATATGGGAAAATCTCGACATTCAAATTCTCCCATATTGACATAACGACTTTTTCTTGATTTGATTTATATTTTAAGTCATGTCAGAATAAAATACTTGATTAATTTATGTAGGATCATGTATGTATAATTAATTAATTAATTAATTAATTAGTAAGGAACTCATCTTAGCTTACTTTAAGTCATCTCGAAAATTGTGGCAATCAATTTTAAAATGTTTTTAAGGGAAATCGATCATTTTCATATTGTGATAATACTAATACTAATAATATAAATCTTTTCTGAAAAAAAAATGATTACATTATTTAATGATAACCACTAATATGTCATTTTCCTTTAAGGTGTTGAGATGTCCCTAAATGACTATATAAAATAAATAGCAAGAAAAAAAAAATTATTTCAATTTTAAATATCTATTCATCATATGAAATTAAATTATATTTTTTTGAAACAAAGTACATATGAAATATATATAAATATATTAATTATGATTGGCTGATCATTTATTTTTAAATTTTCTAATTCATATTTATAATTTATTCCTTATAATATTTAATAATTGCAATTAATATAATTCTTAAATAATAATTTTTTTTTTTTTTTTTTTATTAATTTTTAATTTGGTACCTTAAAAATTTGGTAAACCATAAATGTCTGCTGGCCTTCGATTTGGAGACGAATTTGTAGATGAAGAAGTGATTAATACTGGTGAAGATGGATGAAGAATAAAATGAGAAGGTGAGGGTGGAGGAGGAATAAAAGGAGGCGGAATATAAGTTTCAACATGATGCGAATATAATTGTCCATCAGATATTAATGGAGAACTGTCAATTTTGATCAATGTAGAAGGGTTGTAGTCTTTAGGTGGTGGCACTGGTTTTAATGGGAGTAAAGGATATTTTAAAAGGGTCTCTGAAGAATCTTCAAGTGTTACTAGATTTAAATAAGAAGAAGAATGGGTTGGATTATAAATGTCTGTTGACACTAAAGGGAATACAATTTTATCTGCAGAAGAATGGATGCTCGGAAATGGCAGACCAAAATTGAAAGGAATCCCTCCTATAATTAAAAGGACGCCTAGCAATCCCTAAAAATAACAAAAAAAAAAAACAATTATGATTTTTATAAATTCCTAAAATAAACATACAATCAAAGAAGAATACAACTTAATCAATTTTATTAGTAATTAGTAGGGTAAAGTATACAATCGTTGGCCCCGAGGCAGTCATTGGCCCCCTATCACTAAAAAACAAATAATAAGAGATTTTTATTTTAAAAATTGCGCTATTAACTCTGGTTATGTAATCGTTTGTTGTATGGTTGTATAATCACTATAGAATACCTCAGACAATAATTATAACAGGTGCCAATAACTGTATTTTTTACGATTTTTTTTTTTAAAAGTGCTTATTGAAAATGTCATGACAATTTTTTTTTTTATTCATCAAAATGCTCATAGTATCTTTGTTCTGCAGTCCTAATTTGACACAGATTGTTCCGCAATTTACCCAGATATGCATTAAAGACTGCTAGGAATTGCTTAAGGGGGCCAACGACTGTGTGCTTTACCCTAACTGGATTTATAGAATTATTTTCATTTAAATTCTTTTATTATGCTTTCTTTTTAATAAAAAAAAAGGAAAATTAATTAAGTTAATTTTTATAATAATATTAATAAATCTTAATAATATTTGTGAAGTTAAAATACTATATTTAGTTAATTAAATTATTGAATTAAGGGAATTACAATTAAAAAAACAAAGTCTTACCTTGAACATGGTGATGCGTTGTTTTCTCGGCAAAAGAATAGGAACTTATAGTAAGAATAGCGAACATCTTTATATATATATGATATATATTTACCTAAGTAATCTTCTTGGAAAAGGAAAACTTTCACTTATAAAATATAGCTATTTAATTTATTACTGGCTAATTTTGTTATTTAAATATTTTGCAAAATAATTCTAACTTTACTATCTGATTCATTTTGTTATTCATCTATGTGAATTGTTATTTATATCAATTAAAAATTTTAATTTCTCCAAAAAAAAAACATTTCATTTTCTATGGTTAAAATTTTTAAGATGAGAATATAATTATCTAGGCAATTTAAGTAAATAAATAAAAAAACCGATACGAATAAATAAATGGTTGCTTTAGAAAATAAAATATTTGACTACAAATTTATATTATTAAAATAATATATTGAAAAATTTATTTAAAATTAATAATATATTAAGCACGTTTATTATTGCTTTTTAAAATATTTATTTTTAAAATTTAACAAATAAGCTGGAGTGTCTCCACTCAACTATCTCGCAATTTGAATTGGATTAAATAACATATATTATATTTTTAATTAAATTTAATTAATTATAAATTAAAAATTAAAATTATTAAATAATATTTATTAAACCAGCGCATTGGCTCTTTGTTGATGGCACCACGCCACGTGCTGGCGCGTGATTGCCAGTCAACGTGTTAAAAAATTAATTCCGGTACTTTCAGGGATTCAATCAAGATAAAATTCTATATATAGCAGTTTTATACAATTTTTAATCATGTTAAAAACTATCAAACATATATCTTTATTCTTACGGTCACTTTAGAGGAAAAAAATCAAAACGTGGTAGGTAATGGTCCTCTTCCAAATGAGCTACATTTCTCAGAAGTTGATAGAAAACTAGGAATTTTGAATAATGCCCGTATACCATATTTCATCATTCTAGCTCAAACGGTGTTTGCGTAATCTTGGTTACATACATACACATACACACACAGATATTTTTCTCAACCTTAGTGAAAATGATTCAGGAACCTTCAAAACGTATAAAAACATCAAAATCTTAACATCGAAAATTTTCGTGATTGCAGTACTATCTCTGGCGAGATAGGAAAAATATATAAACATTCTTTAGTATTAATACTATATACTAAAAAAACACTACAAAATTCATGTAAATTTAATGAATCTTATTTTACTTTACACGTACTTTTTTATAAACATTATTATAATATCTAATATTATCAATGAAATATGGATGTTATTTCACAATGAATATTGTCCTTGTCACACCTGAGGAAAAATTTATTAATTAAATTATTATTAAAAATATTTTTGTATTTCATTCAATGAAAATACGCGTATATGTATTTTCATAGATAAAATTTTAGAATTTTCCTTTATAATTTTAACTGAATAAAGTCAATTAGATATTATCGATAATTCAGAGTTGAATTATTTATAATTTCATGAAGTTATTATTATACATCATTTACAACTTGTTGAAATATTTAATTTTTTATTTTTTAAAACTAAAAATAAACATTTCATAATCTTGAAAGTATTTTCTTTGGAAAAATTTCATAAAATATATGTAATTAAATAATTCAAATTATTTATTGAAATTTTTTCTATTTGCTTCCAATAGTGAAAGATCAAAGTAAATTTTTAATTATTCTTTTTATTCTAAATCCTCTTCAAGACACCACCTACATACAATTTCTATTCTCTAAATTGGATTAAATAACATATTATATTTAAATTAAATTTAATTAATTATAAATTATAAATTAAAATTATTAAATAATATTTATTAAACCAGCGCATGTTTGGCTTTTTGTTGATGGCACCACTCCATTAATAATTTAATTATAGAGATTTATTATGATTTTAATTGAATTCATAGTTACAAAAAGAAAAATGTGTTCTAAATTTAATTTTATTACATTTACACCTTATCTCTATTATATAACAAATGTTGGAGAGGTGGGTCCTATCAGAGGCACACATAAGACATGTCTCACTCGTGAATTTACGGGGTTTTGCTAGTCGAAAAATTGTCGTAATCTCAATAAATATAACAAATGTGTGAAATAATTATCATTAAAAAGTGATTTTTATCTTATAATATTATCACAATAAATCGAGAAAATAAAACAAAAAGAAAACAATTAATTTTAATTAAAGATGTCTGGTAAATAATACAAATTTTATATATTATTATGTTTTTAATTAGAAATAATTTTACAGATAATTTTATTTTGTAAAAAGAAAAAAAAATTAGATTTTTTTTATTCTCCTTGTATGTTTATATTTTTAAATTTTAATAATCATCATATCTCACGTCAGTAATTATGGTTATTTTGGAATATATTATATTATAATTATAATATAATGATTGTATTTTTTTTTGTAATAAGTGTAAAAAATTCACACATGAAAAAGGGTGTATATACATGTCCATAAGATTATTAACAAATTTAGAAATAAAATAGTTTAGAATAATTATCAATTAATCAGAAAAAAAAAATTATTTATGATAATTACTCGTTTATTAATGTTATTATATACATTTTTATTAATAAATTAAATTATATTATTTTTTTATTTTAATTTTTGTTTTAATTTTATAGATTACATTTCTAATTAAATTAAAAATAAATAATTAAAAAAGATTAGTTTAAATAAATAAGCAAACAAATTATTTACAAAAATAAAAATTTGCGGATATCAATCAAGTCACCCAAGGTGACCATGCACCGCCATGGAGTTGGGGCATCCCTAAAGGATCCGGTTCTTTACTTTCAACAGGTACCGAAAACGAATCCCACCGGATGATTTCCTTGAGAAGATCTCTTACCATCAATGGATGAGTAGAGGCAAGATTTGTCGTTTCACATGGATCTTCAAATAAATTGAATAAGGACAAATTCGCATTCACATCAGGAACATTCTGTAAATTATTAAATAAAAAGTAAATATTTATTTTAATTAATTAATATAAAATCGATCAATACCTATATATATATATATATAAGTATCTTCATACATATTTCATTATATAAATATATAAATTATTCTAATTATTTATTTTCTTTCATATACTTACCTAATATTAAATATCAATATATATATATATAATTTCCGTCGTATGTATGTGATGTCTGACACATCATGAAGTTAGTTACAAACAAATTCTCAAAATTAATTTAATTTGTAACTAACTTCATTTTTTTAAAATTTAGTTTTGATTATTAAATGTGTCAAATAAAAAAATATTTAAGACGATTTGAATAAAGTTAATAATTTTATATTTAAACATTGTATTATTTTGGGAGTATTTGAAACTAGAAGCCGCACATGTCCTCTCTTAGAAGAGTTTTATGCCGCCGGTAGCATATAATGTCGGGAACGGCTAGTAAATATATATATATATATATATTTAATATACTTATATTAAGTGATGTATTGGTAAAATAATAAGCGGGAGTGTCCTCCCCTAGACTTTCCCGCATATAAATAGGTATAAAGAGTTGTGAATGAATATTTAGAATGTGTAAACTTGGTATTGATAAAGAGCCAGTTCGTATTAGTTTATTGGTGTCAAATTTGATATTTGGTAACATTTATATATATATATATATATATATATAGAATAAAGTGCTACTTCCGGTTAACTGATATTTTAAATGTAAAAAAAAACAGATATGGATATAATATAAATATTTTTAATTTTATTTTATTTATAATATATAAGGGCTGGCTGTGACGTCATGAAGTGCTGGGTGACGTCATATAATTTTAAATTAAGAAAAAACTAATGAAGATGATTTTTCTCGAGGATAAAACCAATACAAAGTGCATAACACGTGGAGATATGTCCTCACGTGAAATTTGATATGAAAATAACCCTTCACTTCCTCTCTTCGATCGGCAATACTAGCACTTCCGGTTTCCGGATATGCACCAAAAGTTGATCAATTCATCCTACTGATGTATTAAGTAAATATACCAAATTTCATCAAAATCCGTTGAGCCGTTCAGGCTGTACACATCTATACGGACGGACGGACGGACGGACAGACATCATGCTAAAATACTTTTTTCTGTTAAGAAAATGCATGATTCGTGGAGATATGTACCTAAAAATATCCATAGGTGAAATTTGGTGTGAAAACAATACCTCCCTTACTATCGTCGGTCGGTAAAAAAGAAACGCTACTTGTATAGGTAAAATGTCACTTCCGGTAGTCAGATCATGATGAAATTTGGTATCTCAATTTTTTTCATATTTTTAAATCTATATACAAAATATGAAGCAAATATCTCGAAGCAAACTGGTACTTTACTTGAAAGGTAAACGCAACCAGTGTAGGTAAAGTACCACTTCCGGTTAACCGATTTTGACGAAATTTTGATAGAAATCTACAAACTGTGAATAATATCGGTATACCAAATTTCGAAGTCCTAGCTTGATTAGTTTTTGAGTAAATTTGCTTACAGACATTACATACATACATACATACATACATACATACATACATACATACATACATACATACATACACACACACAGACATAATTCGAAAAATGGTATTTTCCGACTCAGGGAGGTTTAAAACGTCAAGATCTATCGAAATCTCGAAGTCGAAATTTTTGACGATTCCAATACTTCCCTTATACGAAGTATGCGGGAAAGTAAAAAGTAAGGGAACGCATAGTGGGAGCAAAAAAAAGTCCTATTTTCAGTAAAATATTTTTTTCCATATAAGTTTTTATTTTTTCTTATTCTTACTATACAAAATATTTACGAACACAAAAAACGAAATTCTAACAGTAGATTTAATTGGAAATTGTCGGGACATGAAAAGTACTGGAACGAGTTCCGTTCTGAAAAAAGGTAAGGGAGCGTCGTTCCCCCGCGTTCTCCTCCCAATACGCCACTGCTTATATTTATACGTATATATATGTATAACATATATGAATAATGTTTGTTATTTAAAATTAAATTATTTCTCTTTTTAATAGTAAATAAGTATTATATTTTAATTTTTTTTTTAAAATAAATGTGATTTTTTTTTAATTTCATAAGAAAAATAACAAATAAAAATTAAATATAAAAAAAATGATTAAAAATTACCATAATAGGTATGAATATACAAGTATACTAAAAACTTATCTGATTATAATAATTATCGAGTTTTTAAAAATTTTTAATCTATATTACTTATATAAATTTTCATATTTAAAAACATTGAATAATCAATTAAAATTGAAATATTAAATATAAAATGTTACCTGTTGACAGTGAATATTTTGTTGATTGGTTAGAAATTCGATTTGTTTTTCATTTAATATTTTCCCACCAACGGCGGCCAATGCCTTAGCAACATCACTTTCCATAATTGCTGTTGTGTTTCTCAATTGTTTTCTCCCATCAGGTCCATAATATCTTAAAAAAAGTGTAGTTTATTTATTTAAAAAAAAAATCAAATAAAAATCAAATATATTTTTTTTGTCAGTGTATATGATCATGAATAAAATAAAAAACAAAATAATACCCATCAAAATTAGGCCCTCGGTTTCCAACCAACAACTTCCATCCATTTTTCCAATAAGCAGCTGTATTGGATTGTTGATCAATATTAAGTAAAGTTTCAGTACGTGGTCCTTTTTTATCATTTGTTATCGATGACCATTGATCGATTCCATCAATTTTACCTAATTTTACAATATCTCCACCTAAAATTGAAAGGTATAATAAATATTTTTAAAACGATATAAATCAAATATTAAATAAAATAAGTTGACCTGTGGCCAGGTCCGAACCGACCGACGGTTTGAAATAAATTAATTTCCAGCTACAGAAACAATTTCAAATAATTTTAATATATCTATTAATGTAATAAAAAACAGATAGGCATATAACATAAATAGTTTTAATTTTATTTTATTTATAATATATAGCTGAAGTAGCCGGCGTTGCCCGTGATCATAATAAGGAGGTTGTGACGTCAGGAAGGGCTGGGCGACGTCATATAATTTTAAATTAAGAAAAACATAATGAAGATGATTTTTCCCGAGGATAAAACCAATACATTCGTGGTGATATGTAAAAAAAATCTCCTCATGTGAAATTTGGTGTGAAAATAACCCTTCCCTTCCTATCGTCGATCGCTAATACTACCACTTCCGGTTTCCGGATTTGCACCAAAAGTTGATCAATTTATCCCACTGATGCATTAAGTAAATATACCAAATTTCATCAAAATCCGTTGAGCCGTTCAGGCTGTACACATCTATACGGAAGGGCAGACGGACAGACGGACGGACGGACAGACAGACATCATGCTAAAAATACTTTTTTCTGTTAAGAAAATGCATGATTCGTGGAGATTTGTAAAAATCTCCACATGTGAAATTTGGTGTGAAAACAATACCTCCCTTACTATCGTCGGTCGGTAAAAATAAAATAAAATATAAATAAAAAATAATTAATAAATATATTTTGTTTTATTTGATTTACATTTCAAATACTCAGTCCGCTTGAATCGGAGCAAGCGTACGGTACTTGAAAATGACTGTAGAATAAGCAGTCGAAACGTTTTTTGTACATTTATTTTACTAAATAAATAAATTATACAAATATATGTGGCGTTTTAATAAAAATCCCTTTAATAATCTTAAATACTTGTTAAATAAAATTAATACAATTCATTTTTTTATGATTTTTCTATTTTTTTTTTTTAAATTTAATATAATTTCAAATGAAATTTTTCAATTGTTTTTGTTTAACTTTAACGCATTGAATATATAATAATTAATTGATTGATTGATTTTCAATATCCAAATAAAATATCAACTATAGTATAAACTCACCTGCTGCGGAATATAATGTAGGTAGCCAATCAACAAGATGAAATAGAGAATCATAAACTCTTCCAGGATTTCGGAGATTAGAAGACCAGAGCGCTGCACTTCCACGAATTCCACCCTCAAATAAGGTAAATTTTTGCTAGTAAAAAAAATAATATTCTTTTAATTAATTTTATTGAAAATATCAACACTTTAAAAAATAAAAATAGTAAAGTTTAATCTTACTCCTCTTAATGGCCAATTGCTAGCATTATTATCAAAAACTGGAGTATGAATACTTCCTCCATTATCAGAAAAGAAAACAATAATAGTATTATTAAGAATATTCTTCTTTTTGAGAGCATCAATTAATTGACCAACCGATTTATCCAATTCATGAACTAAACCTGAAAAGAATTATAATAATCTTTATTTTGTTTTTCCTAGTCATACCAAAATATTATAATAACTAATTATAATTATACTGAAATAAAAAATATAATTATCTCTACATTGATTATAATTTAAAATTTTTTTACATATCTTCAAGAATTCAATAAGTGGCCTTAGAATTGTTCATATGTCTGTATGTGACGTTATAGTCTCAAAATTGACCCAACCGATTACTATGAAATTACATCACAATATTCTATTTGAACATAGGCCATATATTAATTATGCCAAATCTATTCAATGACCTCTGAAATTAATTTTTTTTTAATTTACATACTACTATATGTTCATTTAGAGCCTCTTATGGCTCATTAAAAGGGCCAATTCATTTCTGACAATGAATATAAAATTAATATTAATTCAAGCAATTTCCATACAGAGAATGATTATAATATTTAAATTTTTATTTTAATTTCAAATATTCAATTATTTAGTTTATTATAAAAGTTCTCATTTTAATTAATTTAATAAAATATTTAGATCATATTTATCTTAAATTATTTTTTATTTATTCTTAATATATTAAAGTATTACTTCTTTTCTTTTCAAAAATGAAGGTTATAAACTTTATCTATGTCTAATAAAAAAAACAACAGAAATTAGTATTTTTAGTTTTATGAAGTCAAAAATATTGTTAAAGCGTCAATTAAAATGACTAAATTATATTATCTTTTTCTTTTTTAGCTCAATTAATCAATTATTTATTACTACTATATTTTAAGAGCAATAATAATTAATACCTTTTTGATTTTTATCAAAAAAACATGTTTACTTTATAAAAAGATTTATAACTATAATAATTAAGATTAATTATATCAATTTCAACTATAAAAATTCTTAAATAGTTATGTCAATTATTTATTATAATTAGTTTCTCTATTGTGATCGTTTTACAATTAATTCACAAAATAAAATGGATTTAGATTCCAAAGACTCATAAAAAAATAATACTACTATATATAAACAAGAGTTTTTAGATATTAAAAAACAAATTACAAAGTGATTTCTTAATATATAAAGGAAATTTATAAACACCAACAGTTGCATAAGTTTCAGGGGCTCCTGGTGTAAAATCAAACTTGTAATCAATTTAAAATAAAATATGAAATCTATAGTATATTTATTTTATTTAATAATTCAACAAAGTTACCTGCATAAAGTCTCCGATTGGTATCTTCTATATATCCAAACATTTGATCATTTTTCTCATTATCTGGCACCTCCAATGGAAAATGTGGGGTCAAATGAGAAAGTTCGATAAAAAATGGTTGAGATGTATTATGATTACTAAAAATGTTGAGGGGTTTTATAATGTTGTTTATATTGCAGTTGATGTCGTTGATTTATTATTACAAATAATCTGAAGAAAATTTATATTTTAATTCTTACTTGATAATATTGATAGTTTCGTTTGTGAAAATATGTGTAGCATATTGACCAGTAAATTCCTTCGCTAGATTTAAATTTTTCCGAAAATCAAATCCTGTAATATTCTGTAATAAATATTATTGATTTTTAAAGACTCTTCTTAGTTAAAAAACTATAATTATTAATAAACATATATCATATATTCTCGAAATTAATCTACATATAATAGCATATTGCAAAATTTAAGTTGCTTATTCATCAAATATAAATATAACATGCAACATATGATTTGAAGATATATATTATAAGATAATTATATTATTAAATAAACTAATTTTCAAAATGTGTTAAAGATATACCATAAAAATATATATTTTTAATAAACAATATCTCTCACTCTTTCTGTCAATTCATGTTTAAAATAATCAATTGCTCCGTTGAGATATCCTAGAAAATAATCAAATCCTCTTTCCGTGGGCATAAATCGTTCCTGATAATAACCCAAATGCCATTTACCAATCAAATAGGTACTATAATTAAGATTCTTTAGATATTGAGGTAAAATGGTAAAGTTCAAAGGTAGCGCAGTTTTTTCTCCTGCTCTAAGTGGATATCCCTGAAGTCCTGAAACAACATTGATTAGAAAATTATATGGTTGGACAAAAAACAGAGCAATATTAAAAATTAATTAAATTTCCTAAGTTTTCAATTATTTTGATATTTTGGAATATATATGTAATTAAGAAATATTTACTTCACAGGTGTTTTCTGGATAAAGTTACAAAAATGATGGTCATCTATAAAGCTTTGTGTTCAGTCAACATCTATTTATCTATCTCCGTGGCTCTACAGAACTCGAAATTTCTTGGCCTCAGCAACCACACTTCTCCAAATATCCCTCCCTGAGCCATGACCCTCCAACCCCTACCCTCTCCTATCTCACTCAATGTCCACCCACCGTGTCTTTAGTCTTCCAAGGGGACGTTTCCCAATCAGTCTCCCCACCAATATTTTTTTCGCCTTTCTTTCGTCTCCCATTCTGGCCACGTGCCCTTCTCGATTTTATAATCCTTACTAAGGTAAAGTATACAGTCGGTGGCCCCGAGGCAGTCATTGGCCCCCTATCACTAAAGAGATTTTTATTTTAAAAATTACGCTATTAACTACGGTTATGTACTCGTTTGTTGTATGGTTGTATAATCACTATAGAATACCTAGGCTAATAATTTTTTTTAATTCATCAAAATGCTCATAGTATCTATGTACTGCAAACCTAATTTGACATGGATTGTTCCGCAATTTGCCCAGATATGCATTAAAGATTGATAGGAATTGCTTAAGGGGGCCAACGACTGTATGCTTTACCTTATGTATGGAGATGCATAGAGGACATGCAATTTTTCGTTATGCAGTCTCCGCCATTCCCCGGTGACCTCATCTTTCTTTGGCCCATAAATGCTTCGCAGAATCCTATTCTCAAATACTCTGAATCTACTCTCATCTCCTAAGGTCATAGACCATGCCTCACACCCATATAAACCACTAATAATTGTTTTATATATTTTAATTTTTATCCCCTTCGATAATAATATTGACGAGATAAGCCCCTTTACTAATTTCAAGTTCCACCTCTTTTCCTGCTTCGATTAATTTTTCTACGCTATCTTAAATTTCAATTGCCGAATCTCCTATTATATTTAAGTCGTCTGTGTAACATAATACTTGAAATTTTTTGTTTAATTGGATTCCGTTTGATTTTTCCCTAATTTGTTTAATTACATATTCCAGTACTAAATTAAATAAAATTGGTGATAATGCGTCTCCTTGTTTTAACCCATTCCGAATTTCGAAAGTTTCTGACAGTTGATTCCCGCATCTTACTCTTCCTTTACAACCTTCAAGACAAATTTTAATCATACGTACTATTTTTTCGGAATTCCCATTAAGATCAAAATTTGAAAAAGTTTCTCCCGGTCTATTGAGTCATATGCTGTACACTCAACATTTTTAAAGTAAATATTTAACGATATACTTAAATATTTATTACATATATTAATTTAAATTTAAAAATAAAATTTTAAAATCTCCCTGTATATTTAAATTAAATTTTTAATTATTTGTTTTTTCTTTAAAGTGATATTGTCAGCATTCATTTATTTGTTTTTGTTTTTGTTTTTTATTAAATACATTACTTAATGATAATGTATTTTTTATTTAACTGATTAGATTCAATATAAAAAAACAAATCAGTTGAGTTTATCTCTTGCAAATTCCTATCTTAAAGGTGAATAACCATTTGAGAGTTCAATGAGTCATAACATAAATTTTCATTATCTTAATAAAAAAATGATTTGTTCAAAATAAAGGACATTGTTTTTATTTAATAAATAATAACGAGGTTGATCATTTATCCGACCTGTTCTTAATGGGTGATACCCTGTCATCAAAGCAGCACGAGACGGAGTGCATACTGGCAGCGTATAATGTCTGGTGAAAGAGACACCAGAATAGGCCAGTGCATCCAAGTTTGGGGTTGGTATTTGAGTTTGTCCATGAAATCCCACATCATTCCAACCCTATTAATAGAAATTATTAATTTAATAATAAATGAAGTAGTTTGATATTTTATTAATTATTATATATTATAATAAAACTATTTTCTATGTTCTATAACAATGATAGCGAACCTATGACCCGTGGGTTAGACACTGACCCACCCAAGCTTTTTAACTGACCCTAACTTTGATTTATAAATTTTTAAAATTTTTTCAATATGGTTCTAAAAAAAAGGCAAGCTGATTTTTGCGACTCTTAAATATTTTCGACTTTTTTTTTCTTTTTACCGACCGACGATAGTAAGGGAGGTATTGTTTTCACACCAAATTTCACATGTGGAGGTTTTTACATATCTCCACGAATCATGCATTTTCTTAACAGAAATAAGTTGACCTGTGGCCAGGTCCGAACCGACCGACAGTTCTATACGGACGGACGGACGGACAGACATCATGCTAAAAATACTTTTTTCTGTTAAGAAAATGCATGATTCGTGGAGATATGTAAAAAATCTCCACATGTGAAATTTGGTGTGAAAACAATACCTCCCTTACTATCGTCGGTCGGTAAAAAGTATTTTTAGCATGATGTCTGTCCGTCCGTCTGTCCGTCTGTCCGTCCGTATAGATGTGTACAGCCTGAACGGCTGAACCGATTTTGATGAAATTTGGTATATTTACTTAATGCATCAGTGGGATGAATTGATCAACTTTTGGTGCAAATCCGGAAACCGGAAGTGGTAGTATTAGCGATCGACGATAGGAAGGAAAGGGTTATTTTCACACCAAATTTCACATGAGGAGATTTTTTACATATTATCACGAATCATTCACTTTGTATTGATTTTATCTTCGAGAAAAATCATCTTTATTAGTTTTTTTCTTAATTTAAAATTATATGACGTCATCCAGCCATTCACGACGTCACAGCCTGGTATTATAAATAAAATAAAATTAAAAATATTTATGTTATATGCCTATCTGTTTTTTAATTACATTAATAGATATATTAAAATTATTTGAAATTATTTCTGTAGCTGGAAATTAATTTATTTCAAACTGTCGGTCGGTTCAGACCTGGCCACAGGTCAACTTATTTCATTATGGTTCTAAAAAAAAAAGTCGGAAAATATTTAAAAGTCTGAAAATTAATAATATTCTCTTTTCACTTTTTTTCATTCTAAAATTTTATCATTTGTTGTTTTATTTTATTTTATTTTGAATCTTTTTTCATTATGGTTCAAAAAAAAAAAATAAAAGTTGAAAATATTTAAAAGTCTGATCGCAAAAATCATCTTACCTTTTTTTTAGAACCACATGTTGAAATAATTTAATTTTAAAATTTTTAATGTTAGTGACCCACGAGCTGATACTATTA
The DNA here is from genome assembly GCA_963082975.1 of Labia minor. Classification (NCBI taxonomy): domain Eukaryota; kingdom Metazoa; phylum Arthropoda; class Insecta; order Dermaptera; family Spongiphoridae; genus Labia; species Labia minor. The sequence continues at coordinate 107,441,372 of OY720344.1, forward strand.
AAATAATCATCAAAATTTGATCCACTTCTCAAAAAGGTTCGCCATCACTGTTCTATAACTAGGTGTTATAAATTTTAAGAATTAAATTAAAATATGTTTTTAAAGAAAATTAATAATATTCTCTTTTCACTATTTTTCATTCTAAAATTTTATCATTTGTTGTTTTATTTTATTTTATTTTGAATACTTATCCTATTTTCTTTTTTTTAAATAATATTAAAATTTATTTCTCTTTAGATAACCTACTTTTTTTCAATGAAATAAAAAAATCATAAAAAATGATAATAACATAAATTACATAATATTTCAGATTTATAAAATTTATTATTTGATAGAAAGTTTTTGGAAAATACTTTAAAAATAAATAATAAAGATTATGGACATTTCTTCAAGATAGTTTCTTTTTTTTATTTATTTATAATATCTATATAATTTAATTATTTATATAATTTGAAAGAAATATTTTGTAAATATGTTTATTATGTTTTTATTTAATTACTTCAATTTTTAATTAAAAGCTTATAAATTATAAATATTAGTTAATTAAAAAAATTTTTACGTTATAATTATTCTAATATAGATTTTTAAATAGATTTTGGATTAAATTATTATTATTATTTATTCTATTGATAGACTTTAATTATTATACTTATTTTATTAAATAAAAATAGAAGTCAGAATATTTTTTCTGTTTTTTTTTATAAGATTAACTTTAAAATAATTCCTACATTATATATATATATATATATATATATTGTCATTATATCATATATATATCATTATATCATATAAGTATGAAAAAATATAAAATATAAAATTAATATAATGTTATTTAATGTAAATATTACAAGAATATTAAATTGTAAAGAAAGTAATTTATTAAAATATTATTAGGTCTAACAATAATATATTGTATATAATATATAAATCCTAGTTAAAATAATAACACAAATATTGATATTTTATATACTTATGATGATGATATAATAACGTACCATATCATCAGCGATAATAATTAAAATATTAGGTCTGGCAATGGCTGTTGTTAAAAAGAGAACCAGAAGGAGTGGAGACAGCATGGCTTGAACCACTTCAAACACCAGATTAATCAATTGTGGGCCAACCATAACTCTAACCTTGGATTATATATTCTAATCAAATGGCCATGAGGAGGAGGGGTAGGAGAAACCCAATTCCTTGCTATTCACAATTTTTAATTTTGTTATTAATAATATTGAAATATTTTAGTATTATTAATTATATTTTATATAGAATATTTACATATTTATTTTACTATTAATAATAATAATAATAATATTATAATAGGTGAAAATTAGAATTGAAAATCATAAGAATATGTCATACGTCATACGTAGATATATTGTAAGTATAACATTATCGATTTATTAATTATATTATATATGTATAGGTAGGTATACATACTATATATCAACATTCATACTATTAATATATACAATATTTATAAAATTAAATAAAAACAAAATGAATTTAATCATTCGACAAAAATAAATTATAATTGTGGTTAATTTACATTAAATGTTCAGAGAGAGATTTTTCAAATTGTGGTGAATTTTTAAATAAAAATATTTGCTTACAACTTAAACTATAATATAATGTACAAAATTTAAAAAAGACGAATTGGTTAAGAAGTTTTTCCTTTCTGACTTTTCGCTGATAATTCAAGAGAGACAATCACATTGATCCATGATATGTCTTACTTTTATAAATGACAAAAATAATTGCTTTCTCTTAAAAAGAAGAATTTTCCATAAAATAGAAATGAAATTAATGTAGACAGTTGGAAAAAATTGAATTTACATAATTTTATAATGATTCGAGAGTTTATATTATTTCAAATTAGTATGATTTACAATCAAGAATGAAAATACAATACATAAATATTTAAAAAATGATAGGATATACCAATAAATAAATTTAATTAATAATTAACAATTACAAAAAATGTATTCTATTTATTAGGTATTTATTTATTAATTTATGTACTCTTTAAATTCATAAAATTTACTAATCTATCTATGTGGTCCAACGGAACTAAAAGTTCTTAGCCGCAGCAACCACATTCCTACAAGTGTCCCTATCCCAAGCTACACCCATCCAACTTCTTCTATTTTCTCCCAGTTCTCTTACGTCCCTTTTTACCTTTTCCAACCGGATGTTTCCCAATCAGTCTCCCCACAAATATATTTTTCTGTCATCACCCATTCTTCGCAACCTTCTTGATTTTATTACTCTTACTATGTCTGCAGATGCATAGAGATCATACAATTCCTTGTAATGAAATCTCCCCCATTCCCCTGTCACTTCATCTTCCTTTGTTCTATTTCTGTGCTACGGGGAATCCTATTCTCAAATACTCTAAATTTACTCTCGTCTCCTAAGTTCATAGACCATGCCTCACAGCCCCATATAACACAATAGGCAAAGTATAATTATTTTATATATTTTAATTTTGATCCACTTTGATGATAATTTTGACGAAATAAGCTTCTTTATTGTGTAATAACAAGCAACCTCGATTTAAATTTCTCTCAATTATTTTTATCCTTGATGAATATTTATATTTGAATTTTTCTACATTTTTTTGTATGGATTTGGCATGTTAATGTAATTCTTCTCTACTACTAAATATTTTTTCTTAACACTATTAATTCCGAGCCCAATCTCTTTTCCAGTGTCAATTAATTTTTCTACATTATCTTTAATTTAATAATTTGCCAAATCTCCTATTCTATTTACCATAAGTCCCCTGTGTAGCCCGTATTTACTTAATGAAAATAAAGTAATAATAAAATAATAATAATAAATAAATAAAGTAATAATAATAAATAAGAAGGTACAAGGTAAAAAATGAAAGTTTTTTAAAGAAATTAGATAATGTGTTAATAATATTTATTTTTCATAATATATTAATATTATTATTATTATTATTATTTAAGTTATTATTTAATCTCTTAGAGACTTCTCAATGATGAATAAGCCATAAACAAAGATTAAGTTCTTGAACTCAAGAGTCAAGACTTTATGATATAACCTAAAACAGGTTTTGTAGTTATCTTTATAGGGTATAGTAGTATCATTGTTACCCTAGATGGGATTCCCCGACTTCATTGATACTTGTTTTTTTAGTTTTTCCAAAATTTTAAAATTAGAGCAAAATAAAAAAATAAAATAAGGATTCCGTAGATGTAAATTATGTTTTTATACAAATAATAATATTAATTTCAATTAATTTTTTAAAATATTTATTCATTCTTGTTTAAATTAATCAAATTGTAATAACTTATTTAGAATTTGGAATAATACGATGATTGATAAAAATATTACAATATTTATAATAATATTAAAAAAATATACGAGTATATATTAAATAGTAATTTTTTAATATTATTATTAGAAGAAATTGTTTCAAGATTTAACAATTCAATTCATTCTTATACACTTAAGTTCTCAGATTAAATTAATAAATTAATTTTAATTTATAATTTATCAGCATTTAATATCAGAAACGTTATTTTTTAATTTTATTTGCAAATTTCAATTTATTCAATTCATTTACATTCCTTTTTTTCCCCTTTTTTATGTAAAAATATTTTAGTTTAATAGGAATAAAAAAAGTCTCTTCGCCGGTATTTTAACGTTGACTTTCTTCAATTCTTGTTTTTATTTTTTATTTTATATAAAGAGAGAAAACATTTTCATTTCTTATCATTTTTCAATATCATCTGAGTTTAGGAATTCTGGTTAATTCTTTAATAAAATTATAATATGAGTTTAATTTACAGATGATAAACGAGAAATTTCTATATAAATACCTGAAATATGTGAAAAACAATAGATTATCGTAATATCTATTATCTTGAGGGACGTTATGACAATATCAAAATAGATAGATGAGAATTTCAAATTGAATGCAGATGGTTATGTCACAGTTAAGACAATGAAAATGATTCTAAATATAAGTATTATGATTGTATTTTTGAATTGTAAGCTTTTTTAATTAAACGTATTTATATTTATTATAAGTTATGTTGCTTAATTTTTCTAAATTTTTGTTATTATTAATTTATATTTAATCTTTTATTCAAATGAAATATTTGAAAAATATTTTTTGATATATATATATATATATATATATAATAATCAAAAATAAGATTAAATGGTCTATCATATCTTTCAATTTTTTTAACATGAAAATTCAAACAATTATAAAATTATTAAGAGAATTTTTATTAAAAGACCACATTATTTGTATAAAATTATTTATTAAATTAAAATAATTGTACAACGTTTCAACTGCTTATTCTGCAGTCGTTTTCAAGTAACCGTACGCTTGCTCCGATTCAAGCGGACTGATGCATGTCGGGACACGTCACCTCTTATATAGGCAGTGATATTGGCGCCAATTTTTGGCTCCAATTTTTACCGCCAATTCTTAATCTCAACATGAAGTCAGCAGCAATTGTCAAAGCAAGCGTTTACAATCAAGAAGTATGATAGTGCATTATGTCTCTAAAATGAAGATACTAAATTATTTCCATACTCAAGATACTATACATAAATACACTTAGATTAATTATATTTAATTTAATCTGACAAATTTTACTCATCCAACACTATGTTCCACATCTTATTAAGTCCTATATCCATCCTCTTTGTTAATATTATTGGGAGGATTATCATTTTCTATAGATTCTTTTATTTTTCTTTTCCACCAATTATTTTCAATATGAAGTGTTTCTACATTATCTAAATTTATTTTATGTCCTGTTGTTAAGGCATGTTCTGCAATTGCTGATTGATTTGGATGTTTCAATCTAATGGCTTCTCTCATGTTCAGACAGTCTTGTAGAAATCTTTCTACTTGTTTCACCCAATGTATACTTTTTTGCATTCACAAGTTACCTTATAAACTCCATTATTTTCGTTTTAATTTTGTCTTTTATATTTGAGGTGAGAGAAGACATTTGTTTATGAGGTTTATATGTTACTCTGATGTTGTGTTTCCTCAATTTTGACGCTATTTTTTCTGTTGTTCCTTTTATATAAGGTATGTTATTTGTGATCTGTATATTGGTTTTTCATTTCATTTTTGATTTCCTGTCTTTTTTGTTTTACTGAATTTCCTAATTTCATATTCCGAGAAGCATTGTTTATGAAAGCTTCCTTCAATCGTTGTTTTTCTTTTTTAATGTTTTCATTTGAGCATATCTCTTCGGCTCTTTGTGCAGTGTTTTTATCACTCCATATTTTTGTGATGGATGGTGGTGGGAATCTGCGTGGATATATCTGTTGGGTGTGAGTTGTTTTCCTGAAAATATCAAACCTTAATCTATTCTGTTTCTTTTTAATTAATACATCAAGAAACGGTAACTCTTCATTTATTTCCCATTCAACGCTTAGTTTTATATTTTTATGTAAATTATTTGCTGCTTCTACAAATTTAACTAAAGAATCCTTACCATGAGGCCAAATCATCAAAATATCATCCACATATCTAAGAAACAGTTTTGGTTTCTTTATTGCATTATTGACCAATTTTGATTCAAATTCTTCCATGAATATGTTAGCGAATACTGGGCTTAGTGGACTACCCATAGCACATCCTTCTTTTTGCTTATAAATCTTTTTATCATAAATAAAGTATGTAGATTTTTGGCAAAATTCTATTAATTCGAGAGTATTTTTATCTAATGTAATGTTTGATTTTATAATCTCAATGGTCTCGTCAATAGGAACATTTGTGTACAAGGAGTCCACATCCAGACTCACCAATATATCATTTTTTGTAATTTCTACTTTTGATAACATTTCTACTAAGTGGGTGGAATTTTTAACGTATGAAAAATTAGTACCTGTAAATGGTTTTAACAAATGTGCTAGATATTTTGATGAGTTGTAAGTCACTGAATTGATTTGACTAACTATTGGTCTTAAAGGTTTGTTGGTTTTATGGATTTTGGGATTACCGTATATTTTTGGTATTTGTGGATCTTTCGGTTTTAATTTATCTTTATCTTTTTCCTCAATAGGTAGATTCTTTATTATTGATTTTAGTTTTCTACAGAATTTATCCGTTGGATCTTTTTTCTGTATTTCGTAGGTAGAAGAATTCAAAATATTTTCCATTTTTTGTTTATAATCCACTGTATTCATTACAACAGTGGCGTTACCTTTGTCGGCAGGGATAATCTTTAGAGAGTCATCGTTTCTAATTTCCTGCCGACAAAGGTAACGCCACTGTTGTAATGAATACAGTGGATTATAAACAAAAAATGGAAAATATTTTGAATTCTTCTACCTACGAAATACAGAAAAAAGATCCAACGGATAAATTCTGTAGAAAACTAAAATCAATAATAAAGAATCTACCTATTGAGGAAAAAGATAAAGATAAATTAAAACCGAAAGATCCACAAATACCAAAAATATACGGTAATCCCAAAATCCATAAAACCAACAAACCTTTAAGACCAATAGTTAGTCAAATCAATTCAGTGACTTACAACTCATCAAAATATCTAGCACATTTGTTAAAACCATTTACAGGTACTAATTTTTCATACGTTAAAAATTCCACCCACTTAGTAGAAATGTTATCAAAAGTAGAAATTACAAAAAATGATATATTGGTGAGTCTGGATGTGGACTCCTTGTACACAAATGTTCCTATTGACGAGACCATTGAGATTATAAAATCAAACATTACATTAGATAAAAATACTCTCGAATTAATAGAATTTTGCCAAAAATCTACATACTTTATTTATGATAAAAAGATTTATAAGCAAAAAGAAGGATGTGCTATGGGTAGTCCACTAAGCCCAGTATTCGCTAACATATTCATGGAAGAATTTGAATCAAAATTGGTCAATAATGCAATAAAGAAACCAAAACTGTTTCTTAGATATGTGGATGATATTTTGATGATTTGGCCTCATGGTAAGGATTCTTTAGTTAAATTTGTAGAAGCAGCAAATAATTTACATAAAAATATAAAACTAAGCGTTGAATGGGAAATAAATGAAGAGTTACCGTTTCTTGATGTATTAATTAAAAAGAAACAGAATAGATTAAGGTTTGATATTTTCAGGAAAACAACTCACACCAACAGATATATCCACGCAGATTCCCACCACCATCCATCACAAAAATATGGAGTGATAAAAACACTGCACAAAAGAGCCGAAGAGATATGCTCAAATGAAAACATTAAAAAAGAAAAACAACGATTGAAGGAAGCTTTCATAAACAATGGCTTCTCGGAATATGAAATTAGGAAATTCAGTAAAACAAAAAAGACAGAAATCAAAAATGAAAATGAAAAACCAATATACAGATCACAAATAACATTACCTTATATAAAAGGAACAACAGAAAAAATAGCGTCAAAATTGAGGAAACACAACATCAGAGTAACATATAAACCTCATAAACAAATGTCTTCTCTCACCTCAAATATAAAAGACAAAATTAAAAACGAAAATAATGGAGTTTATAAGGTAACTTGTGAATGCAAAAAAGTATACATTGGTGAAACAAGTAGAAAGATTTCTACAAGACTGTCTGAACATGAGAGAGCCATTAGATTGAAACATCCAAATCAATCAGCAATTGCAGAACATGCCTTAACAACAGGACATAAAATAAATTTAGATAATGTAGAAACACTTCATATTGAAAATAATTGGTGGAAAAGAAAAATAAAAGAATCTATAGAAATTGATAATCATCCCAATAATATTAACAAAGAGGATGGATATAGACTTAATAAGATGTGGAACATAGTGTTGGATGAGTAAAATTTGTCAGATTAAATTAAATATAATTAATCTAATGTGTATTTATGTATATATCTTGATTATGGAAATAATTTAGTATCTTCATTTTAGAGACATAATGCACTATCATACTTCTTGATTGTAAACGCTTGCTTTGACAATTGCTGCTGACTTCATGTTGAGATTAAGAATTGGCGGTAAAAATTGGAGCCAAAAATTGGCGCCAATATCACTGCCTATATAAGAGGTGACGTGTCCCGACATGCATCAGTCCGCTTGAATCGGAGCAAGCGTACGGTTACTTGAAAACGACTGCAGAATAAGCAGTTGAAACGTTGTACAATTATTTTAATTTAATAAATAATTTTATACAAATAATGTGGTCTTTTAATAAAAATTCTCTTAATAATTATCAAAATAACCACAAAAGCTTTAATAAATACAATTATAAAATTGTTGATCAATCAAAAAGGATTCATTTAGAATTTTATGAACTCACAGGATCACCCCGAATTGTAATCTGTATAATGTGCAAATTAAAAGAATTGGAAATACAATTGTATATACAAGTGCCCCTTATGCAGAGGTATTCAAGACAATCTAGTTACAGACGAGAGCATTCCTTGGACACAGATATTGCGACCTTTTAACACAGAGTAGTTGAACAGATTGTTTTTTATGATTGGGGACTCACTGAGATTAAGGTCGTTTGTTATGAACGACTGAAAAGTTGAGACTTATAATGTAAATATTTGGAGAATTTAAATTTGAGGCCCAGTGACGGTGATGGTATTGATTGACGGTTGTTATCGTAATATATGTGTTTGGATGGTTTGTGGGGTCTGGTCGTGCTTTTTGGGTGCTGTCCCCTTTTTTCTGCATGTTTGAGTTTCTATTCTGGTCGCGTTTAGGAAGAGCACCGGTTACAGCTTCAATAGTTATTGTTTTGTTGATTGTTGGCTGTTAGTGTGGGTGATGGAATGTGCAGGTTGTGAACGGACTGTGGGTGTTATGGGTTTGTTCAGTGTTGCTGGTAGTGAGTGTGATGATTTGTTATGTGGTGTGGGTGTGAATACTTTGATAATTTAAATTATCTGTAGAGAATTTTTAGGTGAAGATTATTTGTGACGAAGCACTTTAAAGAAGAAAAAAATTGCACAGAAATACTGTTGATGCAGATTAATTATATAATATGACTGTAAATGTTCTAATGATCAAGAAAAAAAATGTTAATCAATGAATTTTATCTTATAGAGAAATTTATTATGTAATGCCGAATGTGCGGTTAAATCCATTAAGGAATAAAAAATAAAATAAATATTCTTAAATAAAACATGTTTATTATATTTTTTATAAATTCATTTCTTATAACAAATTTGTTTTTTTGTTTTTAGGAAATTATTCAATCCAGGGTCCCCAGACTCCTCCGTGTTCAGAGGGATAAGAACTTGGATCGACCTGAGAACTTTGTGGAGGAGGAGTAACTTTATTCCAATTTTCAATTTCAGCAAGTAATTGTTTCACTTTGTTCTTGTAAGTTCCAGCAAGATTTATTTTTTCACAAGGATCATTGTATATATTAAATAACATTGTAGTGGTATTTCTATCCCAATTCAACTAGAAAAATTCAAAAATATATTCAATGAAAATTTATTATTTTTATTATAAATTTTATTAAAATATTGATTAAATTATATAAACTACCTTAGTGCAATGGATATTTTCTCTTTTGGAAAGATTTTTAACATTTCTATTATTTAATTTTTTCGCTCCAACAGAAGCGAAAGCCTGTGCAGCTAAACTAGTAATAATTGCTGTTGTATTTAATGGTTGAGATGTATCAGAAGGTTCCGAATATCTAGGAAAAAAATTCAAATTAATTTGAATAAGTGGAATAAGAAGAAAGAATAAATATCATTTTAGATAGCTACTTATCCATAATTCTGGATTGATTGCCTATAATCAATTTCCAACCATCTTTTAAATATGCCGATTGATTAATAAAATTATCGATATGAATGATTGTTTCTGTTCTTAATCCCTTAGAATCTGTACGAATGGACTCCCATTGATCAATACCATCAATTTTGCCAAGATTTGCAATATCACCTCCTTAAATCATTAATGATAATGATAATTAATCCCGTGTAAAAAACAAATTTAATATACTTAAATATTTTATTATTAGAAAGAATTATAAAAGTATAATTGAAAGATTGAAAAATTATTAAACCTGCTGCTGCATATAATGTTGGTAACCAATCAGTAAGATGAATTAAATCTGAATAAATTCTTCCTGGATTTTTTAAATTAGGAGCCCAAAGTGCAGCGGCGCATCTAATTCCGCCCTCAAATAAAGTGAATTTTAACTACAAAACAAATTATAATAATTCAAATATATTATTACAAATTATACTACTTCTATGAACAAAAAAGTAAAAAAAATAAAATATAACATCTTACTTACTCCTCTTAATGGATAATTACTTCCATAATTTCCTAAATTTGGAGAATCTAATGGTGAACCATTATCAGAGAAGAATAATATAATTGTATTATTTAGAATGCCTTTTGTTTTTAATGCATCAATCACCTTTCCTACTGAATTATCCAATTCAGAAACTAAACCTACAATTATTATTATTATTATTATTATAGAGAATTTAAATTTATAAGACCAAAATGAATTGCCAATAATAACAAAAAACCAATTTATTAATTTATAAATATGTGATATCACCTGCATAACGTCTTCTATTGATATCAGATATATATCCAAATTTCTCATCATTTTCTTTTTCAGAGGGCACTTCAAGTGGATAATGTGCAGCAAGATGGGCAATTTGCAAAAAGAGAGGTTCATTAGAATCATGTTCACTGAAAATAACGAAATATGTTTCATCATTGTAATTAAATAATTATAATCAATTAATTAATTTAATTAATTAATTATATAATTCTTTTACTCACTTGATAATTCTAATTGATTCATTTGTAAAAATATGAGTGGCATATTTGCCTGTATATTGGCGTGCTAAATCAAAATTTTTTCGAAAATCAAATCCAGTATTGTTCTGAAAAAAAAAATAAAAATATAAGTATAGAAAATGTAAATAAGAAATAGTATAAAATTTTTTTGAAATCTTACTTTCCACGTCACTTCATGACTGAATGTATGAATATACCCAAGAAGATATCCAATATGATCATCAAAACCCCTCATCGTAGGCATATATGCCTTTTGAAAATGGCCCAAATGCCATTTACCTACCAGATGGGTTTGATATCCCAATTCCTTTAAATATTCAGGTAACAATTTAAACTTTAAAGGAAGTGCTGTTCTTTCATCCGGAAAAAGGGGACCAGGAATACCTAAAAATAAAAAATAATTAAAGAAAAAATTTCTTCCTTGTTTTTTTTTTTAAAAAAAAGGTAAATAATTAATTACCATTTAAAATATTAATTATTCGTAAGTAATCAAAAATATTTTCAATGTGAATCCTTCTTACCTGTTCGCAACGAATGATATCCTGTTAAAAAGGAGGCTCGAGATGGAGAACACACTGGCAATGTATAATGTCGAGAGAAAGATACTCCACTGTAGGCTAGTGAATCTATATTTGGAGTTGGAATTTGAGTTTGACCGTGAAAGCCAACATCATTCCACCCCTTTTTGTTTTGTTTTTTTAAAAAAAACTAATTAGTGCTGTTATAGTATAAAATAGAGATAGATAAATAGATTTTAAATATTTTATTTATCTCCATATAAAGGGTTTTAATATTTAGATATATTGCCTAGAACAGGGATGGCCAACCCGCGGCCCGCGGGCCGCATGTGGCCCGCCATAAACATTTTTGCGGCCCGCGAGATTCATCACACTTTTATATTCTGCGCCCTCATGAAACAAATATCGCACTAGTGAAATAAATATGATTTCATTTTTTTTATTTCGTTGGTTCTTTTTTTATTTTTAGTATTATATATTTTTTACAATGTGCATTCAGTATCATTATTATTATATTATATATGTTTATATGTAAAAATAATAGTAAACATAATAAAAATTCATTATTTTTCAATTTGTCACACCAAACAATATCTATAATGGGTATGTATAATTTTATATGAGGCCCGCGAAGTTATGATGCATTTCCAAAGTGGCCCGCAAGATCATTTGGGTTGGCCACCTCTGGCCTAGAATACAGTCTTCTTCGGCATTATTAATTTCTACATCATCTTGATTGATGTATGAAATATATTTTTATAGAAATATACCCTGTTTACATGTTTTTAAATCATTTTTATTTTTTTATTTTTAGGCGAGAAAATAAAATCATTAAAAACGTTTATTAATAAATATTATTATTTTTAATTGGTTTATAATATTTTTTTATTATAATCAATTTTCATGGATTATCATTTTCTAAAATATATTATACCAATAAATATCATTTTACATATAATGAAATAGAAAATTAAAAAATAATATAATTTATTAAATAAATTTTAAATAAATACACTTAACATTGAACTTATTTTATAAGCGATAGTCGATATTTATTTATTTATTTATGTTATTTTTTCTTATTTGACGTCCTTGAATTATAATATTAAATTATCAATATAAATTTAAAAATACTTATTATAATCGATATATACTTATATATATATATTTAAATATGAAATTGATAAAAGTAATTTGAATATTTATTTATTATTATTTTATTCATTCTCTCTCTCTCTCTCATATAACATATTATCTATATTTTCTTCTAACCTTCATTTATGATGGATAAAACAATTTATACTGGATTCATTAAAGTCAATAAATAATGTTGTAATTTTAGTGTATAATCTTTTTTACCATCTCGCCAGAGATAGTATTGCGATCACGAAAATTTTCGATGTGAGATTTTGATGTTTTTATACGTTTTGAAGGTTCCTGAATCATTTTCACTAAGGTTGAGAAATATGTCTGAGTGTGTATGTGGACAAGATTACGCAAAAACGGTGTGAGCTAGAATCATGAAATTTGGTACATGGCACTATTCAAAATTTATAGTTTTCTATCAAGTTTTGAGAAATGTAGCTAAATCGGAAGAGGGTCATTACCTACAACGTTTAGATTCTTTTTCCTCTAAAGTGATCGTAAAAATAAAGACCTATGTTTGATAATTTTTCACATGATTAATAATTTTATAAAACTGCTATATATAGAATTTTAGCTTGATTGAATCGCTGAAAGTACTAGAATTAATTTTTTAACACTGCAAATCTCACGCGCCAACACCTGACGTGGTGCCATAACAAAGAGCCAAACACACGCTGGTTTAATAAATATTATTTATTAATTTTAATTTATAATTAATTAAATTTAACTTAAATATAATATATTATGTAATTTCATCCAATTCAAATTGCGAGATAGTCGAGTGGAGACACTCCAGCTGATACTTTTTAATTCATTATTTATATTCATTATAAAAATTAAAAAATAATAAGTGTATTAAAATATTAATTTTGTTATGAGAGAGTGGACAACAAAAAGTTAATAAATTTAAAGATTATATCTTTGAAACCCTATTAAGTACTTAATATCTACAATAACCACTTACAATTTCTTGTTTTGACAATGCACTATTCGCCAACCCTTTCTATGGGCAAAGTAAGCTCTGATAAGCTTGACAAAAAAATTAAATAATTAATTTTTGTTTTTTTTAATGATAAAACTTACAGCATATATTAAAATAAGAGCATATAAGAATATTCTGGTAATATTTTATTGTGATCGGCTCAACCAATTTTGAGATTATAACTTCTTATAATTTCTCGGACAAAGAGACAGAATGACAGACATGAAAAGTCAAATTTGGAAAAGGGAAGATTTTCATCACGAAATGACATTAACAGAAGTCCAAACACCAAACTGCATACACTGTATTTATCATGGATGTTTTTATACTTCAAGGGAATTCAAGCGATATTTCAGTAAAATAAGTTGACCTGTGGCCAGGTCCGAACCGACCGACGTTTTGAAGTAAATTAATTTTCAGCTACAGAAACAATTTCAAATAATTTTAATATATCTATTAATGTAATAAAAAACATATAGGCATATATCATAAATATTTTTAATTTTATTTTATTTATAATATATATGTAAGACCAGGCTGTGACGTCATGAATGGCTGGATGACGTCATATAATTTTAAATCAAGAAAAAACTAATAAATATGATTTTCCAGAGGATAAAACCAATACAAAGTGCATGATTCGTGGTGATATATAAAAAAATCTCCTCATGTGAAATTTGGTGTGAAAATAACCCTTCCCTTCCTATCGTCGATCGCTAATACTACCACTTCCGGTTCACGGATTTGCACCAAAAGTTGATCAATTCATCCCATTGATGCATTAAGTAAATATACCAAATTTCATCAAAATCGGTTGAGCCGTTCAGGCTGTACACATCTATACAGACGGACAGACGGACGGACGGACAGACGGACGGACAGACATCATGCTAAAAATACTTTTTTCTGTTTAGAAAATGCATGATTCGTGGAGATATGTAAAAATCTCCACATGTGAAATTTGGTGTGAAAACAATACCTCCCTTACTATCGTCGGTCGGTAAAAATGTACAATTTGTCGGTTTCATCTACTAATATAGATAAATAAATATTGAGTACTACAAATTTCATAAATTATAATTTTAATGTTGATTGTTCATTTCTATTGAAAAAAGTTATAATTATTAAAAAAATAATCTTGTCTTTGAGCATGCCATCAAAATTTTCAAATCTGCCTCTTGCCATAGGTTCGCAATTCCTGAAATATACCTACCTACCTATATAGAATATATATATATATATATATATTTAATCTACAGATATGAGGGCTAATATTTATGTATTGAGAATATGCAATACTGATATTGACAGATGAAATATGACTTTGCTATCATAAAATTTGAGATAATTACTAACTACTCATAATGTTTTGATTGAGAGCACAATTAGTGTTGTTTACAGTAAGATGAAAACTTATCTCTGCCAAAATATGTAATTAACTCGTGAAATTCAAAATACAACTATGGTTCATTCAAAGCGGTATACAACATCGTCACAGATACATACCAGCTAGAAAGAAATGGCCAGAGTTTGGGTATTTCAATATGAAGTAGGGTCCGCAAAAGTTCTTCGTTCTCGAAGCGTTAAGTTCACGTAGATTGATTTTGTGACAACTGTTGGTCTCAAAAATTAAAGACTATTAATTTAGAGTCGTACACAACCATTTGTTTGCCTGAAGTTTTCGATAAAATGAGAAAAACAAATCTAAAACGACGAATCATCTTGCATCAACACAATGCGAGCTCACACATATCACATGCAACGAACGAGTATTTCAACATACAAAAGATCGAATTGATGGGTCATCCGCCTTACAACCCCGACTTGGTCCCAAATGACTTCTTTCTATTCTCAGTAATTAAAAATAAACTAAATTCTATAAATCAAATAAAAAAAATCATTTTATACTTTAAATTAAAAAAAAATTAATTTTTTTTTAATTTTCCAACTAGTGATTTTAAATATTATTTTATTAAGATTGAAGACTTTGATTTGTCCATCCAATCCATTTCTCATGAAATAATCATTTTATTTATTTGATTTTTTTTCAATTTGAATATTGTACATTGTCGAACCAAAAATACATTCAAAATAAATAAATAAAAAAATGCATACCAAATCATCGGCTATGATAGTTATAATATTAGGTTTGGAATTAGCTTGGCCGTTAATTGTTAAAAAGAAATAGATCACTAAAAAAATCAACATGATGTTTGTTCTAAGTGAAAAATTATTCAACTAACTAAAAAAATTGAAGTATAGAGCACATTTATATAGTTGCTTCAATATAAAGATAGAAAATGGCGTAGATTAAGTATGTTTACTATTATCAATATTATACCTATATAGTGAAGTATCTTATCAATACAAAAAAAAAGAAAAAAAATGAAATAAAATAAATACTAAATAAATTCATATATAGATATTTATCTTGTTTTTCATCTTTTTATAAAATGCATATATATAAAAAAAATATTATGATTGGTAATATTAATTTAATATTGTATTATTATATTTAGGTTACTTATATTGTATTAGAAAATATATAACTTTTAATTACCGACCGACGATATAGCAAGTGAAGGTATTGTTTTCACATCAAATTTCCCATGCGGAGATTTTTACATATCTCCACGAATTATGCATTTTGTTTACAGAAAAATGTATTTTTTGCATGATGTCTCTCCGTCCGTCTGTTCTTCTGTCCATTGTGTGTTTGTATAGACGTGTATAGCTTGAACGACTCAACGGATTTTGATAAAATTTGATATATTTAATTAATGCATAAGTAGCCTGAATTTATCAACTTTTGGTGTATATCCGGAAACCAGAAGTGGTAATTTACAAAGTATTAATTTTATATTCATTGTCGGAAATTTTTTGTTACATTAAACTAACTGGTGACATAAATACATATATATATATATAATGTTGTTTTCAATTATTTTTAAATAGTCGATAATACATCCATTATTGGCTTATGATAAAATACTTATCTCCATTTTCAAATGACTTAATTAAGTACAATATATAGAATAGTAAATCTTGATATCATGTATGAAAAAAAGAGACATGGATATCTAGAAAGAGAATTGAATAACTTTAAACTGAAGCAATATTTATAAGAGTGACTATTACAAAAAAAAATGAATTTATAAAAAAATTTTCATGGATATAATATATAATGAAATTCAAATATGAACAATTATTATAAAAAAATACTTTAATGTTAAGAGTCCTGAAAAAACACACTATTGTTAATAGAATAACATAAATTAATAAATCACAGTTTATTAATGTTCCTTCCGAATCCTTTGATTTTTGGACAAAAATATTAATGCAAAATTCAATAAAACAGAAATAAAAAAAAAACAAAATTGTAGATCATATCAATTTCTTATAATATTAACAATATATTTTTTTCTGTAGATAAAGGAATAAATATAATTTAATATAATATATATAATATAGGTTAGATTAAATAATCTATTTTCAAATTTAATTTAATCAAATGTAATAAATTGTATAATTTAAATCAAATTTCGTTTTTTTTGGGATCCCAAAATTTCCTAGAGATAGATATATATTATTTAGAAAAAAATAATATTTTTTTATATTTATAGACCTATACTTTACTGTCATATTGATGTTTTTGTTGTAAATATATTTTTATAGTTGTAACATATACATGTATATAAATATATGTAATTGATAAGTTAAAATTATCTTTTTTTTTTATAATATTTATTTATGAATATGAATAAATGCAATAATACATGTTGATTCAATATAAAAATTAACTTATAAATATTTAGTTTAATACATTTTATTAACTTAAAAATAAATATAAACATAGAAATAATAATTTATTTATTTATTATTTATCTTTTAAAATTTTACTTACAATTTTTGCATCAGGATACATTTTAACTTGAGCTATCCCTGATAAAAACATATAAATATTTATAATATTACATAATTTTATTATATTATATTATATTATAAATATGATTTAAATTCCAAAAAAAAAAAATTAAGAATTTAATCAAGCCAGGGTCCCCAGGCTCCACCATTTAATGCAGGATATGAACTCTGATGAACTTCAGTATTCTGTAAAGGCAAAGTGTCTTGATTCCAATAATTAATTTCAGCAAGTAGTTGTTCTAATTTCTTCTTACACCTATTAGCAAGATTTATTTTTTCACATGGATCCTTGTATATATTAAACAGCATCGTGTTGATGTTTCTATCAGACTGATACTGGGTGAAAAAAAATGAAAGATAATTAATTAAATGATACGATATGAGAATATATATACGAGGGTGGAGTGGAAAGTTTCCGGCCTGACCAAGAAAAACGACGTTTTTAAATTTTTTTTTTTTTTGCTTTATTTTTCAGCATAATCTCCATCAACACTGATATATTTCTCATAATGGTGTTCTAATTTAGTTAATTAATTTAATTAATTAAAAAAAATTAATTGATTAAATTTAATTTAATTTAAGTCTCATCAACAGTTATGAATCGACGCAAAAATTCATTTGGATTTCGCCCACAGCGCCAAATTGTCGGTAGAAATGGTTTTTTGAAGCAGTTTTTGGTCTAACGTTAGCAAACGCGGCACCCACGTTGCACACAGCTTTCCATGTTCAAATGGTTGTGCAAAATATTTCGCACACGTTCAGCTGACATCGTACAGGTCTCAGCTATTTTGAATGTTGAAAAATAAAGGGAAAAAAAAATTTAAAAACATCGTTTTTCTTGGTCAGGCCGGAAACTTTTCACCCCACCCTCGTATATATGATATATATATATATATCATAGTAAGTATTATATTATGTATATACATATATACATTTATGGTGTATATATAGAGATTTTGTTTCAAAATATTAAATATACATATACTTATATAAAAATATCTCTTTTTCTTTATTACCATGGAAAGAAAAAGAAATAATATACTTTTATCAGACACTTGTTGTGTTTGATAAATGAATGTTTTTTTTTTTTTTTAAATAATTAATTTAATTAAAATTAATAATATATAAAATAGAATTGGGCACAATTAAAAATAAAATAATAAATAAATTATAATTGTTTTACGATAGTCTATTATCTAAAAAGACAGAAAAATTAGATAATTTTTATTTGTTAAAAAAAACCTCTAACTTTTGTACATCCTACGCAAGGAAAACGCTTATCAAGTCGGTTATATTAATTAGGTGTCCTATGATCAGTAGAACGGGTCCTAACAACCTTTACCTTGATTTTCTTGACCGGAGGCGCTACTTTTTATCATGTAGCTTTCCAATTTTAATCCCGGAGGCTGGATTAACTCCGTCCCATAGACCCCAGCTAGAGAAATTCCCTTTTCAGGTCCGTGACTTGAACCCGGCAGCACGAGAATGTGAGCCAGCTACGCTATCTCCCACCGTGGGGTGCCTTTTATTTTTATTTGTTAATTATATATATATATATATATATATTGATTTAATAATAAAAAAAATCAGATATTTAAACGTTTTGTCACGTGATTAAAAACACCAAGAAGAGAGCGTGTGACATCTAGATTAACAAATCATTCTATTCTATCATTGAATGAAATAGATTAGAAAATTTTTCTTTCTTTTTTTTATTATTTAAGAATCGATTATTATTTTATTTTTTTTCTTAGATTCAGTTTGATTTGTAAGATTCAAGTTCTTTATAAGAATTTTGTATTTTTATGTTTAGAGATGCATTTGTGACTTATTTGAACTTATTAATGCATCTCAATTTTTTTTTTTTTTAATTTAATTTAATTTTTTTTTTTTTTTTTTTTTTTTAAAAGATTATGGATAATATTTATTAATTTGATTACCTGGCGACAATACAAAATTTCTCTTTTTGAAAGTTGAATAACCTCGTTATCATTTAAACTTTTGGATCCAACCGAAACAAATGCTTTAGCAGCTAAACTTGTGACAACTGCTGTTGCATTTAGTAAATGAACATTATCGATAGTACCTAAATGACTAAAATTATCATAGAATTAAAATAAATTTAAAAATAAAATAATTTAATTATGTATTACGGTACAAAATGTTAAATACCCATCTAAGTGTTGCGTTGAATTATCTCTAATTATCAATTTCCAACCATCTTTCAAATAAGCTGATTGATTAGTATAATGATCAATATTAAGAATAATTTCTGTTCTTGGACCCCTTAAATCCTTTCTAATTGAATCCCATTGATCGATACCATCAATTTTGCCAAGGTCTTTAATGTCTCCACCTGAAAAAAATTAAAATTATTTTTATAACCATATATAGATAAGAAGGTATTTAATAATAATATTATATATAAATATGTTTACTTTATTATTAAAAATTAAAAATTTAGAAGAGATTATTATACCTGCTGCAGCATATAATGTTGGTAACCAATCGGCGAGATGTATAAGATCAGAATAAATTCTGCCTGTATTTTCTAAATTAGGAGCCCATAGTGCTGCGACACCCCTGATCCCACCCTCAAACAGGGTGAATTTTTGCTAACACAAAAAAATAATTATTATTTAAACATACCTTATCTTATTATAAAAAATTGTATATATATATATGTATATTGTTGAGATATTTAACCACTCAAAGAATTTTTTTGAAATTCACACCATAGATAATATTTATAAAGAATAAGTTGACCTGTGTCCAGGTCCGAACCGACCGACGGTTTGAAATAAATTAATTTCCAGCTACAGAAACAATTTCAAATAATTTTAATATATCTATTAATGTAATAAAAAACAGATATGGATATAACATAAATATTTTTAATTTTATTTTATTTATAATATATAGCTGAAGTAGCCGGCGTTACCCGAGGCTGTGACGTCATGAAGGGCTGGGTGACGTCATATAATTTTAAATTAAGAAAAACATAATGAAGATGATTTTTCCCGAGGAAAAAACCAATACATTCGTGGTGATATGTAAAAAAATCTCCTTATGTGAAATTTGGTGCGAAAATAACCCTTCCCTTCTTATCGTCGATCGCTAATACTACCACTTCCGGTTTCCGAATTTGCACCAAAAGTTGATCAATTCATCCCACTGATGCATTATGTAAATATACCAAATTTCATCAAAATCCGTTAAGCCGTTCAGGCTGTACACATCTATACGGACGGACGGACAGACGGACAGACGGACGGACAGACATCATGCTAAAAATACTTTTTTCTGTTAAGAAAATGCATGATTCGTGGAGATATGTAAAAATCTCCACATGTGAAATTTGGTGTGAAAACAATACCTCCCTTACTATCGTCGGTCGGTAAAAAAGGTAAGATGATTTTGCGATCAGGTTTTTAAACATTTCTGCATTTTTCAATATGGTTCTAAAAAAAAAAAAACCTGGAGTGTCTCCACTCGACTATCTCGCAAATTTGAATTGGATTAAATAACATATATTAATTTAAATTAAATTAAATTAATTAAATTATAAATTAAAATTAATAAATAATATTTATTGAACCAGCGCATGTTTGGCTCTTTGTTGATGGCACCTCGTCACGTGATGGCGCGTGAGATTTGCAGTGTTAAAAAAATTAATTCTGGTACTTTCAGCTGAAATTCTATATACTTATAGCAGTTTTAGAAATTATTAATTATGTGAAAAATTATCCGGTTGAGCTTCATTTCCCAAAAGTTGATAGAAAACTATGAATTTTGAATAATGTCCATCTACCAAATTTAATCATTCTAGCTCAAAGCGTTTTTGTGTAATCTTGCTTACATACATACACACATACACACACACACACATGAAGGGCTGGGTGACGTCATATAATTTTAAATTAAGAAAAACATAATGAAGATGATTTTTCCCGAGGAAAAAACCAATACATTTGTGGTGATATGTAAAAAAATCTCCTTATGTGAAATTTGGTGCGAAAATAACCCTTCCCTTCTTATCGTCGATCGCTAATACTACCACTTCCGGTTTCCGGATTTGCACCAAAAGTTGATCAATTCATCCCACTGATGCATTAAGTAAATATACCAAATTTCATCAAAATCCGTTAAGCCGTTCAGGCTGTACACATCTATACGGACGGACGGACGGACAGACGGACGGACAGACATCATGCTAAAAATACTTTTTTCTGTTAAGAAAATGCATGATTCGTGGAGATATGTAAAAATCTCCACATGTGAAATTTGGTGTGAAAACAATACCTCCCTTACTATCGTCGGTCGGTAAAAATCGATCTGTATTGACTATTTTTTTTAATTTATTTTTTTTTATAAATTTAAATTATTTAAGCAGCCGCTCGGTGAACTAGTACTAGTACTTATTATAGTAAGCATTAGTATATATATATATATATATAAATTTTATCAATATATAATATATATAATATATAAATATTCATATAAATACTGGTATATTTAATTTGAAAGAAATACTTACACCTCGTAGTGGATAATTACTACCGTAGTTATCAAAGTGATTTGATGTTACCGCGGCACCGTTATCAGAGATGAATAATATAATTGTATTATTTAGAATGCCTTTTGTTTTTAATGCATCAATCACCTTTCCTACTGAATTATCCAATTCAGAAACTAAACCTACAATTATTATTATTATTATTATAGAATTTAAATTTATAAGAACAAAATGAATTGCCAATAATAACAAAAAACCAATTTATTAATTTATAAATATGTGATATCACCTGCATAACGTCTTCTATTGATATCAGATATATATCCAAATTTCTCATCATTTTCTTTTTCAGAGGGCACTTCAAGTGGATAATGTGCAGCAAGATGGGCAATTTGCAAAAAGAGAGGTTCATTAGAATCATGTTCACTGAAAATAACGAAATATGTTTCATCATTGTAATTAAATAATTATAATTAATTAATTAATTTAATTAATTAATCATATAATTCTTTTACTCACTTGATAATTCTAATTGATTCATTTGTAAAAATATGAGTTGCATATTCGCCAGTATATTCGCGAGCCAAATCTAAATTTCTTCGAAAATCAAATCCAGTATTGTTCTGGAAAAAAATAAATATAATTATTATAATATTAAAAGTGCAAAAATAAATTAAAATATTAGGTGTGTAAATAAGTTCTCGCTGTTTTTTTTATGAAAATGAACGCTGTATTATATAAAAATAGTTACACTCATATCATTCAAAGTATTGGCCATCAGCCAGTGTCTCTTGAGTTTGACATGAATCTTCTTCGAGCATCTTCTCTAATTCTTCATCTTCTAACTTTTTTGGGGCGCCTGGACGTTCCTTGTCTTCAAGATCAAAATCACCATTTTTGAAGCGTCGAAACCAATCTCTACAGGTAGTTTCGGATAGGGCAGCGTCTCCGTAAGTCTCAACAAGAATTCTGTGAGCTTCAGCTGCAGAATTCTTCATAAAAAGGTAGTGCAGCAAAACTCCCCGCAAAAACCGTTTATTTGGGGTAAAATCTGACATGTTCAAAGCTTTGTAAAAATTCTAATTCTAATCGGAACAAAATGAAATGAACTCTAATTTATAGCTAGGACCCTCCTGTGTTTACAAAAAAAATCCCCAGGGGGCGAGCATGCGCATGCGCAGAAATGAGCTAAAGCGTACAAACAGCGAGAACTTATTTACACACCTATTATTATTTAGCAAAATATCATTATATACCTTCCATTCAAGGGTGTGATTAAAATAATCTATAAATCCAAGAAGATATCCCAGATGATTATCAAAACCCCTCATCGTAGGCATATATGCCTTTTGAAAATGACCTAAATGCCATTTACCTACCAGATGGGTTTGATATCCCAAATCCTTTAAATATTCAGGTAACAACTTAAACTTTAAAGGAAGTGCCGTTTTTTCATCTGGTAAAAGAGCACCAGGAATACCTAAAAATGAAATGAAATTAATGTATAATTGCAACAAATATTTAGATCATATTTATATATGAATTCTGTTAATGGATATAGGGGAGAAATTATTTTTACTCAAAAAACGGCCACTTACCTGTTCGTAAAGGGTAGAAACCGGTTAGAAAAGCACTGCGTGAAGGACTACATACTGGTAGTGTGTAGTGTCTTGAAAGTGAGACTCCAGAATATGCCAGGGCATCGATATTAGGTGTAAGTATTTGTGTTTGACCATGAAATCCTACATCATTCCATCCCTAAAAATATTATAATTTCACATAGTAGGTATTATCACATTTGGCAAATATTTTGATTTATAAACGTTCGTATTTGTTGGTCTGTAAATTATAAATAATTTTGTACTTGGAGAAATAATATTTAAATATTATGAAAATAAATTACATCAAACATAAGAAAATTTTAAAAATAATTTTTTTTTAATTTAAAGATTCCTATATAAATACTAATGATTAGTTTATTATTAATAGAATTAATAAAATTAATAAGATATTATTAATTTATTTTGTAATTAAATTATTAGTTAATTAATGATAATTTAATTTTGCATTAATTATTTATTACACTTTAAATATTAGGTTGGGGAAAAAGAAATCCATTATTTTTTCGGTAGATGGCTGTAGTGATCGATATCTCGTAAATTATCGATCAAACAATTTCAAATTTATGCTCGTTGTCAAGGTAACAGTTCGCACTAAAAGAATTCGTTTGCAGTTTTTTGTTTTGTCCATTCAGTTCTGAGTTACACGGCGTTAAAGATGGAAGTCAACAAAGAGAAAATTCGGTACATTTTACAGTTTTTCTTTGATAAGGGCGAAAATGCAAGTCAGGCGGCTGAAAATGTGAATAGTGTTTATGGTCCCGATACTGTAACAGCTAATTACGCGCAATTTTGGTTTCGTCGATTCCGTTCGGGTATTTTTGACGTTAAGGATGCCCCTCGCACAGGCAGGCCCGTCGTCGAAAATGTCGACAAAGTCACTGAAATCATCGAAGTGGACCGGCATGTTAGTAGTCGTAGCATCGCCCAGGAGTTAAAGATCGACCACAAAACAGTTTTAAACCATTTGCACAAAGCTGGGTTTAAAAAAAAGCTTGATGTTTGGGTGCCACACCAATTAACACCAAAAAACATGATGGATCGAATTTCCATCTGCGAAGCCTTGGCCAAACGTAATGAAATCAACCCATTTCTTAAACGGATGGTGACTGGGGATGAGAAATGGGTCACATACGACAACATTATGCGAAAGCGATCGTGGTCAAAGCGCGGTGAAGCAGCTCAGACGGTGGCCAAACCGGGACTAACGGCCAGGAATTGCTGGAGTTTTTCGCTAATAAGGACCAAGACTTTTATGAGAGAGGCAAAATGAAGCTACCATTAAAATGGCAACAAATTATAGAACAAAATGGTGCATATTTGACCTAAATCGGACAATGCAAAACATGTTAAATAAAGTCTTGAAGTTCACGTAAAAATAATGGATTTCTTTTTCCCCAACCTATTATTATTAAGCTAAATTATTCTCATTTATTTTTATTTAGTCTTTGATTGTTTTTCAATTGTTTCGTTTTAATTTGTTTGCTACGAAAGTCGGTAGTTGTGAAAAGGCGCACATATACAACAGCTTATTTAAGGTAAATGACACTATCGCTTAGCAAAAGGCAGCATAAGTTTTTGGCAAGTAAAGTAAAGTCTACAGACCTTCACTGTGGTCACTTTAGATAATTATAATAATTTATTAATAATTAAGATTTAACCATTATTTTCTACCAATAAGAAAGATTAAAAATATTAATATTTAATATTATAAAAAAATAATAGAAAATTTAATTTCAATAAACAAATGTGAAAATATTGTATTATTTATATATATTTTTTACAATATGAGTCTGTCTATTTGTTTTGATACATTAACTTGAGAGGTATAAATAAAGTTTTGAAAAAATAAAAAACTTTTGAAAAATTATAAACTAAAATAAATTAATTTAATTATAGTATAAAAAATCTTGGAAATATATTTTAGCCGCTTTTAAATAAATATATAATTAAATCAAATAAATCTTACAATTTAATAATTTAAGTAGCTTAAAATTTTCTAGTATTAAACAGCTAACGACCATATCATGTTGAGTGCACCGGTTCTCGTCCGATCACCGAAGTTAAGCAACATCGAGCGCGGTTAGTACTTGGATGGGTGACCGCTTGGGAACACCGCGTGTTGTTAGCCAATTTTTTTTTTAATTTTTCTTTCAAAGTAGAGATATATATTAAATATTAATTAATTAACAAATTTTAAACTTTAATTTTTTTTTAATTTTGGATAAAAATTATTTTATTTTTCAATGTGATTAGGTCATTGTTGCTATGGTATCATGCAATTTTCCCTTTCATTAATTAGAATTTTTAGTTAATTATTTAATTTTCTTTACTGCATATATATATAAATATTAAATAATCAATTTGTCAATCATCGTCATATCGACCAATCAGTTTGCTACCACTAATATCAAAAATACTTGAGAAATTACTCCTTTTTAGACTCAAAGTTGAAGTTGATCTAGATCAGTGATTTTCAACCTGGGCGATATCTAAATAGAATCTAGTTGCAATTTTTTCTTTTAAATTGGAAACCAATAAACTTAATTTTTATTATTCTCTTTTGTATCTATTAATTATGTTATTCCCACAGCTTTCTCTATCTCTCATTCCACGTTGGATCTTAGTTATCTGATTGCTACCTTACAACATGGACCAAAACCTCTATTTTAATTGAATCTCCATCCCTCCCTTACTCCCCTCTTTCCCCTCTTCAATCACAGAAACGAGGGTCAGTGCTCACCTAAGTCCGTGTATCGCCATTACACACTTCCCCCTCCACTCCCTACCTACCCTCTCCTATCTACCTCTTAATTATAAACACCCTCCCCCTTACACCCCAACATCTTCAATAAAACCTTTACCTGGATGTCCCAGCCGAGATTTTATTCCACTTATTAAATTCCTTTAATTCTTTAAATAATTTATTTTTTATATATTATTTCTTTAACATCCTTTTATAATTAAATTTATTCACACCCCCATTCCACCCAAATCTCAAAAAAACCATTACAATACATATAAATATATTTGGTCGTTATTGATATATCAAAATGTATTTACAAATAATAAGAATTTTTAAATCACATTTAATATTTCTTTCCATCTCCAAAATTTGTCCTACCATGGAGTGGGTTCATTCAAGATCAATTATTTTTTTATTTTTAAAATTTTATGTATTGATATACTTCAAGAAATGACTTAGAATATATTAATAATATTCTTTGTGAAACTACCCCACCTTCTCTTATATTTATTATATCTATCTATATAATAAACCAACATTTAAATTTTTATCTAAAAAAAAATATTTTGTTAATACATTGCGTATAATTTAAAAAAAAATTATGATTCATGAACTGAATAATCTAAATCAAGTTTTAGAATTTTTCATGATTAAAAATAAAAATTATTATAATAAAATTATTACTATAGAGAGATAAAAAAAAAACCCAAGCGCTTTCAAATGTACATAATTACGTTTATTGCGTAAATTGTCATTATCTTATAATTTAGTTATTTTTTTTCTGATAAAATTAATCATTAAAGGTTATAAGTAGAAATTGTCATTTAATATTAAAATTTTCCTGATTTTAAGAAATTATATGTGTTTTGTTAAATTTTAAAAAGAAAGAATATAAGAAAAATTAATATTAATATTTTCAGATATATAGTAATTTCATATTATGGAATATTTAATTATAATTTATCATTTTTATTACAGTGTTTTATTTTAAATAAAATTTTCTTGAAAATTTATCGAAATTCATAAGAAAAAAAATGAATTTGAAATTGGAAGATAAACGAATTATATTTGAGTTTATTTTTTCAAAATTAATCACAAAATAATAATTAACAATCAGAAATGAAGAAAATTTTGAAAAATGATTGAAAAGTTATCAATTTTTAAAAAATTTTTTTAATGATTTATATTATAATAAATGATCGTTTTGTGTGATTTTATTAATAAGTAATATATTAATTCACTTTCATATTGAAGACAATTGATAATTTATTGAAATTGCAAAAGAATTAAATTAGAATTTTTATGATTCAAAATTTATACATAATAATTGATAAAGGTATTGACCAAATAAATATGAACTTTAGTATAATGATAATAAAAAACATAGATATTTCAATTAAAAATTAATAACAAATTTAAGTAATTGTAGAAATTACAACTTACCAAATCATCTGCTACAATTGTTATAATATTAGGCCTTGTTTTGGCTACACTAAAATCCGTTAACAAAGAATAAAGGACAAAAAATATGAGCATATTATTATAATACCAATCACGGTAAAAGAAAAGATTAATTTCAGTTAACAACGTTTATATATTGCCATTTTTATTTTTCCATTTAACACGTAAATCTAATGTTCTCTTATCAGTATTTTTTTTTTCTTTATTTTAAATATTTTATTTAATTTTATTTATACACCACAATATAATAGAAATATTTATAAATTATGTAATTAAGAATATAAAAAATAAATTTAAAATTTAAAAATGTTAAGAATTATTTAACATTTTAGATAAAATGTGTGTATATTTGTATCTTTTGTAGAAAATTCTTAAAGAATTATAAATAGGTATGTATAGATAAATATATACAAATGTAAATGTTTAAAATAAAGTGAATAAATATAAATAGCAAGCAAAATAGAGCTATTAAAATTTATATTAAAAATTTTATTAATAAGAGAGAAATGTTTGAAGCCATGTTGATTATTCTTATTTTTTTTAAGTATAAAATTAAATCTTAAAAAAAGAGATAATGAGAAATGTAATATATGATGTTCATAAATAAAGTTTATAAAAGATCTATTTATTAAAATGATTAAATCTTTTCCGCATCACGACAACGTCTGGTCACACACACTTCTATAATAATTCGTTAAAAGATTCAGAAGTTTTGTTGAGAAGTTTTAATGCACCCTCCATATAGTCCGGACCTAGCACCCTCTGCCCTCTGACTATCACTTATTCCGATCAATTTAAAACCATCTTAATAGAATTAAACATGATTCTGTGAAAAGCTGTAACAATAATATCATGTTTATGGCGAAACATTTATAATAATAATATTGGCGCATATTTGATTTAAATAAATTCATTTTCATTTATTAAAAAAATCTGGAGTGTCTCCACTCGACTTTCTGCAAATTTGAATTGGATTAATTAACATATATTATATTTAAATTAAATTTAATTAATTATAAATTATAAAGTAAAATTAATAAATAATATTTATTAAACCAGCGCGTGTTTGGCTCTCTGTTGATGACACCACGTCACGTGCTGGCGCGTGATTGGCAGTCAACGTGTTAAACAATTTAAAAAATTAATTCCGATACTTGCAGCGATTCAATCAAGCCGAAATTCTATATATAGCTAGATGGACAGCCTATTGTCCCGTTTTTGTAAATATTTAGTACATTTCGTACTTTTTGTGAAAATGTTTTCAATTTGGTTCTAAAAAAAATATAATAAACCGTTTGTCCCAGTTTGGTGTTTTCGAAATATGGTCACCCTATATATAGCAGTTATATACAATTTTGAATCATGTGAAAAACTATCAAATATATATCTTTATTTTTACGTTCAGTTTATTGCAGTGATTCTCAACCTTTTATTTTACCGCGGCACACTTTTAACGGTTTAAAAATTTGGCGGCACACAAAGAAAAAGATGAGTGTAAAAGTTTACCATATTGAAAAAAAGTGGTCCCAAAAACGGTTTACCTTTTTTTAGAACCAAATTGAAAAAAAAATTTAGAAAAAAAGTTGGAAATGTTTAAGAGCCTCATAATCTCGAAGCAGAGTGGTTGAGAATCACTGGTTTAGAGGGAAAAAATGAAAACGTGGAAGGTAATGGTCCTCTTCCGAATGAATTACATTCCTCAAAAGTTGATAGAAAACTACGAATTTTGAATAATGCCTGAGTACTAAATTTTATTTTTCTAGCTCAAACCGTTTTTACATAATCTTGTCTTCATACACACATACAGACATTTTTATCAACTTTAGCGAAAATGATTCATGGACCTTCAAAACGTATCAAACCATCAAAATCTCGACATCGAAAATTTTCGATGCAGGGAGATAGTAAAAACGAGTTGAATTTTACGAAAAAAAGACCGTGGACTTTTTACCAGACTTAATAAAATTTTATATCATTAAATATTTGTATAGATATAGGTATAGTCTTTGTTAGAAACAATCAATTTATAACAGGTAAGTATACAATTGTCTATTATTATATAAAATAAATTTAAAAAATAAATATTTTCATTAAATTTTTTTTATTTCTCATCTTTCTATTTTACACATATCAAACAATAGTATCTATGAGTCTCTATCAAACTCCGAAGTTCATGGACAAATACATTTTGTAAAGCATATATTTTTAATCTAAACTATTCTATATTTCTTATTCAATTTTTTCCATGATGATATTTGTTCTATCTTTCGGAATTTGAATTATGGTATATTTTCAAATGAGAAAGCGAAGAGAAAGTGCCAAAAAATAAAAACAATTTTAAAACTATATACTACATATTAAATTATTTTAAAATTTTTTTAAAATAGAATTAAGATTTTACAAATTAAATTATTTAATTCTTTTTACCGACCGACGATAGTAAGGGAGGTATTGTTTTCACACCAAAATTCACATGTGGAGATTTTTACATATCTCCACGAATCATGCATTTTCTTAACAGAAAAAAGTATTTTTAGCATGATGTCTGTCCGTCCGTCCGTCCGTCCGTCCGTCTGTCCGTCCGTATAGATGTGTACAGCCTGAACGGCTCAACCGATTTTGATGAAATTTGGTATATTTACTTAATGCATCAGTGGGATGAATTAATCAACTTTTGGTGCAAATCCGGAAACCGGAAGTGGTCCGTCCGTCCGTCCGTCCGTCCGTCTAGATGTGTACAGCCTGAACGGCTCAACCGATTTTGATGAAATTTGGTATATTTACTTAATGCATCAGTGGGATGAATTGATCAACTTTTGGTGCAAATCCGGAAACCGGAAATGGTCCTTCCGTCCGTCCGTCCGTCCGTATAGATGTGTACAGCCTGAACGGCTCAACCGATTTTGATGAAATTTGGTATATTTACTTAATGCATCAGTAGGATGAATTGATCAACTTTTGGTGCAAATCCGGAAACCGGAAGTGGTAGTATTAGCGATCGACGATAGGAAGGGAAGGGTTATTTTCACACCAAATTTCACATGAGGAGATTTTTTTATATATCACCACGAATCATGCATTTTCTTAACAGAAAAAAGTATTTTTAGCATGATGTCTGTCCGTGCGTCCGTCCGTCCTTCCGTCTGTCCGTATAAATGTGTACAGCCTGAACGGCTCAACCGATTTTGATGAAATTTGGTATCTTTACTTAATGCATCAGTGGGATGAATTGATCAACTTTTGGTACAAATCCGGAAACCGGAAGTGGTAGTATTAGCGATCGACGATAAGAAGGGAAGGGTTATTTTCGCACCAAATTTCACATAAGGAGATTTTTTTACATATCACCACGAATGAATTGGTTTTATCCTCGGGAAAAATCATCTTCATTATGTTTTTCTTAATTTAAAATTATATGACGTCACCCAGCCCATCATGACGTCACAGCCTCGGGTAACGCCGGCTACTTCAGCTATATATTATAAATAAAATAAAATTAAAAATATTTATGTTTTATCCATATCTGTTTTTTATTACATTAATAGATATATTAAAATTATTTGAAATTGTTTCTGTAGCTGGAAATTAATTTACTTCAAACCGTCGGTCGGTTCGGACCTGGCCACAGGTCAACTTATTTTATTAAATCATTAAAAGAAAATATTTTTAATATAAAAATTACCATTACAAATATTAATTGGAATAAATTTTAACTAATTATTTTATATTTAAGAAAACTCTAATTGCCCTCTCTTTTCACTTAATACCAAAACAAAAAATCTTGACTGTCTCCACTCGACTACCTCACAAATTTGTATTAGATTAATTAACATATATTATATTTAAATTAAATTTAATTAATTATAAATTAAAATTAATAAATAATGTTTATTAAACCAGCGCGTGTTTGGCTCTTTGAGGATGGCACCACGTTACGTGCTGGCTCGTGATTTGCAGTGTTAAAAAATTAATTCCAGTACTTTCAGCGATCAATCATGCTGAAATTCTATATATAGCAGTTTTATACAATTTTTAATCATGTGAAAAACTATCAAACCTATATCTTTATTTTTACGGTCACTTTAGAGGAAAAAAAAATCAAAACGTTGTAGGTAATGGTCCTGTTCCAAATGAGCTACATTTCTCAAAAGTTGATAGAAAACTACGAATTTTGAATAATGCCCGTGTACCAAATTTCATTTTCTAGCTCAACCCGTTTTTTAGTAATCATGTCTTCATACACACATACAGACATTTTTATCAACTTTAGTGAAAATGATTCATGGACCTTAAAACGTATCAAACCATCAAAATCTCGACATCGAAAATTTTCTTTATCTGGCGAGATAGAAAAAATTCCAAGAATGTCTCTTATGAAGAAATAAGTAAAAATATTTTTTTTTTTTTTAAAATAGTAAAATATTGTTATAATGATCAATCAGTGATTTGAAATAGATCAAAGAAGAGATTGTGAAAAAGGAAGAGAAAAAAGTGAATGAGTGAAATGGTAAATTTACATAAACACATAAAATTACGGTAATTGTTTAGTCTAATCAATGTATGATGGATTTGGATAAAACTTTATCAGTGGATTCCTTTTTTGATTCAAAACAAACTTTCCTTGCGGAGTATCTGGCGGTCGCTTCTAGTTTAAGTTAAGTTTAGATAAATATTATTAAAGTTTGCATATAAATCCATTGATATTCTATTTAGCTACCATGTTTTATTATTTGACCACCTGAGGGCTCCACTAATTTTCTGTTGTTTTTTTTATAAGTTCGGGTTGGATATAGGAAAATTATTTAATTAATTAATTTTTTAATCTTCTTATATACAAACCGAACTCATAAAAAACAACACGGTTTAGATATAAGAAGATTAAAAAATTAATTAATTAAATAATTTTCCTTTATCCAAACCGAACTTATAAAAACCGAAAATTAGTGAATAAAATAATAATTAGTGAATTAGTCAATAAAACATTATTAAATGACTGCTCATTCATTACTAGTTTATTTGCAAACTTTAATAATTTTTTTATCTCGTAAACTAGAAGCGACCGCCAGATACTCCTTAAGGAAAGTTTGTTTTGAATCAAAAATAGGAATTTACTGGTAAAGTTTTATCAATATCTATGATATATAAGTATATAATATATGATATATTAGTCTAAACAATTACCAAAATTACAAATAAAAAGAAAACACAATATGTATTATTATATTTATTAATTTTATTATCAATTCTGTCAAAGCATTATTTTTTGAAAATTACAAAATAATAGTTATGTATTAAATAAGTTTGTAAAAAAATGATTATTATATTATAAAATATAAAAAGTAATTGCAATGCCAATTTTTATTAAGTAAATATATAAAATTGTTAATATTGATCCATATAAAGTAGATCATAATATTTTTCAGATAATTTCATTTCAATTTTTTTTAATTTCTCGATTAGGGATTGAAGTTTATTTTTTAATGGGTGCATGGGATTGCTTAGCTCGTTTAATTTCTCTTGGATATTGTTAATATTATTATGCATATCATGTTGAACTATTTCTAAATATTTCATTTGATGTTCTTGGGCTTCTTTTAATTTTCTCATTTCTGTCAACATCAATCTCATTTGGTTCTTCTCATTTTCTGGTTCCGTTTCATTTTCTTTCAAATGCATCAAAGTCAGTTGAGTTTCCATCCTGCTCATCTGTTTTAAGATATATTCAAAAAGATACAAAAATAATTGATCCTTTTTTTTAAGAAGAGATTCAATTGTCTCTAAATTATGCATATCTTCAGGTAATAATTCTTTGAGGGTGTTTTCCATTAAAATTGCTTCTGGTGGATTCTCAACAGGTGTCTGTACTTCATTTCCTTCCGGTTGTTCTGTAGGATTATCAAAAAATAAATGAAAAAAGTCATTTTCATTTTCATTATCATTATTATCTTGTAAAATCACTGGTTCATCTTGTTCAACAAATTTATGTCTATTAAAATTCTGAAAAAAAAAATTAGTAAATGTAAGAGAAAGTTGGAAATAGTTAGGGACGCCTACATCCGAAAATGAATAACAAAATAGGAAATTAAAATTGTTTTTTAAAATTTAAAAAAAAACAAATTTAATTTCCACATCTTTAGTCATTTGTAGAAATTATTAGAACTTTTATTTATAAACTTTTAAAAATAAATTTTGAGATGACAGAAATTTTTAGATTTTTTAATTAAAATGCCTAAGCATCATTTTCATTTGGAGTACTAAAGCGGTTTGAGTCTTATTTTTCTATACTTATGGATATAAGAGAAATTAAATAATATTCTACTGGGATTGGAATTGAAAAATCTATAATATTTTCAAAATTTTAAATTATGATCATCAGCAAATACTATTCAGCAAGTTAAAGATAAATAGTTATGTATTAAGTTCTAAGAAAACTCGTTCATTATTAATTATTGTACAATATTTTTAAGGAATATATTCCACATATTTTTTTTTATTAAAATTTAGATAAATAATAAATATACTAAATAAATAAATAATCACATTCAAATATTGAATTTATAAATTTAATATTTACTTTAAAGGTGAATTAAATTTCGTAAAAAAATCAAATATTTAGGAGACAATTTATCAAAATCAGATTAATTTAAAATACATGTAAAAAAATCATGTTTCCGAATCTAGTCTTTTATTTTATAATATAATTATTTTATTTTACATTTGGAATTAAAATTAAAAGTAACATTATTACTTACTATTAAAAAACTTGATATGTTAACTGTTTGTAAAAGAATTCCAATTATAAAAATTAGAAGAAATTTCATTTTAATTTGAATTGGAAGATTTCCAATGGATGGGCCTGACTTGATGAAATGGATCGCACCACTCAAAGCGATAGAAAATCAAGTTAAAGCTTTATTAAATAACATTTCGATATGACACGCGTGGCATGACCCCAAGTTATCTCTTATCGAAATGCATGAAAAAAAAAAACTTCTTTAGCAAAAATCACTGCTTAGAAAACTCATTGGTTGAAAGAAAATATTCCATTAGAATTAAACACTTGTTTATATAAAATTCGTTTATGAAATCATCCTATTCCCGATATCAAAGTTATCATTTTGCAAAATTGAAATTGAAGAGGGTAAAGAGGGAGAAAAAAAAGAGAAAGAATCAATGTTATTAATTAGCAAGTAAATAGAAAATTGCGTAAAAGTCAATATTGACTTAATTATATAAAAATATTTAATTAACTAATATTACTTCAGAGATAAACAAAAAAAAATAAAATTTTTATTTAATTTTCTCATTTCAAAATTAATTGAATATGAATAAGACTTTATAAAAATATATAATTATTGACAAATACATTATATATTATATAAAAATTCTATCAAATATGTATCCATTTTTGCAGTAGGAGCTGTTTTTTGGGGGAAAAGGTTTGAATTTTTTGAATTGTATACAATGTAAAATCGGGGAATATGATGTGTTTTCTATATTTCAAAAAAAGGGCTTTTGACGAGGACAAGGCCTTGGGGAACGATACTAACCACCTACGCAACGAAACCTGCCTACCATAGTACAAGTAAACCGTCGTTTAAAGAGAATTTGTTTTGTTCGCCATTCAGAAGATCAACAAAAGTGAAATTTCATCATATTTATTTCAAAGGTTCGTAATTTTTTATTTGCAATTTGTAGTATTTTAGTGTATTCTACGTTAATGTACCTTCTTTAAAATTTATATTAAGACTTATTTATATACATTGTTTACTCTATTTGCAATTTATATTTAAAATTGCTCCAAATAAGTGATGAATATGACCCACGTTATATTATATATATATATATTTTATGAATGATCCATGGTTTTGGGAAAAAGTGAACCTCTCAAACAATTTAGTAAGACAAGATGGTCCCAGACTTGTGAAAATATATTATTTAAGTTATGTGTTCTTAAAATTGACCTAATTAAATATTTAAACTTTTCACCTTAATAAGTTTTTGTTTTTGTTTTACATGTAATTTCCCATAAGCAATATCCCCCACACCGACTGCGCAATATTACCACCGCAGTTATTATCTTTTTATAAATTTTAGTAGAGAGATCCTAATAGTCCTGACATCAATCTTCATGTCATAAAAGTATTAGCGTTTGAGATTCGGTAAAAACCCGAATTATATACTATATTTTTCCAGTCTATAGAATTAGCAATTTCAATCTCAAGTTTTAGAATACAAATAATAGGTCATTAAGTATTAGATGGTTACACATCATGATATGTAAACAATCTAAATAAATTGATAATGGATTGAATTCTAAATTATGTTCCACTTAAATTTATTGTCATCTAAAAGTTATTTTTGCGATATTTTTAAATGATTTTATATTTATCATCTAGTGTTGTCAATTCAATATTCAAATTTCTTAGAATAGAATATAAAATTTATATATATAGATAGATATATAGATATAATTAAATAATGATAACTCTCAGGGCCCCATCCATTCAAAATGAAAATTAGAAATAATTCCTCTTTATAGTAATTTTTAGGAAAGTGAGGAAGATCTTAGTTGTCTTTTGTTTAAAATGTTTATTTTAATTTTCTTTTTTTAATTTTTTTCGAATAATGCTACTATATAATCTAAATGCTTAATGATAATTTTATTTACTATATTTCTTTACAAGGGTAAAAATATATATTCGATGTTTAATGTGAGTTAAAGTGTTCTGAAGAACAATTATAAGCTGCTATAAACGTATTATTCTATTTTAAAGACGACCTTTATTAATTTTAAAATTTTCTGTGCGAAACAAATTTATTTAATGTAAATTTCAGAAATACCGCTAAAAATTAAGCTTTGTGCTGCCATCTTTTTTTAGATAGATGGTTAAAATATTATAACCTTAACATATTTAACAAATTTCTATACAAAACAAAATATATTTTTAATAATTATGTTAAATCATATACTTAATAAAACTTTGCTATTATTATCAAAGAATTCTTGTAATTCAAGTCAGTACCATAATTTTAATATATATAAATTAATTCTATACATTTTAAGTTTGACAATTTACCAGTCTTATTTATTATAGTTATAAGAGAAGCATCAAAAAAAGCTGGAGGCAGTGCAAGAAATCGAAGAAAGCATGGAACACCTAAACGTTATGGTATTAAAGTAGTAGATGGTGAATTAGTTCAAGCTGGTTCTATGGTAGTAAAACAAAGAACTCTCAATTATCACCCAGGTTTAAATGTAATCACCTTAGAAATAAATTATTAATTTATTATTAATAATAATAAATTATATATTTTGTAATTTTTTATTTTAACTTTTAATTCATAACAGGTTGGTCTAGGAAAAAATGGAAACCTCTTTGCTATGGAACAGGGACGTATTGTAATCACAGCAGAAAAAGCAGATCTTAATTGGGACCATACTTGGGTTCAAAGAACCTATGCTGGAAGACAAGATCAAGAGATTTATAAAAAATATATTAATATTATTGCTACACCACAAAAAGATGAATTTGTATTAATAGATCAAATTTAAAACTATAATTTTATTAATAGATTAGTTACAATAATATATATATATATATAATAACATTTTATGTATCACCTAAATTTAAATAAATATTTCTATTAAATTTTTTCATTTTTTTTTAATAAAAATATTAATTAAGTTTTGAAGATTTTTTCAAATTTTTAAACCTTAAATAAAAGAAATCTTAATGAAAACTAGAAAAGATATATATATTGAGAAACACATAAAAGAACAAATTGGAAAATAAAGATAAAAATTTCAATAAACAAAAATTAATTTTTTTATATAAATATAATTATCATCTCTCTATATACATAAAAATTAAATCTACATTAAATAAATGATTAAGATTTAACATATAAAACAACGCCACATTTTATATTTTATATTCTTTTTTTTAATAATTTTATTATTAATTTTTGTTCTATATTTCTTACAAATAAAAAAAATGTCTTTAAAAGAAAGTCTACAGTAGAATTTTTTTTCAAATGCTAATGACAGATAATTTTTTATTATTAATATTTAATTATATTTAATTTTGAATAGTTTTGTTGTTTTCTCTATTCATAAATGTGATAAATAAAAATAATGTAATGAATTATTTATTTGAATTTCCCACTTCATAATAATGCCATCTAGAAGATATGTTTATTGCTTCGTTTATCTTAGTAATTCTGACAGCTTTAAAACATGGCAGATATTTCATAGATCAATTTCATTTTAATTTAAAGCAAAATAAAAATTAATTTAAAATGGTCCAATGTTTAGTACTCATGAGCAATTGAAAAAGAGAACAGGTCATCGAGGCACTTGTCGATTTGATTATCTTAAGGAACTTGTTTCAGAATTCGAAAATCCAAAATGTTCTGAAGGTATTCAATAACAAAACTTATATGTAAAACTTTTTATTTATATGTTGTTTATCATTTTTTAGAAGCTAAAGAACAAGTTTTGGCTAATTTGGCTAATTTTGCATATGATCCAATTAATTACCCATATTTTAGAACATTAAGAATTATTGATATATTTTTAGAACAAATAAATCAAGGAAAAAATAAATTGCTTAAATATGCACTAAGTGGAATTTGCAATCTTATTCTTGGTAAAATATCAATTAAGTATACTAATTTAATATATTTATTTTAATCAATTTTTTTCAAAAAATAATTAAACATAATCTCAGCAAAAGACTTTTCAAAAAATGAAAAACAATATATTTAGATTAAATTAGTTATAAAAGTTTTTTTTATTAAATATTTAATTTTTTTATAAATACTTTTTTGTTTAAATTAAAATATAAATTATACAAATGAACATATTATTTATATAATTATTTGTTTTGTCATATTATGTTTATGTAATTTTTTTTTTTAATTTAATTTTTAGATCCTATAAATAAAGAATATATAATTCATTGTAGGGGAATTAATTTAATTTCAAATTGTTTATTTTCCAAAAATGAAGAAATTATTATTCCAGCATTAACAAGTTTAATATATTTAGTGTCTCCTGAAAACATATCTGGTATGTATATGTATAAAATAAACATAATATATTTTATAGTTAAAATAAAAGAATAAAAGAAAAAATTATATTAATTTTTGTTTATTTACAGAAATAACTTGTGAAAATAATATCAAATTAATTCGTGAATTTTCCAAAAGTGAAAATAAAGTTTTGCAGAATATAGCTATAATATTTTTGCAAAATTCATGTTCTGATAAAATAAACTATTGAATATATTCTTATTGTAACACTGTTCCTCCCAAATTGAAAGAAGATGCGTTTAAAAAGTTTACCACTCCGTTATCTCTCAACGGGAGCATCTAATTCCTGTCAATTAACAGAACAACGTGTTACTGTTCAGAAAGTGATAAATCAAGCTGATGTTGATGCATTTTCAACTTTAACTGGTGACCATAATCCTATTCACAGTTCAAATTCTACACGACCAAGAGTCCACGGAGCATTTTTAAATGGTCTCGTCTCTGCCGTAATTGGGACTCGATTACCTGGAGAAGGTACTCTTGTTTTAAGTCAAAATTTAAGATTTCCTGCTCCATGTTATGTAGGTGATTCTGTTGATATCACAGTAGAGATCACAGATTCACGAAAAATAACTATATGTACTTTTAAATGCGTTTGTGAAGATCGAATTGTTCTTGAAGGTGAGGCCAAATTACGAGTGGCACGTTCTAATTAGGATGTTTCTATTTCTTAAAATTAGAGATTTTCATCAATATTGAAAATTTCTTTTTATCCAATTAAAACTTTGGTCTAATGTTTTTATTAATAAGTACTTATAATTCTCAATTTATAAAAAATGTTTATTAATTCTAGTCAATTTTGTCGATGAATTGATTTTCATTTTTGATTTTCAATTAAATAAGAAAAATAATTTATTTTTAAATAAAGAAATTGCAAACATTTACATATCTAATAATATTGTCTCAACTTTAGAACAACTCAAAATTAAAATTAAATTTAACGATCTATGTGAATTTATAATTCTAGGTATGAATTGATTAAATATATATCTATCTACTAGGAGATTTCTTTTAATCAATAGAGTATTAAATCAGTAGAAATTGTGCTATATCCTCAAATGCTCTAATCTCTAAATTAATACAACTGTTTTGTGGAGTTAAAAAATATTCACTTTTTATTATAACAATTTTCCATAAAAATATTACATTCTGAAAAAGATATTAAATATATTTAGAAAAATTAAACAACTTTCATTATAGATTTCAATGTATACAGAATTAATATAAATATAATAGATATAATATAACATTTATTTTAACAAGAATTCTAAATTATTGGACATTTGAGTGGGATGCCATCTTTACAACAATATTCACGTCCAGCTGATAAATTAGTATTTATCCATTTATTTTTACAGTTTTTAATAAACAAATAGGCCTGAAAAAAATAACAATACAATTTATAACATTTTTATATAATTTTCTTTTAACTTTTTAAAAATAAATATTTTCAAGTCCAAAATTGCTTAATATTGTAAAGATAATTTGTAAGAATTTAGTTGTCCATATAAATTCATAGAATATTAATATTATGAATAAAAATGTAATCATTAATTATAAAAATTTGTAAATTTATTTATACCTCTCCTTTGTATCCTAAAATATATTTTGAAATGAACTCACGAGACTCTTTGCATATAAAAAGTATATTTACAAATTTTAAAATTTGGTAAATATATATAAACGAATTTTTTTAATTTATAAAATATATTAGAACATTAACATAATTACATCTCTTTAATTAATCTAATAAAATTGAATTCTCCGATCATAATTTTTTTTATATTTTAACCAAAACATATCTAATAACATTATTTTTATTTATGCAAAATAAAAACCCTCGTCAATTTAATTAATTCATTAATCCATTGTAAATATTTAATTAAAATACTTAATATTTAGATATTAGTATAAAAATGTAATTTTCTTAGAGAATTTAAATGATCCCCAAATATTATACAAAATATATAATTAAATAATACCTACCCTCTCTCTATGACAATCTCTATCGATGCTTCCGCAAATAACATGATGACCATTAGGCAAATGTCTTATAATCTGTAATTTAATTTTTTTTATAAATTATATTTTTTAAATACATAAATTTCACTTTAAACATACCATATCAAGACATTTATTGATACATTGATTGTTTCCAATTACTGAACAAGGAAACTTATCTTCTAAATCCTGAGTTATTACTGGATACCCTTTTGGTTGTTCCGATGATCCTTTAACGAATTGTCCACTCATGAAAACTCCACAAGTACATGGAATTAAATTATCTGATTCAACTGATGCATACACATGACTTGTTCTAATTAAAAAAAACATTTTTACAATTATTTTTAATCTTCTAGTATTTGTACTTATTTTTTTTTTAACCCAACATAGCTCAAATTATATTAAGAGCCAAATAATATTCCTAAAGAAAAATAAACTTTTCTTCAAGGAATTATTTTCAAAATCAAATTTGAAACACCAGTTTTACAAAAATGTTTGAAAAAAATTCATTATAATTCAAAAAATTTTAAAAATTTTTTAAAAGTAATAAATTTAAAAGATATTTTAGACAAATTTAGATTAAATTTTTTTTATAAGTAAATTTTGAACACGGAATGTTCTTTTTGTTCTTACTTAAAAATAAAAATTATTTGTGAAACATACCTTAGAAATAACGAAATAGCTAAATATAAAGTTATTGTCCAGCTTTTCATTTTAATTATTTAATCTTTTCTTTCTTTTTATCAGACTGAAAATATAATTATTAATTTAACCGGTACTTATACCTTTCTTTTCATGACCTACTAATAAATTTGATTACTCGGGGAAAAAAAAACAATTCAAATATGCAATATAATATTAACTATATTATGAAACTTATTTATTTTGATATATGAAGTAATATTATTTTTAAAATGATTACATTATATTTAAAATATTAAATATTAATTTAAAATATAATTATAAATATTTTCTTAAAACATAAATAGTTTATGAAATTTTTATTCTACTTTTGTAAAATTATTTATTTTTTATTATCTTTGTCTGAAGATTTTGTTTCGTTTTTAGTAACTTTTTTCTTTTTATTCTTTAAATTTTGACCAATGGCCAATTCTCCACATTGGACATTCCCTTAAAAAAGAATATAATATTAATTATTATTGTTTTGGTTAAATAAATAGAAATAGAAATTTCATGAGGAGGGAAAATAGTAAATAAAATTTCATTTTCATCAATCTCTAAGCTTAAACAAATAATAAGCAGTGATGTATTGGTAAAATAAGAAGTAAGGGGACGCATAGTGGGAGCAAAACAAAAGTCCTATTTTCAGCAAACTATTTTTTTCCATATAAGTTTTTATTTTTTCTTATTCTTACTATTCAAAATATTAACGAACACAAAAAAAGAAATTCCAACAGTAGATTTAAGTGGGAGTTGTCGGGATATGAAAAAGTATTGGAAAGCGTTCCGGTTCTGCAAAAAGGTAAGGGAACGTCCTTCCCCCGCGTTCCCCTCCCACTACATCACTGATAATAAGAATTTTTGAAAAAATGAATATGTGATGTGAACATCGAGAGAAATCAGTTACAATATAGAATAAATTCTTACTGCTAGGAATAGGTAAATCGCCAATATTAACAACTGATGGAGTACTACTTCTTGACGAACAAATTGATTTTGAACTTTCACAATCGCATTCTCCTAAGAAGAAATATAATTGTAAGAGTTTTTAATTTCATTAACATAATTACAATTATTTTATCGAAATAAAATGAATAACTTACTTGGTTTTGGTTGTGGATAATCATTAATATTAATGACGGAAACACTGGTATCAGTGCCACTAGTATCACTTCTTGAAGTCGACCCTCCATCCCCTATATTACTTGATGTTTCCATTAAACTTGAAGAATAGGAACAAGCGAACGGCTAAAATAAATACTGTTCAATATAGATATTTTCAGTTAAAATAAAGATAAAAAATGTTTACCGATTTTTTTACAGCATAACTTGGAATATCAATATCAGGCAATTTAAAATTATGTTCATTTAAATATTGAACAATAACTGGATGAGTTTCAGTCATTCTTGCTGCTAATTCTGCTAATAATTGTAATGCACTATCTTTTTGTTCTATCAATTCTCGAACATCTAATTCAAGCTAGGAGAAAAAAAAATAATCATAAATCTTTGTATTTATATGAAAAAGAAAAATATATTCCCACCTCATAAAGTGTGGGGGTTTTAGATTGTGCTGCTGGACGTAGCTGTTTAATAGCATGTTTTAATACGCCTTTGGCTCTGTCTAATTTTTCTTGTTGTTCTCCTAATTCGCGGTCCAAATCTTCTGCAGCATCATCTGCTGATGCCCATCTAGTTCTATATTCTAGCTCTTTTTCATTTAAGGTTTTCAATTTTTCCGATAAATTCTATAGAGAAAATACATTTGGGTTTTTTTTATTGGTTTGTTAATAAATTAATATTTTATATTTTTTGCTTATTTGATATTCTATGTATACATACTTATGTAATTCGTTTATATTAAAATTATCAAATAGAAATCGATAAACTCTAATCTTTGCAAAAGAAAATAACAATTTCACAATATAATAGAAAAAATTGTTTGTCTTCAAAAATTTGTAAGAAACTAAAAATTAATTTGGTAAATCATTTTTTTTTTTTTTTTTTTTAATATTGAATAATACAATTTTGTGTGATTTATTTGATTATATCTATTTTTAAATAATTAAATTTGACATTTTTTTAATTAAATAATAAATCATTTAATGTATTAAAAAACATTACAATATTATTTATAAAATTTATTTTTAATGTATAAAATATTTTTCGTATTACCTCAACTTCTTTCTCAATGGTGGTTAAATTTTGACGCCATATTCTTGCCTTATCAACTGCTGCTCCTAATTCGATTTCTAATTCTTTCATTTTTTTATATTCGGGACCTGGTTATAAAGGATATATATATATATATAAGATTGTGATTATAATTTCATTCTCATATATAATATACAAATTACTATTTTCAGTGATTTCTTCTAAAGTATTTCTATAAGATTCATTTGATGAATTCAAAACTTTCAAAGTATTTTCCATAGCATATATTTCAGATTCTGCTCGATTTATAAGTCCATCCAGTTCATCTCCCTCCTGTTGTAATAAAGCACTCTCCTGGGCAGTCTAAAATATTTTTATACTCCAGTTTAAACAATTTATTTATTAAAATATTAAAAACATAGAAAATAAAATATTTTTAATACATATAATTAAACCTTAAGAATTAATTTGATCAATATCCTAACTAAAATTATTAAATTCACTAAAGTTGATAAAAATGTCTGTATATGTGTGTGTATGTGTGTATACGAGATTATGCAAAGACGGTTTGAGCTAGAATAATGAAATTTGGTATACGGGCATTATTCAAAATTCGTAGTTTTCTATCAACTTTTGAGAAATGTAGCTCATTAGGAAGAGGACCTACCTACCACGTTTTCATTTTTTTCCCTCTAAACTTACCGTAAAAATAAAGATAAATATTTGATAGTTTTTCACAAGATTACGCAAAAACGGTTTGCGCTAGAATAATTAAAAATGGAACACGGGCATTATTCAAAATTCGTCGTTTTCTATCTAGAAATGTAGCTCTTTCGGAAGTGGGTCATTACCTACCACGTTTTCATTTTATTTTTTTCCTCTAAACCGTACCGTAAAAATAAAGATATATGTTTGATAGTTTTAGTTTAAAAATTATATAAAACTGCTATATATAGAATTTCACCTTGATTGAATCACTGAAAGTACCGGAATTAATTTTTTAAATGTTTTAACACGTTGACTGCCAATCACAAAGAGCCAAACATGCCCTGGTTTAATATATATCTATTAAGTTTAATTTATAATTTAATTAATTAAATATAATTTAAATCTAATATATGTTAATTAATCCAAATCAAATTTGCGAGATAGTCGAGTGGAGACACTCCAGATTTATTTAAATTTA
Organism: Labia minor; assembly: GCA_963082975.1. Lineage (NCBI taxonomy): Eukaryota > Metazoa > Arthropoda > Insecta > Dermaptera > Spongiphoridae > Labia > Labia minor. The sequence goes on from OY720344.1 coordinate 107,486,214, forward strand.
ATAGTAATAAATACAAAATTAAAAATGTACAATTTTAAATTAAAACATTTTAACTCACCAAAAAATTAGTAACTAGCTATGGTTCTAGAAATTTTATTAAGGTTTATTTTAAATCTTAAACTATTAAAATATCTAATTAAGAGTCAATTAATTAATTTTATTGATTATTTTTTTTAATATTGCTCATAATGTATCTTTTTAATTTGAATTGCTTGAATATCGAAATTAAATAAAATAAATAATAATATCAAGTTTTACTAAAATTTTTAATAATATATTCTAAATATGTTTAAGAACAGAGCGTATAGTAAATCCAAAAGAGAATTTAATTTCTTTAATTTTACCTTAATGGTGAAATAAGCGAGTGATAGTTCCGAGCCATCATCTGTCTTTCCTATCGAATCCATAGCTATTTCATATTGCCCTTGAAGTTGTTGACATTTTGTTTCTAGATGCTGTACCATATGACGAAGTTGGCTCACTTCTTCTTCCAGAGATCTTTTTTTAATCACTAACATGTCTAAACGAATATTAATCTCCAACAAACGTTCTTTAAGAGCCTAGTCAATTTCAAAAAATTATTATTAATATCACAAAAATAGATCACCAAAAATTTTGGATTAAAGAAAAAAAAAGACCTTATCAAGATCCAAACGATGTTTTTTTAAATCATATATTTGATTTCCTTCTTTGTCATTTAATTTATTTAATTGACTTAATTGAAGTTCTAATAGATTTTCCTCTACTTGTCTTTCTGTGAAATTAATTTCGCATTCTTTTAAAAGTTTTTTTTGCGCTTCCACTTCGATTAATCTAGAATCTTTTCTTATTGTCAATCTATCTAAATGGGCTTGTTCTCTGGTCATTTGTGCAGTGATACGACGCATTTCATCCTGAGAGTAGAATTAAATATTTTAATTAGATATTCCAAATTGATTTCAAGTTCATTTTTTACAGAATTACATTCAGTCTTTTGTTTTGCATTATCATGAAATCGAGCTGATGCTTTTTGGATGCAAATAACCCTTCTAATTCAGTAATCATATCTCGAATATGCAATTTTTCTTCCGTACTCACATCACCAATAAGATGATTGATTTTTTTTTGGGTCTTTTCTGCTGCGAGTTCCTAAACAAAAATATAATTTTAATTTTATTATTTTTTTTTGATTAGACAGACATTTTTCTTTAGATTATTAGAATATACTTACTAAATTATAAACTTTTTGTCTTTCTAGCCATATTTTTGTTTCGTAATCTTTAATTTGTCCTTTTAAATTTTCATATTCTACTTTACATGCTTTTTCTTCATTGTCATTTACTTTATTTTGATCCAACATTTCTTTGATTTGCAATTGAGTATTATAATGAACTTGAATAATTCTTTCGATTTCATAAGTAGTGGTTTCTAATGTTTTTTCTTCTTCCTAAAGAGAAATCAAACTTAGTTAAAAAAAAATTAATTAGATATGAAATAGTATTGAAAAATTGAAATTACTTTAATCATTTCTTCCATTTTCCTGAATTTTTCTTCCTCTGTTCCAGTATTACTCTCCATACTCTCATAAGCTCGTTTCATCTCTTTAGTTATAAATTTGAGTTCATTAATTTTTTGTTCTAATTTTTTTATATCCCCTAACTTTGCTTTATTCCGTAAACGAATATTATCTTCCCGTTGCCCATAACCATTAATTAATTTTTTTGATGTAGTCAACTATTAGAAAATGATAAATGTATATATTATTTTAAATAGTATAAAATAATAAACTAAATATAGAGTAGATAATAAAATTACCTCAGAAGTTAAATCAGTATTAATTTGTTCTAAATCTTTATACTCTTGTTTCAATTTTACTAAATTTTTTTCATTTTCTTTATTTTGTAAATCAAGTTCCCGATTCTCATCCTTTTGCCTTTCTATAAAATCTTCTGTTTCTTTAATTTGTTCATTTTTTTCAAATGCTATCGATCGTAGCATAGCTATTTCATTATGACTCTCCTGAATCGCTTGATCCCGTAAATGAACAACCTAAACGAGAATATATATATATATATAAAATTATTTAAATTATTTAAATAGATTTAAACTATGTTTTATATAGAATATTATTTAATAATTAATTATTTTAAAGGAGGCAGCTAGCCGAGAGTGTAGCGTAGCAATTTTCTACACAATAAGTCGGCGTTCGATTTCAACTAAGAACAAATTTTTCTAATAAAACTCAATTTATCATCAGCTGCCTCCGGCTCTAGGAACTGTCAGTTCCTGGTTCTATACATGCGGAAGGCAACGGGAAACCACCGCATTAACATTCCCAAGAAAAATCATCATGGCTGGGCAGCTTCTAAGGCTATCCTAGTCATGATGATAGCCAAACTCCGAAAGGGAGACGGCACCTTAAGAAGAAGAAAAAGAATTATTTTAAACTAGTTAAAATTATATTATAGCTAAAATAAAGTTTTAAAAAAATATGAAATTATTAATTTAGCTTTTATTTTATGATTTTATAATGATTTTAATCAAAAACAAAAAAATAAACTTGAATAATATTATTATTCATAATAATAATTGCCTTAACAGCTTCTTCCCATTGCTTAACCAAAAGTTGTCTTTCTCCATGCAATTCTCTATAAATATGTCCTGTTTTTTCTAAAGAAGTTTCTATTGAAGAAACTTCAATTGATAGTTTATCCAGATTCTTTTTTCTTTCATCTACTTCTGATTGGTATCTTCTTCTTTCTAATTCTAGTTCCTAAAAATTGATTTTTTTTATTTATAGTAATTATAACGAAAAGATTAATAAAAATGATTCCAACTTTAAATCTTGATTCATCTTGTTCAATATATTTCATAATTAATTCATTATCTTCCTCTCTGCGAGCTAAATTTTCTTCCCAATTTAATAAAGCTTCTTTATCCCAATTTACATCGTTCTTCAATTTTTCAAATTCCTCCTTATTTTTCGAAATTTGCGTCTAAAATACAAATATACTCTAGTCATAACATGCATAAAAAAGAGACTAAATAATTAATAGAATTCTATTTTATTAAACAAACATTAAGAACAAGTTTTTTCTCTGTTAATTCCGTAAGGTTATTTGTGATTTTTCGAATTTCCTGACGCAGTCGACTCTCTTCATGATTTTCCAATTTATAAAGATGATCTTCAGTAGTGATTTGATTTCGATGAGCATTGATTAAAGACTGAAAAGAAAAATAATTTTTGTCATTTTAAACAAATAAAATATTATAGAAATAGTATTTAAATTTATGTTTCATAATTATTTTTATAAAAAAAAAAAATTTAAATTCGTCATCTAATCATATATGTTTTTTAAAAATAGCTTAATATTGATAACAGCTTAAGCTTATAGTAAATAACTATGAAACAATATTTTTTATCTTTTATAATAATTATCTTAAGCCATTCATTTGTGAATTTAAAAATTATCATTTTAAAGTTTTTAAATATGATTTGTGGCTAATAAGATTGCAACCAATTTCTATTAAAAAGAAATAAGAAATTTTTTAAAGAAATTTACTTGAATCAATGGTGATCTAGTTTCTAGATAATAAACTATTTATAGAATTCTTTTAATTTACTTAAATATTTTTTTAATTTGATTAAATAAATGGTAATTTTCTTGAAAATATTCTTATATATGTACATCTATATATATAAAAATAAATAAAGATAAAGATGGCAAAATGTATATATGGGAATTAGAAGAAAATAAAAATAGACGAAGATAGCTTAAGAAAGAGAAATCTGAAGGAATGTGCGGTCATTAACTTTTTAGTTTAGTTGTGTGATCCTTACTTCATACAGTATTTCTCAACCATTTAGTATTCACGGCCCAATTTTCAATCATAATTTTCATAGCGCCCCCCCCCCCCCCCATCGGAAATGTTTCAGAGCATCGCAAAATCATCTGACCTTTTTTTTAGAACCATATTGAAAAAAATTGAAAAATAATCGAAAATGTCCAAAAGTTTGCCAACAAAATCATCTTACCTTTTGTTTTTAGAACTATATTGAAAAATCGTGAATTTTCTCTTGGATATGCTCGCCTCCCCCCCCCCCCCCACACACAGGTTGAGAATCGCTGACTTAATAAAAAAAACAAAAAAAAACCTGAAATTACAAACCTGATTTTCATTATGTGCATTTGCTATCGTTTCAATTTGCTTTTTGATATTTGCCAATTTTTCATTATATCTCTCTAATTCAATTGTAATCTGTGCTTTATGCCGCATTCTACGATCCAACTAGAATTGAAATATTTTTTCATAAATTATATTAGTCTATATATAACTAATATATATATTAATTATTTTATTTATTTATTTAATTTATGTAACTACCTCTTCTTCAAGAGCTTTATTTTCCTGATTGGCTATAGGCACTCGAAAGCCATCACTCCACCCCATCTCTTTTAAAACTTCTTTTATATCTCGCACCATTTTGACTTATAATTTCAAATTAAATGGATTATTTCTTAATAAACACTATACAATAAGAAATTTCATTGTATATATTTATTTAGTTCAATCTTGTTTGTTGTTTCCTATGATTATTTTGCTTAGCAACCCCTACTTTCAATACTTTCCATTTATGAATCATCTTTCTTCATTTTTATTTTTTTAGTTTTTATAATCAAGATTTAATAAAAAAACACATTGAATGATTTTCAATTAAAATAAAAAAAAAAAATATTATAAACATTAATCAATTCAAATGGACATTGAGAATTTTTAAAATTATTTCATCTTTTGAATCAGTGTTATTTATATTTAAGCTGTTTTTTAGATGCATGATATTTAGAAATTTTTGAATATTACATTATTATATAGATTTTAGGAAAACACCTATTTATCAGGATTGTTTTGTTAAGATTATAAAACAACTACACTACCATAAAATTAAAATAAAAACACATCATTTATTTTTAATTTTATAAAATATAAGATCAATGAAAAATCTTAATTTAAAATATAAATTTGTATAATATTATTGCTTTTTTATGATTTTAAACATAATAATTTACAACTAATAATCTATTTTAGGTAATCTATCTTATAATTTATGGGAATAAAATACAATATCATTCAATGTTTCATACTATCTCAATTTAATTTAATTTTTAAATATATATATATATATATAATCTTGTTTATTTATATTATAGAAATATTATATTTATATTATATAAAAATAAATAGAATCAAGAGAATATTCCATTGAAAATATGAATTGTAAAAATAAAGAATATTGTAAAACAGGTATATGTTAATGAAAAATATAATGATAAATGAATGTTAATGCAGTATTTCTCAACCTTTTAGTATTCACGGCCCAATTTTCAATCATAATTTTCATCGCGCCCCTCCCCACCGCATACAATAAAATTATTTTTTTTTGTTTGTTTTTAGAACCATATTGAAATAAATATATAAATAAACAAAAGAGTCGGAAATTTTGTTTGAGAGCCTCTTTAGATTCACTGACTTAATCAATTTTTTTAAATAACATTTTCACTTGGATATGCTCGCGCCCCCCTAGGAGGGCGCGCCCTATAGGTTGAGAATGTATTAATATTAAGGCATTGATAATTTTTTTTTTCTTTAAAAAAGCTAAGATTTTCTCTAATATAGATATTAGATAAATAATAAATATTAAATTTTTTGAAATTTATTAATTATAGAATCAAAACTTATTGAAGCTAAAGGATATAAGAACATCAAACATTTTTAGACCTCTTCTGCCTTGTTCCTTGTAAAATAGTAATTTCTAGTTTCCTCTTTAGATAAATGCTAATATTAAATATTTCTTTTGTATTTAGAAATACTATTTTAAATTAGGCGCGGTATTTAAATTTCTATCTATCTATAAAATGGAAGAAATGGTGACATAGTCATGACGTTTCTCTCTATCTTTTCCCCTCTCGGTTTTGTGAGTTGAGGAGTGGGACAGAGAGAGGAAGTGTAAATATATAAACTCACACAAATATACATTTTTCTTCCTCCTTTGGACCTCATATTGATTTTCCTAAGTGATTTGTATAACCCCAACACCCTGTATGTATAATATATTTTATATTTATCTTTTATCCTAAAACTAGAAAATATATTGACTAGAATATTATCCTATTTTATTGTTTTTTTAGTAAACATGTCAGCAAAAATAAAATGCGGCCCTGTTGTGGACATTCTTGGAGATGAAATGACAAGAATTATTTGGGATTTAATCAAAGATAAATTAATTTTACCATTTTTGGATATTGAATTGCATGTGTATGACTTAGGAATTGAAAATCGAGATAAAACCAATGATCAAGTAACGATCGATTGTGCTAACGCTGTTAAAAAGTATAATGTAGGAATTAAATGTGCCACGATCACCCCTGACGAGAAACGAGTTGAAGAATTTAACTTAAAGCAAATGTGGAAAAGTCCTAATGGAACAATTAGAAATATTCTTGGAGGAACTGTTTTTCGGGAGCCAATCATTATGAAAAATATACCAAGGTATTATATTTTTTTATTCATTTTTAAATTATTTAAATAAATGATTTTCATGATTTATAATTCATTAATTGTCCTTTGTCTATAAATTATTTCATTTACATATATTAAATATTCATAGAGAATTGAATGAGAATGTATATAAATAGAAAGTTTTACCCCTAGGGCATATTTTATAAATAGTCATTTTTACATATATATATAGTTATATATGACATATATTTATATATATTATATAAATGTCTAATAATTATTTGAAAAACTTATCCAATTGACAGAAATTTAAACCATAGATAACTCTTTAGGGGGTATCAAAATGATAAGATAAATATTTCAATAATTATCTTTCTTAAGAATTTATTTTAAAAAATAATAATCATTAAATTTTCTCATATGACTTTTTCTTTATTAGTCTTGAGAATATTTTAGTAATATGACCTTTAAAGAAGATAAATAATAAATAATAAGATAACTAATGTATGATAAAAATGGTCAATATATATATATATATATAAGTGATAATTATTATTATTATAATGTAATATAAACTAAATTACATTCTTTAAATATAGTACTATATATATATATATATATATATATATATATATAAATATACTAATTTATTCGAAGAATAGTGAGAAAAGTGTTACGTAAAATTTATTTAATTTATGTTATATAAAATTTATTTAGAATATTTAAGATATTTTTTTAAACATAGATAAGTAAATATTAATCCAGTATTATAAAATATGATTCATACTTTGTTGAAATATTCATGATTAATTTATTTATTTTATTAATTAGTTTATAATTTCAATTGAAATTGAGAAAAAAAAAGTATTAAATAAATCGGCATTGGACACATGGTCAGACAATTATAATCCAATTGCAATTCTTCTTTTATGAATAAAACTACATATTAATATTTTGTTGTAAATTTATTCAAAACACAAAAAATATACAACGTTTCGATTCCTCTTTCTGCACACGTTTCGATTGGTCTTTCTGCAGTCGCTTGATAATGATTGCAGAAAGAGCAATAGAAACGTTGTGTATTTTTTGTGTTTATAATAAATTTACAATAAAATATTAATATGTGGTTTTACTTACAAAATTCCCTTATGAATAAACATAACCACCAAAGCTTTAATAATCTTCTTTTATGATTTAAATTTGGAAATTTGAGAATTATAATATATATTTCACTAATTTAATCCTGAACAGATTGGTTACCACATGGAAGAAACCGATTGTCATTGGACGTCATGCACATGCTGATCAATATAAGGCAACTGATTTTGTTATTCCAAGCGCCGGCAAATTAGTCATAAAATTTACTTCTGTATCAGGAGAAACAATTGAACATGAAATTAATGAGTAAGATAATATTATATTATTTTAAACTATTAATATATTTTATATCTTTAAAGTCTTTTATTTATTTATCTAAAAATTAATCTATTATTATTATTGCCTTGGTATAATTAATCGATATTTTGTAAACTATGTGAATTAAATATTTAGAACTAATTAATATAAATAAAAGTTTTTTTAAAATATATGTATAGCTCAAAAGAAATTATTATTCTTAATATTATAAAATTTGAATCACTTGAAATTAAAATGATTTTCAAATAATATTTATATTATATTCATATATTTAAAAAAAAAGTTAATTTTTTCACTCAATTTTTCAGCTTTAAAGGACCCGGTGTAGCTCTTGGCATGTTTAATACTGATCAATCGATCGTTGATTTCGCTCATGCTTCCTTTAAATATGCTTTACAAAGAGAATATCCACTCTTTATGAGCACGAAAAATACTATTTTAAAAAAATATGATGGTCGATTTAAGGATATTTTCCAAGTATGTATATTTTTAATTCAATTATCAATTCTCTCTATCTATCTCTGTAGCTCTACGGAACTCGAAAGTTCATGGCCGCAGCAATCACACTTCTCCAAGTGTCCCTATTCTGAGCCACAACCCTCCAATCCCTATCCTCCCCCATCTCTCTCACGTCACTTCCTACATTATCCACCCACTTAGTCTTCCAAGCGGGCGTTTCCCACTCCGTCCCCCTCCCAATATATTTTTCGCCATTCTTTTCTCCCCCATTCTAGCCACGTGTCCTATAATTTATAATTCTAACTATATCTGGAGATGCATAGAGGTCATGCAATTCCTCGTTATGCAGTCTCCACCATTCCCCGGTGAACTCATCTTTCTTTGCCCCATAAATATTTCTCAAAATCCTATTCTCAAATACTCTAAATCTACTCTCGTCTCCTAAGGTCATAGACCATGCCTCACACCTATATAATACAACCAGCAAAATAATTGTTTTATATATTTTAATTTTGATCCCCTTTGATAATAATTTTGACACGATAAGCCCCTTTACTACATGATAACAGGCGCTTCCCGATTACAACCTCGCTTTAAACTCTTCTCGAATATTATTATCAGAACTTAAGTATTAAAATTTTTCTACATTTTTAAATTCTATATTTTGTATGTTAAGAGTTTGTGTGTTAATACTATTTCAATTATCAATTCAAAAATAATTTTTTAAAAATGCTAAAAAAAACATCATTTTATTTTAGGAAATCTATGATAAACAATATAAATCACAATTTGAAGCCAAAAATATTTGGTATGAACATCGGTTGATTGATGATATGGTGGCCTGGGCAATGAAAAGTGATGGTGGTTTTGTTTGGGCCTGCAAAAATTATGATGGCGATGTACAAAGTGATTCCGTAGCCCAGGGATACGGTTCACTTGGACTTATGACCAGTGTACTTATTTCTCCTGATGGTAAAACAATTGAAGCAGAAGCAGCACATGGCACTGTCACACGACACTATCGAATGCATCAACAGGTAATATATTATTTTTTAATGTTTTAATTTATATTGGCTTTTTATAAAATTCTCGGGAAAATATTTTATTTTATTTTGAAAAATGTATAATTATTTTATCTTAAATATAACACAATTTAATGGGAATATATTTAAAATATTATTTCTTTTCAGTTAAGATTAAAAACTTTCTATTCTTCTTAATTCTTAAGGAATCTTTCATATTAAAACGAAAATATTTATTTATTTTAAAATTATTTTGTTGTTAAAGATGAGGGCTTAAAATTTTTTAAATAGGCAGTCTCTTGGGGTTTTTACATAATATTTTAACGGTTAATTCAAAAAAAATAATGATAATTTTAAATACCGGGTTTAATAATAAAATTCATTAAATATCTTCAAAAAATAAAAAAATATAAATAAAACAAAAAAAAAATTGTTATTTTTTATTTTTAGGGAAAGAAGACGTCAACAAATCCAATTGCTTCTATCTATGCATGGACTAGAGGTTTATCTCATAGGGCTAAATTGGACGATAATAAGGAACTTGCCAATTTCGCAGAAATTTTAGAAAAAGTCGTAATTGATACAGTCGAATCAGGAAAAATGACTAAAGATTTGGCCATTTGCATTAAAGGCATGGATGGTGTTAAAGATGAAGACTACCTAGATACATTCACTTTTATGGATGTACTTGCAAAAAATTTACAAACCAAATTAAAAAAATGACTAAATATCCAAAAAATTAAATCTAGCTTATAAATGTTCTTGTTTCTGTTTTTATTTTTCTTAAGACTAATTGATCCAATTCTTAATGTATTATATTTTTATATGTTTTATACATATTTTCTTAAGAGGTAAAGGTTTTTATTCAATTTTGATTTTTATGTAATGAACAATAAATTTTTAAATAAATACTTTTATATTTAAATAAAAATTTAATTTTGTTAGTTAATATAATCCATAATTTGTTGTATATATATATATATAACCTTCATTCACCTTGACCTTATTAAACAACAGGTGGATCAAACTTCTTTACCTCAATTATCATTAAATCCTTCAAAAATAATTAAAAGAAGGAGATAAAGATCAATTGATGTAAAAGAAAAAGTATGTTTTAAGAGATTTAATGGTTTTTAAAAACAAAAAAAAACTTTTTTAAGATTAAAAAAGTCAAGTCCCACTTAACGTATTTTTAATTTAGTACTTATAAACATTTTTTTTTTAAATTTTTTTATTTCAAAAATTTTAATATTATGTTAAATAATAAAAAAAACTTGATTTTCACATTAACAAAAATTTATTTTATAAATTTTTAAATTATAATTGTCTTCAGGACAAAATAAAATTCCAAATTCACTTAACTGAACAATAGGGTAGAACAGAGGTTCTTAAACTGTGGTCCGCGGACCCCTGGGGGTCCGCGAAGCCTTTACTGGGGGTCCGCAAAGCCATCGTACAGGTGCACGAGAAAATGATGAGTCAGTTAAAACTTTATTTAATATAAAAGGAGGTATGGCATGGCTTTGTGAGGAAACAGAGATCAAATACCCAAATTCAACGAAATGTGCAAGAAAACTATTGCTACCGTTTCCATCTTCATATTTAGCTGAATTTTCTTTCTTCAATATTATAATTTCTAATAAAATGTGTTCTACAATATGCAAAAAAATCGTTATTCACCAATCACTGTTAGAAATATTCAACATATATCCTTGTTCTTATGAGATCGTAAGCCAGAAATTAACTAATAAAATGACGTAAAGTACCTAAAGTTGGGATGGGGTCCGTCAAAAAAAATTTCTCCAAGTGGGGGTCCGCGGAGTACATAAGTTTAAGAACCTCTGGGGTAGAACGAAAAAGACAATTTTTAATTTATAATAGAGTGGAAAAGTTGCCTTTTTGTGAGGAAAAAAATGTAAAAAAAAATACGAAAAATATTAGATCTTATTTTGAGAGGCTACAAGGTCATCAGTGTTGTTACTTTTTTATTAGGCATAATCTGACAGATTAATCAGCGAAGGATTCTTCTTTAAGTGAAATATCTCATATTTTAGTCCCTAAAATAGAAACAATATAGAAAAGAGCTTCTCTTCCTATTAATTTCAATCTCAGAATTTCAAAACTTATAAAAGTTTATCAGGATAAATATAATAATTTATTTAAGTCTAAAGGCAGAAAATAATCAAGTAGGTTTTATGCATATTTAGGAAAATTTAAAGGAGAATGAAAACGTCTATTTGATATTGCTGTCTACAAATGTCAGGAGTTTACTATAGAAGATCAATCCTCTACCATGAAAATGGTTATTACGTTAATAGAAGAACTACTACGAGTGTCTTGAAGAAGAAGAAATAGGAAAGAAGAAGTAAAGAACAGGATAATTAAGTATAATTAGGGACAAACAGAACCCAATTCTGTAAAACCGGTAACTAGAAAGAATGTTAGCACTTAAAAGGAAATAAATAATGAAGAAAATAACATATTAAATTTTTCTAAAGAAACTCAAAGCCCTTTAGTAGAAAACATAAATCAACCACGATAAGGGCTCATATTCATATAAATACATATTCTGTAGCTTCTATCTGGTATATTACATAGATCTGCAGCTGTAATTAGTTAATGATTCTTTACTGGACATGGATTTAATTTAATTTTAACTAAATAACTTATATTATTAGATACTATAATTTAACCAATAATGCTTATCATCTTTTAAAAATTAACTTTGAAGTCATTATTTGTAAAATAAAATCATAAAAGTATATATTCAACAAATTAGAATTTTTTAAGAATTTAAGGTTTTGTTGAAAATTTGTGACGCATCTAGATAAACAAATTTTTTCCCCTTATTCTTGAATGCACAAAACAACTTTTTCAAACTATTATTAAATAAAATACTGGGAAAAATTTTTAATGTGATTTTCGTTTCATAGTATTTTACAAGCATTTAAATTCTTTTCATTTTTTTTTTGTTTTTATTAACTCCGCTTTTATAACTTAAACAGAAATATTGTAATTTTAATTGGAATAACAAAATCAAAGTATTTATAATAATCCTATTCACTCCTAAATTGAATCAAATAAATAATATTACTGGCTTCTGGCTTCCTTCAAGCCAAAATCATAGAATTGTTTATTACATATTACAATCAAACATTAGTCAAAGAATATTACAATTATTTTTATAATGTTATCTATCATTTCACAATCATTATCATTTTTTTAAAAAAATAATTGATATTTTTTTTGAAATTATATAATTTGGATTTATTATTATTATATATATAATAAATTAATAATTATTAAACACATTTAAATTAATTGAATAAATCTCTTTTTGTTTTATTATAAATATATATTCAACAATATTTTGGTTTTATTTGCATTTTATTTAGTACCTAAATATTTCTTTTTAGAAAATCATTAGATAAAAATAAAAATAGTAAAATTCTAGTCCATTTATTTATCTTTATAAAAATTTTAAAATAAATTATTTTATTTATCAAGAATTTGTTATATTATTTATTATATTTTCATTCATTTTTTTTCGTAATTTTATTCATATTTTTATTTTTTTATTTTTTTTTTTTCATACGTATAAATTTAGTAATATATTTATAGTATTATTTATTTTCTATTTTACTTTACTGTTTTTGTGACCTTGACGCCATTTTGTAGATCACAAGTACAAAATGTTTCCGTCAGATGGGGAATGAGTCAACTTTGAATTCAAGTAAGCTCAACCGCCCCGCTCAAGAATTATCAAGGGTATATTGAATCAACTTTTATGTAATTAATTATATCCTTTCATTTATCTCATTCGTTTTATTTTTAAATAAGCTTAAAAAAAAAATTATTATTCTTGACCTATCTTAGTTATCATTTATATATTTTAATTTTTATTTTATTTTATTTTATTTAATTTAATTAATTAATTTTTTTTTTTTTTAAATATTTTTCTCAGCCAAGAAGCCGCCCGCCCGCCCCTTGTTGATTGGAAACGCATTCAATTTGTTTACATAGAATGGTGAACTTTGATCGGAGGCTCATTCGGGGGCATGTTTTCCTCCATCGTGGGGTAGAAGAGCATCTAGGCTAGCGTCTCTGGGGCTGAGTGCTTCGATGCCCGCCTAGAAAAGGGCCGTTGACCCCCAAAATGTTTGTGCCTTGGAACTGTGTGCGTGGAAACTCCACTGAAGAAGCGCGTAGGGGTCGTGGGATCGTCGAAACCCCACCACTTGTTGCTTCGCTTGTCGACTAGGGAGGGGTGGGGGTGGGGGTGGGGGGGAGGGAACCGGTCAACGAACTCATTTATTCCACTAGAACTTGCAAGTGTGTATGTATATTTCAATAGGTGTGTGTATGTGTGTGTGTTGGTGTCGGGCGGGACGACCGTGGTCCTCGAGCATGTGTGTGTGTGTGTATGTGTGTGTGCGGTGGTGTGCGTGCGTGGAAAATACGAGGGTGTGTGCGCCTGTGTAAGAGGCATCGCGCGCGAGGCCACGTTGCATTGCAAACATAGGGGCTCTATCAAGGGTACAAAAATTATCAAACTTGCTCTCTGTCAATCCAATTGCACCAATCTATCCTCTCTCGGGCCGTGAAATGGTTCAGCTTGAGCGCCCTGTCACAGGATAGTGGTAGGGCAATTAACGCGTAACCAACACACGCCCCTTTGGTCGTCGAGATACGAACGAACCCTGCCCCTTCCTTTTGCTTCACTTGGGAGGAATGCTGGCCGAACAATACGGCGCCCACACGTATCGCACGCACGCCATAGACACGCATCGTGATCCGTGACACGTGGAATTCACAGCCCTAGACCTTGATTTCATTCCATTTTACTCGATTTCTACCATTCTCGATTGCCATTCTGGTCCCAATCCCTTTTGGTTAGTTTAATTCGAGAGATACATTGGATATAGCCAACCAACCAACCAACCAACCAATCTCAATTTATCTCATCTACTTATTTTCTTTTTATTTTATTATTCCTGGTTATCTAACGATCTTTACATTTATCTCATCTCACTTGTGAATTCATATTTATATTTTATTAATTTACATTTGAAGATTTTATATAAAACAATTTTAAAAGCATATCAACACTTCTTCAAGTCAAGTACATGGTTTATTGTTTTATTTTCATTCAAATCGAGAAACAAACAAAAATTAGCTGGAGTGTCTCCACTTGACTATCTCGCAAATTTGAATTTTATTAAATAACATAATATATTATATTTAAATGAAATTAAATTAATTAAATTATATATTAAAATTAATAAATAATATTTATTAAACCATGGCATGTTTGGCTCTTTGGCACCATGTCACGTGTTGGCGCGTGAGATTTGTAGTGTTAAAAAATTAATTCTGGTACTTTCAGCGATTCAATCAAGCTGAAATTCTATATATAGCAGTTTTATACAATTATTAATCATGTGAAAAATTATCAAACCTATATCTTTATTTTTACGGTCACTTTAGAAGAAAAAAAATCAAAACGTTATAGGTAATGACCCTCTCTTCCGGTTGAGCTACATTTCTCCAAAGTTGATAGAAAAGTATGAATTTTGAATAATGCCCATGTACCAAATTTCATCATTCTAGCTCAAACCGTTTTTGCGTAATCTTGGTTACATACATACACATACACACACATTTTTCTCAACATTAGTGAAAATGATTCAGGAACCCTCAAAACGTATAAAAACATCAAAATCTCAACATCGAAATTTATCGCAATACTATCTAACGATCTTTACATTAATCTCATCTCTCTTGTGAATTCATATTTATATTTTATTATATTAAATTGGTATAATTTGAAAATTTTATATAAAACAAAAAACAAACAAAACAACAAATTAATCCTAAAAAGAAGAACTAATTTAGAAAAAAATGAAATGCAAATTTCTCATATCCACTACTTCAACTTTTAATTATAATTTATTTTTTTCTTTAAATCAACTTTTATTAGAGTTGGTCATTATTATCTTTTATTAATATTTTGTTAATTTCATTTTTAATTAAATTCATTAATTATTAATTATTATGTATTTGGATTTGGAAGAGGCCTATGCCCTAAGGGGCCTCGTTACACAATTTTAAAAATTATAAAGTAAATATTGTAAAATAATGTATAAATGAACCATAATAAAGGCTATAAATAAATAAATAAATATTATATTCTAATAATTTTGGAATAACTTTAAAACAATTTTAAATATCAATAACATAAAATTATAGTTTTATAGATTTTATAATTTCAAAGAAACTTAACATAACATAAAAGTATTAATTTTTTTATTTTTATTTTTTTCAAAATGTTTAAATATAATACATAAAAACAATGAGAGAAAATTAATGAATTAAATAATATTTTCCTAATTAAATGATTGAATTCTATTATTTTTCCATATTAATGAGTATTTTTTTTTAAATAAATTTATTTGAATATGCATTTTATCTTATCTTTTATATATACTAGCAAAAATTATATATATATATATATATATATATATATATATATATATATATTGTATTTTTGAAATATTAAACCACTCAAAGGATTTTTTTTGAAATTCACACCATAGATAATATTTATAAAGAAAAATCGATCTGGATTGGTTTCAGCCTCAGGAAAAATCAACTTTATTAGTTTTTTTCTTTTATTCTTATTTAAAATAGGAATTTTAATAATAAAAAAAAAATGATGCCGGGCAACGCCAGACAGCCCTTCCTTAAATACAAAATATTATAAATAAAATAAAATTAAAAATATTTATTTTAATAATATTTTGTAATCTAATTACGAAATATATATTATGTTATATCCACAGTTATACTTTTCTGCCTTTCAGTGCAATAATACTTACGCTTAAGGGCTGTATGTCTTAAGACTATTTTTTTTAATTAATATTCTTTTAAATTATTCGAAATTGTTTCCTATATTTTGTCGTTTATTTATTTTAAATAATAATCTTAATCTTAAATATTCATAGTTTATAGGGAATAATTTTTTTTTTAAGTAACGACCGGCGGTTCGGTGAACCAGGTATTAAGTATTATTAGCAAAATTATCTTAGAATAAAAGAGGAAAACAGAAGCATAACATTTTTGTTGTTGTTGTTGGGTGGAGAGTAAAGTCTTAAAGTCTTAAACGTTGAAATCAATTTATTCTTTAATATGTAATTGTAATGATTGGATGATGTTTAAAAATGTCAACCCCTTTCAAAAATTGTTTATATTAAATTATTTATTCAAAAAAAAAAAAAAAATAATAATAATACCGGTTTGATCAAGTCTTGGAACTATAATTAAGTAATTTATAAATAAAGCTCACACTAGCATGTAATTTCTTTTTTTAATTTCTCGTAAAATCTTTTGGAATAAACCTCTTGTAATTATTACCAATTTTAATACTATTAAAATCTATAATCTATATAATATAAAATATTTTATAAAATTAATTAAATTTTATCTTCTATCTAAACTTTTACACTTATCTCTTTCTTTGTGTGCTGCCAAATTTTTTAAACCCTTAAAAGTGTGCCGCGGTAAAAAAAAGGTTGAGAATCACTGATCTAGAAGATAGATAGAGATACCCATCAGATAAGAATCACGAAGTTTGTATAATAAAACCACAAAAAAGTCCCCCATAATATATTTATATTTTCTTAATTAAAAGTAAAAATGATTTAGAAAAGTGAATAAAGAAAAAAAAATTATATTTAAATTTTTTACTATTATTATTATTTGTTAAATAATAATTTTTATTTCCTTTAATTTTAAGTGTTTCGTTTGTCATGTAGTTTTGTAGTTCCTCTCTCTCTTTCTCTCTACCTCCTCATTAACTCAACACTCCTGTCATTATTATTATTATTATTATAATTAATTGTAACATTTTTCTCGGCATTTTTAATCACGTTATTGTCCACTTTCCCTCATCATTAGATTATTGTTTAATTTATTTGAATTGAAAAAAAAAAATTCAAAAAATTTTCAATTATTTAGAAATAAAAAGAATTTTCTTATGATTTCGGAAAAGATGAAAGAAGGTTATAGAAACGATTCCTAAATTAATGAAAATCTCATTAAAAAGAAACTGTGTCAATTTATTAAGAAATAGGATTTAAAGATGATCGAGTTGCTTTTTCTCCAATTAAAAAGTCTTAAAAGTATTTAAGTTTAATGATATTATTAATCTTAAACTGTGAAAATCTTCATGCAATTTACCTACCTATACAAATCAAAAATTGATTTATCATATTGGTAGGTAAATTTAATCAGTTTATGATATTATAATATTTATTATATGAAATTCACTCACAATATTGATTTTTTTTATTATATTGTATGATATTAAATCAAAATAATAAATATTAATTTTTAAAATTAATCCTACATTGATAGTGCCTACAATGACATTGAAATCAAACTATCCATTCAAATTGTTTTTTAGGATTCTTTTCTTCTTAAATAAAAATATTATGGAAGAGAATTAATTTATTATTATATTAAAGAAGTATTCAATTGATTATACTGATTTTATTATTGAAAAACTAAATAATAATAATAAATCATTTAAATTCTATATTTCAATTTAGAGTTAATTAACATTATTTAATTAATTACAGAGACATCTTAATAATAATAATAATAATAATTTGAGACCTGTTTACTCCTATCAACTATCTTAATTTAATATATTACTAATTTTAAAATTTTATGCAAACAATGTCATTTTATTTTATGTTTGACAGTCATTGAAAAAAAAGGAAAAAAAATTCAATTTTGAAAATTAAGTTAGGAACCGTTACCTCAATCAGTACTTTCTTCATATTTAGCCCTCTACGATTATTTTAAATTTCAAAAACTGAAAAAAAATAGCTCGACTATAAAAGATTTGTGTCGAATGAAGAGATAATCACTGAATCAAACCTAAACTGAGGATCTTGTGAAGACCAGAAATTTGGAAGATATTCAAAAAAAGATGGAAAAAAGAAGACTACCCCCTTGGCAAAAAAGTAGCTGACTCGTATATATATTTATATATTCATTTATAAACTTATAGAATCAGGATTATTACTAAATGATAAAATTACCTTAACATTTATTTATTAGTATCTTAAAATTAATCTAAATTTTATTATTTGTACAATATAAAAGGGTTTTTTTATATAAATTATATATATTATACTTAGTTATGTATTTCTACAAATAGGTAAATATTATCTGTATTGGAAAATATATAAGCAGTGGTGTATTGGGAGGGGAACGGGAAGGAATGGCGTTCCCTTACCTTTTTTCAGAACCGGAACGCGTTCCAGTACTTTTTCATATCCCGACAACTCCCACTTAAATCTACTGATAGAATTTCTTTTTTTGTGTTCGTTAATATTTTGTATAGTAAGAATAAGAAAAAATAAAAACTTATATGGAAAAAAATAGTTTGCTGCAAATAAGACTTTTTTTGCGTTCTCTTACTTTTTATTTTACCAATAAATCACTGGTTTTTCTCAACTTCATTTCTTGTCCGTCTGTCTGTTAACTCTTATGACAAATGAAATCGATTTTTCATCAACTTTAAATTGAGATAGACTTTTGAAAATTTTTATAGATATTTCAATGGATCCCTAGAAGTTATATAAGAAATATAATCAAATCATAATTAATTAATTGTAATGTAATGCGCCCAACGTTTGTCGTCGTATATGAGGCCGTTCGTTAATATTTTGTATAGTAAGAATAAGAAAAAATAAAAATTTATATGGAAAAAAATAGGTTGCTGAAAATAAGACTTTTTGTTCCTTTACTTCTTATTTTACCAACACATAACTGAAAATAGGTATATATTTATTTCTTGATTGAAATATTGTCAACACATTTCACTGTCTATCTAAAACCTTTTCAACTAGGAAGGAAAATAATGAATTAATACTATCTATTAATAGTGTCTCATATTATTCCAACCCACATTTCATTCATTATAAATCATCCTAGAAAAAATTACACTAATGTATACCCGTATAGATTTAATATAAGCATGAAACCCTTTGTCATTTAATATAGAGGATCCTTTATACACAAGTGATATTTTCTATCTCATCGTATTCAATAAATTTTCCAATAAATGTATAAAATATCATAGTTTGAAAAAAACTATAGTTATAAGAAATATATATAAAAGAAAATAATGTAAATAAGTTGACCTGTGGCCAGGTCCGAACCGACCGACGGTTTGAAGTAAATTAATTTCCAGCTACAGAAACAATTTCAAATAATTTTAATATATCTATTAATGTAATAAAAAACAGATAGGCATATAACATAAATATTTTTAATTTTATTTTATAATATATAATATATAGCTGAAGTATCAGGCGTTACCCGGCATTCATTCGTGGTAATAAAAAAATCTCCTCATGTGAAATTTGGTGTGAAAATAACCCTTCCCTTCCTATCGTCGATCGCTAATACTACCACTTCCGGTTTCCGGATTTGTACCAAAAGTTGATCAATTCATCCGACTGATGCATTAAGTAAATATACCAAATTTCATCAAACTCCGTTGAGCCGTTCAGGCTGTACACATCTATACGGACGGACGGACGGACGGACGGACGGACAGACATCATGCTAAAAATACTTTTTTCTGTTAAGAAAATGCATGATTCGTGGAGATATGTAAAAATCTCCACATGTGAAATTTGGTGTGAAAACAATACCTCCCTTACTATCGTCGGTAGGTAAAAAACAACAAAAAAACTAAAAATACAATTGTACTATCCAAATGAAATGATTTTGAAAACTGGTGGGGTTAGGAGAATATTTTTTAAAAAAAAATTTTAAACTAAAGATAAAAACAATCATAGAATCTAACTATTAAGGAAAATTATTTCTATTATATATATATATAAAAAAAAATTATAATTTTAAAAATATGTTTTTCTGAGAAAATGTTACGATCTGATTATGTATGGGAATAAATAAATAAATAATTTCAACACACATTTAATCATCTAATTAAGATGAAAAATAGATAATATGTTTAAATAATCACATCATTGAGAAATGTTAGGGTGGTTTGTTATTATTTTTTTCGTTTTATACTCTCTCTCTCTTATTAAATACAAATATTATTTGGAAGAGAAAAAAGCTGGAGTATCTCTACTCGACTATCTCTTTTGAATTAATAACATATATTATATTTAAATTAAATTTAATTAATTAAATTATAAATTAAAATCAATAAATAGTATTTATTAAACCAGCGCGTGTTTGGCTCTTTGTTGATGGCACCATGTATCGTGTTTGTTTGCCCGTGATTTGTAGTGTTAAAAAATTAATTCCGGTACTTTCAGCGATTCAATCAAGCTGAAATTCTATATATAGCAGTTTTATACAATTTTTAATCATGTGAAAAACTATCAAACATATACCTTTATTTTTACGGTCACTTTAGAGGAACAAAAATCAAAACATTGTAGGTGATAACCCTCTTCCGGTAGAGATACATTTCTAAAAAGTTGATAGAAAACTAAGAATTTTGAATAATTCCCGTGTTCCAAATTTCATTATTTTAGCTCAAACACACATACACAGACATTTTTTTCAACCTAAGTGAAAATGACTCAGGGACCTTCAAAACGTATAAAAACATCAAAATTTCAACATCGAAAATTTTTATGATCGCAATACTATCTCTGCTGAGTCCTTTTTACTTAAAAAGGACAATTACTTACTGAAATTATTTAAAAAGGATCATCATTTTTGAATATTAATATTTTAAAATATTTTCGTATTTTCATATTAATATAATTTCTTCATTTTTATGAAACTTTAATAAGCTAATTTATTTATTTATTTTTTAATTTGTAATTTATTATTATCAGAAGTGGTAAATAGAAAAAAATAATGTGCATTTTTGTGATTCTTAAAACATAAAAAAAAACATTCTGAAAAAATTTTATTTTATTAAAAAAAAGTCATATTTTTCATTTTGTAACATTTTGAATAAATGTCTAGATAAAATCAGTTTAAGAATTAAAACTAGATTTTTGAAATAATTAATATTCAAAATTAAATAAAAATTTTTTATTTTAAAAAATAAATCTTTTAAATAGATTTATATTAATAATATAAATAATTTCTAATAGATATTTATTTTTATTTTATAAACTATAGTAAAATATTTAATTCTTTGTTCTCTTATCTGTGTTAACTAATTCAGTTGTGTGATAAAAGAAGGATGCGTAGACTAATTGAGATTAGATTTAAAAACATAGAGATGTACAAAAAAAGAAGAAAATTCATAAAAAAAACAAAAGAACAGATTTGGTGTGGTGTGTGTATTGCCAGAGGCAATTTTTTATTCAAATCCGACTGCGTGTGAGCTCAACCGAAAAAAAAGTCAAAATCAAAGTAACAATAATATTAAATAAATAAATAAATAAATAATGTAATTTGACATTAAAGGGGACAATAGGGAAAAAAATGTCGTTATTGTTCATGCATGCTATGTGTATTATTTACATTCTAAAATTTTACCTACAAAAGTGGATTTATAAATTAAAAATAAAAGTATTATTATAAAAGTTAATAATAAAATTAATGAATTATTTTTATAATTATCATATTGGAATCTATAATATAATAATTCTTTAATAATGGTTGATAAATATCTTATTATTATCTTATTATACTAGTAAAAGTTGTATATATATATATTTATATTTTTGAAATATTGCCACTCGAAGGATTTTTTGAAATTCACACCATAGATAATATTTATAAAGAAAAATCGATCTGGATTGGTTTCAGCCTCAAAAAAAATCAACTTTATTAGTATTTTCTTAATTTAAAATAGAATTTTATTAATAAAAAAATAGCGCCGGGCAACCCTGAACAGCCCTTCCTTAAATACAAAATATTATAAATAAAATAAAATTAAAAATATCTATTTTAATAATAGTTTGTAATGAAATTACGAAATATATATTATGTTATATCCACAGGCCATACTTTTCTGTCTTTCAGTACATTAATACGTACATTTTAAGGGCTGTATGTTTTATAACTATTTTTTTTTTAATTTATGTTCTTTTAAATTATTTGAAATTGTTTCATATATTTTGTCGTTTATTTATTTTAAATATTAATCTTAATCTTAAATATTCATAGTTCATAAGGAATAATCTTTTTAAAGTACCGAACCAGGATTTTTATTATTAATTTTAACTTTTCATTGAAAATTTTTAAATTATAGAAATGGTATTTATTTCGCAATTAATTTATTATTTAAAAAAAAAATAATAGAATAAATACAATTTTACTTTCAATCCATTTTTAAATTGTAATTAAGTCTGCTTCCCTATTAATCAAATGTGAAATAGGAAATGGCTTGGATAGTCCATGAATATCTTCATCCAAGGACATTCTCCTTTTAATATTAATGATAAATATGCAAAATGATGAAAGTCTATAAGTCAAAATTTGACTCATATTAAAAATCCATCAAAAAAAAATAAATAAATAAATAAATAAATTATAAAAGGAATTTAGACTTAGAGCTTAGATTTTGGAGGACTTTTGGATAAGATTGTATTTTTCAAGAGGGAAATAAATTTATATTTGTGTAAATATAGACATTTTTATAAAAAAAGTATTCCTAAACAAATAATATTTATACATGGTTTTATTAGTTAAGCGATCTTTTGGTCTTTTTTAATAAAGATGAGATTATCTATATTGATATCATCACATCATCAGTGAGGACCATGGGAGTAGTAATTTAAAAATATGTTTGAAAAATTATTGAAAAAACCAAAAATATTGTATTTTTTTATAATTATTAAATAGAACATATTATATAATGTGTTAAGGGTATTTTTAGAATTGAAAAGTTTATAAAATAAAAGATTTTAATTGAAATTTAATGAAAATTATTCATCCCACTCTACTCTAATAAATATGTTCAATTCCAAATTTTTAATTTTATTTTCATTTTCTAATATTGATTTTCTTAAAAGTGTAGAATGTAATTAACACTTACAAAATATAAAATTTTTGTATCTATAGAAAGTTTAAATCACACAGATGTAAAGATGTAATATAGTCCTCCAATTTATAAACCTTTTTATAATTTCCCTTCAAAATTGACTAACATTACTTATTAAATTGTTCAAGCTTTTGAGGTTATGTTTATTCATAAGAAAATTTTATAAAAAAAATATACAATTTTTTGTGTTTTTGAATAAATTTACAATAAAATATCAATAAGTGGTTTTATTTACAAAATTCCCTTATTACATGTAGCTATTTATTTTAATATTTCAATATGTATAAATAATATTTAATTAAATATATATTTGTAAACCTTTTTAAAATATCTTTTTGGTTTTAATAATTTTACTTTATCTTATTTTAATTATAA
Source organism: Labia minor (assembly GCA_963082975.1). NCBI lineage: Eukaryota > Metazoa > Arthropoda > Insecta > Dermaptera > Spongiphoridae > Labia > Labia minor. Next base: position 107,510,046 of record OY720344.1, read on the forward strand.
TATTTAATAAGGGTTGTTGAAATTATTTCCAATTATTTTTTTATTAATAATAATAATATAATAAATAGAAATAAAAATGTAAAATACTTAGATTAAATTAAAATTATGTTTTTGTTTTTTTTTTGATTGTATTTTTACCGACCGCGACAATTGGAAGGGAAGGTCTTGTTTTCACACCAAAGTTCACATTTGAGGATTTCTACATATCTCCACCAAACATGAAAACAGAAAAATATTGGTATATTTACTTAATGCATCAGTAGCATGAATTCATTAACTTTTGGTGTATATCCGGTACCTGGAAGTGGTAGTTTATAAAGTATTAATTTTATATTCATTGTCGGAAATTTTTTACTTTAAATATAGTAGTAATTAATAATTGAGTAATTAAACTAAAAATAAAAACCAAGATAATATAATTTAGTCATTTTAATTCAAGTTTTAAAATATTTTTTTTTTTTATAATTTATATATATAATGTTGTTTGAAAATTAATTTATCGGTTGGTTTTGTGCCTGACCACAGCTTATTTTTATATAAAATTTTGTTGGCCCGATTCATGGTATTCATTAATTTCCACGTATCTCTGGTTGGAACAAAGTCCGTAGTAGCTTATCAGCGTCATGGAGTTTGACCAGAAAGAAAAGATGTATATAAATATATATATATATTTATTTATATTTATAAAGCAGTATATAATAGGTAAGTGGGTTTGAGTCATAGGAAAATGTTATCAGAGGCTTTGTTGCCTGCATCCACCCAAGCAGGATTACCTCCCTCCACATAAAAAAAAAAAAAATAAAGAATGCCCCAACCTATGAGAGCTGGCATCACAGCTAAATTTATTAGCCATGATTCACAAACATCCACTCCTACATCGAATACACCTGATTGCCAGCCGACACACTCCCTTAGCGAGATCTGGCGTCAATTTGCCCCGACAAGTTTTAATCAAATAAAAGACAATATTACCTTTTTATATATTTTAATAGTGAATGCATTTTAATATTAAATTTTAAGATATAAATCCTAAATTTGAACAATAAATAAAAATAAAATTGATTATTTTATATATTTATTTATTTTTTAAGATATTTTATAGAATTTCTAACATTTTTAGTAAAATAATTTTCATTTATAATTATTATAATAAAGTTAAAGTGAAAGTGAATGATTTTTAGTAATTCTAGATAATAACTTTAATAATAATAAAATGTTTAAATATCAATGTACGAGGGCAATTCACAAAGTAGGTTACGTTTTGGAATGAAGACAAAACTAGTACAGGAAAATGTTTTTTATTATATACATTTGAAAGAGCAACTGAAATACTATTTTTCTACATAATCGCTAAAAAAGTTGAGACATTTATCGTAGAGATGAACGAGCATCGAAATTCTTTCCTCATAGAAATCCGCCGCCTGAGTGTGGTACCCACCTGGCACAAAACTTATGGTAGCATAACTTGTGAGAAACAATTTCTTACAATAGAGTGCGTGAAATTTGTGAAAATCTGAAGGAAAGTTCGGTTATGGTGTAACGACTGTTTCCTCTAATTTTTTCATTGATCTTTTCCACCAGTTCATTTTTTTTCACCCTCGTTTCATTCACCATAACCGAACTTTCCTTCAGTTTTCCTCAAATTTCACGCACTTTATTATAAGAAATTGTTTTTCAAAAGTTAGGCTACCATAAGTTTTGTGCGTGCCACACTCAGGCGGCGGATTTTAGTTGCTCTTTCAAATTAATTTATATAACAAAAAACATTTTCCTGTACTAGTTTTGTCTTCATTCCAAAACGTAACCTACTTTGTGAATTGCCCTCGTATAGACTGCATATATCTAATATATTCTAAATTATTTTGCTGTTAGATACTTTTTTATATAAATGTGAACAAAGTATTATTATTTATTAAACGAATCTAAAAAAAATCATTATTATTTTATATTGAAAAATTATTATTCGATTGATGATCATTTTAACATTTCATTTTGAAGAGATGATTAAGTGATGGTGAAGAGTAAGAGAAATTGGCATGATTCACGCACTAAATTATTTCCTTTCCAATGTCAACCTTTCTCCTCTCCATCCAGTCCGATTAGGAGCTTAATCCGTGGCTTTTATTTTCTTTACCTCTTCTAAGGGAGTGGGAAAGCATTCGTTTTTTGTGCCCCAGTTGGTTGGGGTCAGCGCACCCAACTTATATACCATCTTTTATATCTTAGTACCGTTTTTTTTTTCCTTTTTTATTCTTTATCTCTCTCTCTCTCTCTCTTTAACTCTTTCTCCCTCTCTTTTACTCCCTCATATTACTAAATAAAAATATTTCGCAGGATCAGAGGGAATGATTTTTATATTTTTATATTTTTTTTTTTTTATTTTTTATTCACAGATTGATTTAATAAATGATTTGAAAATTCGATAAATAACAGGATGTATCTTTTCAAGGATTTAGAATTTATAGTGGAATCATTTTATATAGATTTCCTGTTAGGAATCTTCTTAGTTCAATTTTACTTTAAAACCAAAAAAAAAAAAAGAAAATTAAATAATTTTATAGAAACTTTAAAATTGAATTTAATCAATTATATAATATTTTATTTCATGTTATTTTAATTTTAATTTTATAGTTAAAATTTGAATAATAAACTTTATTAAAAAAAATTTTCATATAAAAAACAATTGAACATATTTTATAAATTACAATTAAGTTGTTAAAGCTTTGGTGGTTGTTTTTATTTATAAAGTAATTTTGTAAATAAAACAACATATATATTGCAGAAGGAGCAATCGAAAAGTGTATTTTTTGAATAAATTTACAATAAAATATCAATATGTGGTTTTATAATTAATTGTGTGTGTTTGTCAAATAATATATTAAATATTATTATACATTAAGTATAAATGTTATTTTTTTAAAAAAGCTCACAACTCTTTTTTATTAATTAATAAAAAAAGAAAAATTATTATCTTATTACTTAAATACCATCTTTTTATAGAACAAAAAACAAAATTTTAACTTTAAGGTAGGTATAATCTTATCTATAAAAAAAGATAATAATCCATTTATATATTTGCAGTTTTTCAAAAAGAGAAGATAAGAAAAATTTTATCTTTATGCAAATATTAAATATAATGAATTCAAAAATTAGAACTAACCCAGTAAAGAAATGAGATCTTCAAATGTAATAAATTGACACTATTTTTTATAATAACTATATTCTACCTATGTAGGTATAATTTTTTAAGTTGTTTTGTTTTTTTTTAATAATAAGTTCACCGAGACGCCTCTCGGTACTTTAAAAATATTATTCCTTATGAACTATGAACATTTAAGATTAAGATTATTATTTAAAATAAATAAACGACAAAGTATATGAAACAATTCCAAATAATTTAAAAGAATATAAATTAAAAAAAAATAGTCATAAAACATACAGCCCTTAAACGTACTTATTAATGCACTAAAAGACAGAAAAGTATGACCTGTGGATATAACATAATATATATTTCGTAATTTGATTACAAAATATTATTAAAATAAATATTTTTAATTTTATTTTATTTATAATATTTTGTATTTAAGGAAGCGCTGTCCGACGTTGCTCGGCGCCATTTATTTTTATTATTAAAATTCCTATTTTAAATTAAGAAAAAACTAACAAAGATGATTTTCCTGTGGCTGAAACCAATACTGATCGATTTTTCTTATTATTAAAAATTATCTATGGTGTGAATTTTAATAAAATCCTTAGAGTGATTTAATATTTCAAAAATACAAATATATATACAATTTTGCTAGTATAATAAGATACGATAATAACAATAATAATATAGATTCTTGATTTAAATGAATTATAAATTATAATTATTATATATATATAAATATGATAATTATTATTAAAAAATATTAAAAATAATATATACTTAATAACTAATTAAACAAATGATAATATAAAATTATTCAAATGAAATTGTGAATAAATGTGGAAAGAATATTCCATATTTTCTTTATGAAAATAATTGGACGAGTGGTGAGTGGCCTCGACTTATTGAAGAAAGGCAGCTCCAGTATTCAACAGAGATGCGACGACGATGGCGACAGGGTTGCAACTCGAATACAATGCAGTTCTTTCTTCACTCTCTCTGTCTCTGTCAATAAGTGGCAGAGATTTATATCGAATTCTCACCATGACATTTTATTGACGCACATACTTTGACTTTTTTTTCAATATTCATTCTAGAAGGACTATGATCGATTAAAAACTTTAAAAAATTTATAATTAATACAGATCAAAACAAACTTTACTAATATTGAATTAGTTTTATTATTTATAATTACTAAAACTACAAATATATTATATATATCTATTAAATTAATTAAATTAATTTTATAATACAATATTATACAATTTTTGGGGCAAGTTTTTAACATTTTTTTTTTTTTTTAGAAATCATTTATTTTTTTTTTATATTTTATACATTTTTAATGATTTCAGAGAAATATTAATTTCAAAAAAATTTATTTTAATTTTCTATTTTAATATCATTTTTATTAATTTATTTCTTTTAGGTTGTGAATTATTAATAATAAATTTAACTTAAAATATAAAAATTATTAATTTTTAAATTTTTTAATTTTAATTTTAATTATTCAAGTTGCAGATGTAATTTTTTAATTTTAATGGGGATTCCGACAAAATTAGTTTGAATGATTCAAATTTGCTTTGAGTGTAAATATAAATGTGAAAGTTCTGGATAGGGATAGTTGGAGGATTGTGGTTGAATGGAGGATAGCGTTGTTGACATAATATCTACGACAGTTTAGAAAACCTACCAACACATGTTCGATAATCAATAAATAAATATTAATTCTAGCAAATCTTAGACAGACAATATAAAGAGAAATGTGAGGAAGTTCGGAGAGAATAGCTGTTGAACGGATTGGAACTGTTGAAGGAATGTGGTTGCTGTATCAAACAACTTTCAAGTTCGTAGTGCGAAAGAGAGAGATAGATAAGTTTCTATGAAAAGAGCACAAATATTAATTAAATTGTCATTTTCTTTATTTTCCATTATACACTATTCGTTAATTAAACTATAATAAAAAAAAGTATTATAAAATGAATTTTAAAGAGCATTTTAAATATAGTTATATATTTAAGGTATACAATTTAAATGTAAATAATTAATTTAGAGATGAAATTAACAAATTAAAATAAAAAAGCAATGAAGGTTTTAATATATGGTATACAAAATAACATTTAAATTATAACATTGCCATTACTTACCTATTAAAAATATTTTCTAAAATCTTTAATCCAATGAATAAACGAAGGGAAATCTTGAAAATTTTACAAATATTAATAAATACATATTTGTTGATTATTTATGAATAATAATTATTAATAATTTAATTTAAATATGAATTTTTAAGAGAACATATTTGTTTGTTTTAATAAATGAATCATTTTTTTATGTTGATGAAGAACATATTTTGACTTTTAAATAAATGTTAATTTGTTTTCAATTTTCATCCCTTGTTCCATTCTAAGCTAAAAAATTAATTATTTGTTACTGGAAGAACTTCTTTTACAGTCTTATTAATGAGTTGTACACCATGTTGCATAACTACAGGGGTTTTACAAGCTCCAGTGTTTACAACATGCCAAGGCCATCAAATCACATCTTTATATACATTATATTTATGTTACCTTTTTAATTTTGAAATTAAAATAAATATATAAAAATGAAAATAACAAGAGAATGTTCTCTTTTGAAAATGTATTCATTTATGAAAGTGTAAGTTGCACAAAGGATGATGAATTATTCTTTTTTTTACGAAATTATCAATGAATAAAGATTAATATATAAAAAAACATTTTGTTTTATTTACCTACTTATTATAAAATAAATACATATAAACTGAATTATTATTATTTTTATTATTATTTATTAAACAAATTAAATAAAATTATTTTAAACAAAATTCTATATATAGCAGTTTTATACAATTTTTAATCATGTGAAAAACTATCAAACATATATCTTTATTTTTACGGACAGTTTAGTGCAGTGATTTTCAGTCACTATGTCGCGGCACTTTTGTGTGCCGCAAGAATTTCAAAATGTGCCTCCAAATTTTACAAATGTAAAGTTCAAATTAAGAAAAAGTACTTATTTAATATGTATGTAAAAAAAAAGGTAAAATGTTTTTGTGATCAGGCCCTTAAACATTTTCGACTTTTTTCAATTTTTTCAATATGGTAAATAAGTAAATAACTTTTACACTTATTTTTTTTTGTGTGCCGCCAAATTTGTAAACCGTTAAAAGTGTGCCGCGGTAAAAAAAGGTTGAGAATTACTGGTTTAGAGGGAAAAAAATGAAAACGTGGTAGCTAATGACCCTCATCCTGTTGAGCTACATTTGTCAAAAGTTGATAGAAAACTACGAATTTTGAATAATGTCCGTATACCAAATTTCGTTATTCTAGCTCAAACTTTTGCATAATCTTATCTATTTACACAAGCACAAACATTTTTCTCAACCTTAGTGAAAATGACTCAGGAGTCTTCAAAACGATTAAAATAAACAAATATTTTTTTAGAATGTAGAATGAATTAAAAATAAATTTTTTATTGGATTTTTTTAGTATATTTTATAATAAGTATATATTTCAAGGAGATAAATATAATTATATACTATACCAGTCATTCTCAACCACTGTGCCGCGGCACTTTAGAGTTTCAAAAGTGTGCCCCTAGATTATGAAGCTCTTAAACATTTCCGACTTTTTTTCTAAATTTTTTAAATTTGGTAAACCGTATTTTGGACCACTTTTTTTCAATTACACATTTACACTTATTTTTTTTTTTGTATGCCGCCAAATTTTTAAACCGTTAAAAGTGTGCCGCGGTAAAAAAAAAGGTTGAGAATCACTGTACTATACTATAAATTTGCACAATTAAAACAAATCAATCATTGTAAATATTTATATATTGTAATATTCAAATTTTATTAATTAATTTATTATCGTAAATTTATTATTATTTCTACCACCCAGAAATTCATTCACACATACATTACAATTTTTAAACCTTATAATCCTAATAATAGTTAATATCTAATTTAATTTTTAATTGATATAATAGCTCAACTCGTATTACAATCTAATTTTAATTTGAAAACAAATTGGCCGGTTTGGAAAGCAATCAAATAATTAACGGGTGTCTCATCATCATCATCTATTAAACACAGATATATCATTTTTTTTTTCACTTTTAGAATATCTACGATATATATTCACTATGTTTGAAATTATTATAAAGTCATTGCAAAGATTTTTCATAAATTAGTTTGGTTAGGATAATATTATTATTATTATTATTATTATTATACTTTATTCCCATCCGACGATCTGTTCGTTCCTCATTTCCCTTTGCAAGAAGACGAACAAGTTTAATCGCCGGAAATTCTAAAATTAAATTTATCTATACAGGTGCAAGTTTTTTTTTTCTTTGCATACCTATATCTGTAATTTCTATCTATTATTTTTTCAATCACGTGTTTTTTTTTAAACACAAATATAAAATTAATTTTTATTAATCAATGAAATTTAAATATTGTATTAAAATTTATTTTTATTTTTTATTTAATTTTAATTTTTGTATTTTTTGTATTTTTTTTTTATTGTCATGTAGATAAATTAAATTTAAAAAAAAAATATTGTTTTGATTCTAGAAATAATTTTTTATTCTTTTTAACTGCTTTCCATAAATTTACTTTGCAATATGTATATTTCTTGTTAAAGTGAATATTTGCATTTGCAATGAAAAGATGAAAGATTTACTCATAACTATTAAATAAATCACATTTATTTATTTTATTTTTTAATCATTCTTTTTAAGGAAATTTTTACTATCCTTTATTTATTAATATTTCTAAATAAATAGGAAATATGACATATATTTAAAAATATAAACTATTATTATATATAGATTGTATAAAAAGGTTTAAAAATATTGTAATAAAAAATTGAAAAAAATAATATTTATTAAACCGGTGCGTGTTTGGCATTTTGTTGGTGACACCACGCCACGTGCTGACGCGTGATTGGCAGTCAACGTGTTAAAAAATTTAAATAATTAATTCCGGTACATTCAGCGATTTAATCATGCTGAAATTCTATATATAGGTTGCAGTTTTATACAATTCTTAAACATGTGAAAAACTATCAAACATATATCTTTATTTTTACGGTCAGTTTAGAGCAGTGATTTTCAACCACTTTTGTGTGCCGCGAGAATTTCAAAATGAGCCATCAAATTTTACAAATGTAAAGTTCAAATTAAGAAAAAGTACCTATTTATTTGTATGTAAAAAAAAGGTAAAATGTTTTTGCAATCAGGCTCTTAAACATTTTCGACTTTTTTCAATTTTTTTCAATATGGTAAATAAGTAAATAACTTTTACACTTATTATTTTTTTGAGTGCCGCCAAATTTTTAAACCGTTAAAAGTGTGCCGCGGTAAAAAAAAGGTTGAGAATCACTGGTTTAGAGGGAAAAAATGAAAACGTGGTAAGTAATGATCCTCTTCCGAATGAGCTACATTTGTCGAAAGTTGATAGAAAACTACGAATTTCGAATAATGCCCATGTACCAAATTTCATTATTCTAGATTAAACTTTTGCATAATCTTATCTATTTACTCACGCACAGACATTTTTCTCAACCTTAGTGAAAATGACTCAGGAACCTTCAAAACGTATAAAAACATCAAAATCTCGATATCGAAAACTTTTGGCGAGATAGTAAAAAAAAGCAAACTATAGTTTCTTTTTAAGCAATATGCAAATTCTAAATATAATTTTTCTATTATATTATATTATTTTTAACAAGTTAATAAAAGTATTACAACAATTGTTAAATATGTTTCTATTTCTATGGGTACTTTTTTCTATCATTTACTTTTTATTTGCCTACACTTCTTTCATATCATCATTTTTCTATTCCTGTTCTATTTAGGATAGCAGCCAATTCTAAGCAACCCCACCTGTTGTAAAATGACACAGCATACAATCGATGTTAGAATTGGGGAGTGTGTATGTAGGGGGGGGGGAGGAAAGAGAAGTCATTCATGGAAAGATAATCTCAGGCAAAGGACAAATGTAAAGTGATTGATGATGATAGATCGTTAATATATTATCTTTCTATAAATCCATTTATTGAATTCAGATTATTATTTTTCTAACATACAAAAAGACCAAATTTGGAGAAGGTAATTCCTTCTCACGTTATTGAATAAAGGCCCTGAAGTGGACGAAAGGTAGACAAAAGAACTGAACAGATTTTTTTTTTTCATAATTTATTATAATTTATTTTTATTAAGTTAAACATAAGATTTTCATACAGGAAAAAACTTTTAAACTAAATGTGAAATTAACAAGAATCGTGGTTTAGGCATGGATTTGGGAATTTCAGAGAAAATTCAGGAAATTGTTGCGATCCAGATATTTTCTGGACTTTAAGTGAAGAATATTCCTCTTTTTAGAAGTGATATCCCAAATCAGGAGGGATCAGCGGGGTTTAGACCCCCTTCAGTCAACTCATCCAGTTGGCGGCTTGCCAATGGAAAAATAAATTAATTTAATTATTTATATATATTTAATATATAAATAATTCTTAATTATAAAAGAAAAACAAGAAAGAATATGAATCAATTATTTTTATAATTAATATTTGTTAATATACATCTCTAGGTATAGTTAGAATTATAAAATCGAGAAGGTTACGGTGGGCAGGACACGTGGCTAGAATGGGAGAAGAGAGAATGGCGAAAAATATATGAGTAATCGAATCGACAAAAAACTCATAAGTATATTACAAAAGATACAAAGATTCCGTTTACTGTAAAAATATTTACTTCATTTTAGTAGTTCTTTGGCATTAATCAATCATCACATGTAAAGGATATAGAAAACTTAATGTAAGAAAGATACGATAGGAACTCATATGATGGCAGTAAAATAAATAAATAAATAAATATTAATAAATTTAAAATAATTGAATGTTTTATTATTTTTACCGACCGACGATAGTAAGGGAGGTATTGATTTCACACCAAATTTCACATGTGAAGATTTTTACATATCTCTACGAATCATCCATTTTGTTAACAGACAAAAGTATTTTTAGCATGATGTCTGTCTGTCTGTAAAGATGTGTACAGCATGAACGGCTCAAAGGATTTTGATGAAATTTGGTAGATTTACTTAATGCATCAGTATGATGAATTGATCAACTTTGGGTGTATATCCGGAAACCGGAAGTGGTAGTATTACCGATTGACGATAAGAAGGGAAGGGTTATTTTCACACCAAATTTCACAAGATGAGATTTTTTACATATCTCTAGCACCTTGTATTGGTTTTGTCCTTTGGAAAAATCATCTTCAGTAGTTTTTTCTTAATTTTAAATTTTATGACGTCACCCAGCCCTTCCTGACGTCACAGCTAGCGACTCCTTATATATTATAATAAAATAAAATTAAAAATATTTGTTATATCCATATCTGTTTTTATTGCATTAATTGATACATTTAAATTATTTGAAATTGTTTCTGTAGCTAGAAATTAATTTATTTCAAACCATCGGTGCTTGGCCACAGGTCTATTTATTATAATTAATATTTAAAATGTGTGTAATTAGCATTACTTTTAATATTATTTCTTTACAACAGGTGTAAATGTAAGATATAAAAAATATTATAAATTATTATATAAACTAGACTAGTGACAAAAGTAAATATTCTGGAAAATTTATTAAGTATATATAAGTATATATATCTAAAATAGTATCAATAAATGTTATTATATTTAAATTCTATTTGTGTGAATAATTCTTTCTTATGAATGAACGAACCTCTTTCTTTTAATAAATAAATTAGTAATTATTTATTTCGGTGATTTGCACCCTGTAATTTACAACTTCGTGTTGTTGTGATGAGTGCGCTGGCGGTTGTTTTGGCGCACTCGGCCTGTGCCCAGGGTGTCTATTCATAGGATAGGGAAGCTAATTCGGGCGCCCATCCAACCCCATTGGCGTCTTTGCCTCTTGCCCCGATTTAACTAGCAGCATAGCGGCATGAATCCACCCCAGGGAGAATGGAAAACATCCGGAAGGAGAGTAATTTCCTTCAAAAATAGCCAGATCCTACAAAGAAGATACACATTTGGCCTTCTGATTATTTTGATAGAGACTGTATCCTTTTTCATAAAAAAATTTCAATCTCTCTTCGTTTTCCCTTTCAGTGTTGTTCTTATTCTTAGGTATCCTTATATACTAAAAATATATGTAACTATACCATCCCTTCCGATTCCGAATTTATCTCATTAATTGTGACAAAACACTTTCCTTTCATTGGTCTCTTCAGTTTTGAGAATAGAAAAAAATCGCAGGGAGTCAAATCTGGTGAATACGGTGGTTGAGGCATAATTACACTGTTGATTTTGGCTAAAAAGTTACAAACAAGCAATTATGTGTGAGCTGATGCATTATCTTGATGCACAATTCATGATTTATTTTTCCAGAATTGTTTCACGCAAACATTGTTTAAATTCCTTGTAGTATTCCTTATTAACAGTACGACCTGTTAGATAAAAACTTATCATCCTCCACGCTATTGTAATCAAAGAAAACAGTGTACAATACCTTCACAATTGATAACCCTTTATAAACATTTTTTTGAGACAAAGTAGACTCGCTGAATGCCACAGTCAACATTTTAAGTGCGTTGGAGAAAAATTTAATAAAGATTCTTTGATACATTTTTTTTAAGTAAAAAATAGAAGAACACACAAAATGTGACTAACTTTTTCAGTTATCAAAAACAAACTACTAATCCAAAATGGTTGATAATGTCAACTTATGAGAAACATGTGTAGCAATATAACAAAAAAAAATTTAATAATCGAATATACACTCTTCGAAAATTCAAGTCACCTTTTTTGAGAAGACCTCGTGTGTATATATTGCATATATACCTGTATATAATTCAATTAAAAATATTTTAAAATTGTAAAGATAATAATTATTGATAATATAAAAATAAAATCAAGATTATAAAATGATTAATTATTTAATTTTATAAATATAGGAAGATAAAAAAAAGTTAATGTTGCATTTTTCTATATGATTCTCCAATGATTAAATTATTTTTTATCAATTTCAGTAATATAATACAATATTTATTCAATAATTGAAAATGAAAATGAATGAATGAATTGATAATTAATTTGAACTCCAATTATTATTATTATTATTAAATATTTCCTGATTATTTAATATTTTATTTTGTTTTTTACTATCTCGCCAGATTGCGATCACGAAAATTTTCGATGTTGAGATTTTGACGTTTTTATTCGTTTTGAAGGTTCCTGAATCATTTTCACTAAGGTTGAGAAAAATGTCTGTCTGTTTGTGTGTGTGAGTATGTGTGTATGTATGTATGTATGTATGTATGTAGACAAGATTACGCAAAAACGGTTTGAGCTAGAATCATGAAATTTGGTAAATGGGCATTGTTCAAAATTCGTAGTTTTTCTATCAACTTTTGAGTAACGTAGCTCAACCGGAAGAGGGTCATTACCTACAACGTTTTGATTTTTTTTCTCTAAAGTGATCGTAAAAATAAAGATATATGTTTGATAGTTTTTCACATTATTCAAAATTGTATAAAACTGCTATATATAGAATTTCAGCTTGATTGAATTGCTGAAAGTACCAGAATTAATTTTTTAACACTGCAAATCTCACGCGCCAACATGTGACGCGGTGCCATCAACACAGAGCCAAACATGCGCTGGTTTAATAAATATTATTTATTAATTTTAATTTATAATTTATAATTAATTAAATTTAATTTAAATAAATATATATAATATGCGTTATTTAATCCAATTCAAATTGCGAGATAGTCGAGTGAAGACACTCCAGCTAATTTTTGTTTGTTTCTTGATTTGAATGAAAATAAAACAATAAACCATGTACTTGACTTGAAGAAGTGTTGATATGCTTTTAAAATGTTTTAATAAACCACCAAGGTCAAAATAGTTTAAATAGATCACCATTAGTGTACTCTACTACTACTATAGATTATAATACTAATACTTTCCTTTAGTTTCATTGTGTCAATTCAAAGGTTGAATTCTTTGTATAAATGATTTGAACTAAAAAAAACTAATATAATAATAACTAAACTAAAACTAATAATAATTTAATAATAAACAAATTTTGTTTAAAATTTACAATTTTTCATTTTTAATTTAATTGAAAAAAAAGAAATTTTCTATCTTACAATTAGTTTCATATATATTTTAAAATTTTAGAAATATTTTAGAACCGTTTCTTTCTTTCTTGTTAAATTTTAACATTTTCATTATTACATATATTTTTTTATCTATTATTTCTTATAATAATATTAGTACCGGGACCCCGAGCCTCGGCTCGGTACTTAAGTTAAAAAAAATGATTCATTATTATTGGATTTGGCTGGTAATATTAATACCTGGGACACCGAGCTCTCGCTCTACCCTTTAAAAAATATTGATATACAATTCTTTAATTATTTAAAATGTATTAAATAATATTTTATTGAAAAAATATTAAAAATTATAAAACTATCTAAAACTTAATTAATAAAAGAACAATGAATAAATAAATCACGAAAATAGATAAAAAAATGCACGCGGCGAGTTTCGATCCTTCGAACTCGGGGAGTAAAAACAATTGTTCTTACCACTGGTCTAAGATATTTTGATAATAACAAACATATTTTTACCATCTTTCAACATTTATTTGTTTTGTTGTTTTTTTTTTTTTGAGAGAGATTAATAAATATATATATATTTTATTAAAAATAAATATTTTTAATTTTATTTCGAAATTAAATAATGAATTTTAAAATATTTTAAATATAAAAAAATGTTAATACAATATCATTTAAAAAAAAACGGGAGTCAACCAACCGTATTTTATTTTGTTGTTTTTTTTTGAGAGAGATTAATAAATATATATATATATTTTATTAAAAATAAATATTTTTAATTTTATTTCGAAATTAAATAATAAATTTTAAAATATTTTAAATTTTAAAAAAAATATTAATACAATATCCTTTAAAAAAAGGCGGGAGTAAAATTTCAAAATGGATGCCATTGACGTTACTCATATATAATTTTTAATTAAGAAATAAATAATGAAGCTGTATGTTTCAAGAGATGTGATCAATAAAACTCAATTTTTCTTTATAAATACTATATCTAGTGTGAATTTGAAAAAAATCGTTAGAGCGGTTTTTGAGAACCAATATATATATATAGATATATACAATTTTAGCTAGCATAATAAGATAAGATATTTAATAATATCATTAATTATCTTTCTCCTTTTTTAAAGAGTCGCCATTTTATTTTTCTTAAATTTTTTTAAATAAGAAAATAATTTATTTTTTAATCAAATATATTAGATAATTTAACTTGGTTTAATTTTTCAACTCATATTATATATATAAATTCAGGAATTTAAACATGATTTCGAAAAAAATAATTTCATCCAAAAATTTATATTCTTATAATAGAAAAAAATTTTTAAAAATGGCCAAAAAAGTTGAGACATTTATCGTAGCGATGAACGAGCTTCGAAATTCCTTCCTCATAGAAATCCGCCGCCTGAGTGTTGGGCCAGTCAGTCAGGGTGTCAGTCTTAGTGTTTCACCTAAATCTGGTCTCCCGTTACGATTTGATCAAGGAAATAATCACTGTGGTACTCATAGGCCTCCAAAAATGACCAAAAGACAGCCATGCTGACCCTTGAGACGGGAGACGAGACTTTGGTGAAACACGTGACGTGCCGTGACTGACTGGCTCAACACTCAGGCGGCGAATTTCTATGAGGAAGGAATTTCGAAGCTCGTTCATCGCTACGATAAATATCTCAACTTTTTGGCGATTATATAGAAAAATAGTATTTTAGTTGCTCTTTCAAATGTGTGTATATAATAGAAAACATTTTCCTGAACTAGTTTCGTCTTAATTCCAAAACGTAACTTACTTTGTGAATTACCTTCGTAGTTATTAATATTTGAAATTTATTTTGGAGTAATTAAATGCCATATAATCATAATGAAGAGTGATTCGCGAGGGGATAATTGAACTAAATAAATTTAGAGTATTCTTGGAAATATACGAGTATATGTATATATATATACTTATATTGTAAATATACAATAATAACACAATTCAGGAAATTCTAATTTTATAACTAGATAAATTTATCTTGACCTTTTTAATTTTTCGCGACCCCTATATTATGTTACAAGACCCCATCTGAGGAAATAAAGATAAATGTATGTGCTGACTCTTTTTTTTATTTAATAACCATCCCCATCACTCTATGAATGTGTCTATTCATTAGTATTTTGCAAAAATCTACTATTAAAAATTGACATTTAATACTATTAATAATACTTATAATAATACATAATTTACAATAAATGCCATTAATTTATATCATTAATATATAATTTTATTTATTTTTTCTATCTCGCCAGAGATAGTATTGTGATCACGAAAATTTTCGATGTTGAGATTTTGATGTTTTTATACGTTTTGAAGGTTCCTGAATCAATTTCACTAAGGTTGAGAAAAATGTCTCTCTGTGTGTGTGTATGCATGTAACCAAAAACGGTTTGAGCTAGAATCATGAAATTTGGTATACGGGCATTATTCACAATTCATAGTTTTCTATCAACTTTTGAGAAATGTAGCTCATTTGGAACAAGACCATTACCTACAACGTTTTGATTTTTTTTCCTCTAATGTGACTGTAAAAATATATATATATATGTTTGATAGTTTTTCACATGATTAAAAATTGCATAAAAATGCTATATATAGAACTTCAGCTTGATTGAATCACTGAAAGTACTGGAATTAATTTTTTAACACTGCAAATCACGCTCCAACACGTGACGTGGTGCCATCAATTAAGGGCCAAACACGCGCTGATTTAATAAATATTATTTATTTATTTTAATTTATAATTAATTAAATTTAATTATAATATATTATGTTATTTAATCCAATTCAAATTGCGAGATAGTCGAGTGGAGACACTCCAGCTTATTTTAAATTTACTTCTTGTTTGACCTTTTTTTTCAAATTTATTAATTAATTAAAAATTCTTGAATTAATTAATTGAATACGAATATTAACATTCTTTTAAACTGGTTGTTTATTTAGTAAAATGAAAGTAAAATTATTATTCATTGATTTATTTGAAATGAAATGAATGAATTTAGTTAGTAAAGTAGACATTTCACAGCTCACATTTTCACACACTACCCTAGATAAACCGATTCTTTATTTGTCGAATCCTAAAAATTGATAAATATTATGAAAGAGGTACTTGGATATAATTACAGTGCAACCCACGCAGGGACGACAGATGTTCATCTTGGTTAGTGTGTGTGTGTGTGTGATCTCTCCTTACCCTTTACTCATTCTATTGAAATTAATGATACATAATAAAATGGAATATTTATTCAAAGAATGGTTTCATATATTTTGAAATTACATTTATTTTCAAAAGTAGGTATATATTTATTCATTCATTCTCTACCAATTGTTCTCAAATTTATTAAAGATTCCCATCCTGCATCCATTTGAAAAATCGATTAAATTCTTATATTATAGTTGTGGAGTACAACACGATTTTCCGACCATTTTGAATCACTCACAACAAATAAATTACTTTTTTTTTTATTATTATTTAATATTTTTATCGAAAATTTTTCTATTCTTCTGTTTTATTACGCTTTTAATTAACTTTACTTTTCTGTCCGTCTCTCTCCTTTTAAAATTTGTAATTGTATTGTATTTTCACTGACTTCTAAAATTTGAAACGTATATTGAAAGTCGATGACACTGCAATAATCAATAAGAAATATTTTGAATTTTTCAAAAATATGGATTTTTAAAATTTATGAATTTAAATGATTGATGTTAATACAATATTATATTTATATTTACAATTTTTTTATATTTTATATTTTCTATACAATGTGCTTGTGTTGTTCTGTGATTCTGAAAAGATCTCAGTGCCGCATAGTATACTGCAGTATGCCGATGGCTTAATAAGCCACTTGCATAATCTATGTCATTTAGAAAAGGCCTAAGAACTTCGCGAAGAATCTAATATATGTTCGAGAATAACAGATTTAATTAGTAATCAATAGTGCAATGTGCAAGCAATATTAAATATTAAAAAAAAAATATAAAAAAAACTAAAAACTTGAAAATAAATTATTAAAAAAAATTCCCTAAATAATGGAAAAGAAAATATTAATTAAACTTTGAATATTATCCTATACATATGCCCAACAAAAAGCGTGTGACTTATATAATAATATTAAATTCTTTATTTACTATTTATGTTCAAATGTGCCCACGCTTTTTTGTTGGGCATATGTAAAGGATAATATTCAAGGTTTAATTAATATTTTCTTTTCTTTTTTTAGGGCATGTTTGATTATGAAAGCTTTTTTTATTAATTTATTTACTAGCAATAATAATATTTATTAATAGTATTTTTGACATTCAAATTTAATTATGTTTTATAAACCCTTAACAATTTAACAAAAATATTCTTATAATTTAATCCTTCTCCTATTCACAAATCTTATAATTTATAAAATACATCTTTTTAAATTGAAATGAAAAAAAAAAATTCTTATTTAAAGAAAAAAAATAAAAATTTAAAACAAGTGCAGGTTCTAAATGATTCAATTAAAGATAAAAAAGTAATAAATGATAAAGTTAATTTATACACTTACTATAATCAACGTTGATCTGTTCCAGTCAGATTAGTTACATTACAACATTACGATTGAAGTGCAAAGGAAATTAAAATTACAATTTTGATATTTTTTAATGTTTCAAAATTCTAAAAATCATTTTCACCAAATTTAACGATATGAATACAAATTTTGAATAGATTATAAATTTCTAAAGAATAGCAACTAATTGTTTTGTTTTTTTTTTTTTGTTTTTTTTCTAATAAAATTTCACTTCCTGCTCATTTAGCGATGGTACAAAAATCATTTTATTAAATAAATTCAAAAAATTACCCAATAAAAAATAACAATTCATAGTACTCTCAAATTTATTAAAGTATTTATTTATAATATAATAATAATAATAATAATAATAATAATAATTATAAAATAATAAATATTTTTCGATAAACTAAAATATTTATTTAATTTTACTATAAAAATTAACAATAAAAAAAAACAAATTTCCTTGATATGTATGATTACAAATTCTCATGAAGGCTTTCATAAGACAAATCATAATTTAGTATTTTTTTTTTTTTTTCATTTATTTATAAAAGAAATTTTAATATTAATATTCTTTATATAATAGCAATATTTCATTCATAGGACAATGAGAAAATAAATGTTGTTTTTTTTTTTCAATAAAATTAAATATAAATTGTGTGGGTGTCAACATGGAAATATTTAAATATTAATTGAAAGAAAATGTTTTTGTTTCTCTTTTTTTTTATAATTTTAATGAAAACATCTCTATTTTCTAAATTAATTTTACATAAAGTATTTTTTTTTTTTTGGATTTATTTTTTCTTGTTCTTACTCTGTGTGTGTGTGTGTGTGTGTGTGTGTTTATGTATTCAATTGTAAAGAAAAATAAAAAATAAAATAAAAATAGGTATAATGAATTGAGTGCGTTTATACAATATGAAAACAAGAACTGATCTGATTTGTTATTTGTCTAGTTCCCTTTGTCTGCATGGACTGTCAATCGTGAACCAATTAGTTCCCATCTAAACCATGTCTAAAAACATCCACCCTACAAATAATAATAATAATAATAGTTGGTTATGGATGCATGAAGACAATAACCGAGAGTGACTGGTCAGTCAGGGTTCATGCTTATGACTCGGGAGAATTTCCAAGCTTGGAATATCGCCGTAGGAATCCTGTCCACCTGTTCCAAGAGGGAAACTCAATCTCCGCCCTCCCTCTAATCCGTTGCTCTTCACAATACTGGAGAAAAAGAGTGATTAATATTCAAATCGTTTCAGTTGGACGAGCTTATAAAAACATACACGAATTTTCATTGCTAATATTAATTCTAAATCATAGGGTTGCCGGTTTAGAAAAACCTGCCCCAGACAAATTGAAGGGTTCATCACGAAAGAAAAAATCATCTACAAAATCAAGAAGAAGAAAAAGAAGATGATGATGATGATGATGATGAAAAAACCGGGAATCTATTTTCGTGTAATTATGAAACTGCTTTTCAATAATAATAATATTAATAATAATAATAATAATAATAGAGTATTAAAGAAACTCTTTAATTAAAAAAGAAGGGGAATAAATATCAAAATTCATAATAGATTTCTTTTATTATTCATTAATATTTTTTTTATATATGAATAATGTATTCAATGTATTATAAAAAAAAATATATTTTGCTGACTGATGTATTTAATCTATTGAATGAACTTGAATGCGACATCCACATTTTATTAGTTATACCTACGTATTTATTCCATGTTATTATCTCCATCCTATTTCAACCATTTCTTTTCTCCTAATATAATAGAAAAATAATTTTAGCAATACAAAAAAATTATTTATATATAATTAAGTTATTTTTATTAATTACTTAAAAACAATCTCAAAAAAAAAATTGAAAATTATTATAATAGTATTATATCCGTGACTTTTTGAATTTACCGTCTCTTAAATAAAATGGAAACACTGCTGCTTATTTGAAAAATTATTGATTTAAATGTAATATTTAAAAAAAAACAATAAATTTTGATTATTTTAATTTATAATAATACATTCATTATAAATCATTAAATTTGTTTTTCTTAATAAATTTTAATTAACAATTTTATTCATATCCTAAAATCCAATCAGCCATCAAATAGGAGAGCGGGTCAATTAGTGCGTGTCTTTTTTAATTTCTCGTCTCTTAAATGAAATGACAACACTACTCCTGACAGTAGGCAACTATCAGCTGTCTCCTGTCGAAATGTGAACCAGCTGGTTCTTTTAGTTTTAATAGCAGACTACCTTGAGAAGAAAATGGAACAAAGTTAATTTCCATGAAAAATCCATTAATTACTCCCTCATCCGCCTTATTCTCCGGATTTAGCCCTGAGTGACTATTTCTTGACTAAACCTGAAAAAAGGCTCTTTGGAAAGAGATTGGACTCCAACGATGTGAAATCTCTCACAAACAAAATATTTTGATATCCTCGACAATTCTTATTTTTTGGAAGGAATAAAAATATCGGAGAAACATTGGATGAAGTGTATAGAGCTCAAAGGAGACCACGTTAAAAATTAGAATAATTTTTTATACAAAAACCTATGTTTTATTCAAAGAGTCACGAACTTATTGACCTGCCCTTGTATATAAAAAATTAGGATTTATTTGAATAAAGTAGAGATGTATTTGAGGGTGGAGGGATGGGATGGGGGAGGGAAGAAGAGTTCTTTCTATCTGAATGATCATACTTCAGGCAAACCTAGCCTTGATTTTTGAAGGCCTTTCTTTCTATACTTCACCTCTTCATTATATGATCACAAATTATATTTCCTATTTTGATTTTCGAACACAAAATTTATGCAAGTTTTTCTGATCAACAAATTTAGACCTAAACCTAAATTAGGTTATTAATGAATGACTTTTTTATGCTATAATAATATATTATATATATATATATATATATATATATATATATTATATATTTATAATTTTTTCCCTCCCCCAACAATTCCTTCATTTGGAATATACTCGTATATTTTATCGTCTTTATCTCTATATATTATGGTGTATGTAGGTGTGTATCATCTTTTATTCAAGTGTTTTAATAAATCGCCAAGCCTAAGGGGAGCGGAAATCCACCGAGTAGTTACCAAGAACAAGTTTAGACTTCCGCTGGACCCGTCTTGAAAGCAACTAAACTAAACTCCTCCAAAGGATATACATACTATAAATTTTGCATGCGTGTTGTTTATAATCTTAAAGATCTTCCATTATACCCCCCCCCCCATTCCAGTCAACCAATAAGCCCCAAGAGTCTGTTAAAATAAGGTTACCTCGATTTTCGAGAAGAATAGATTATTTCTATGATTGATGAAAATTTTGTTATTAAAAAAAAGGTAGGAAATAAAATATCAAAACTAACAATTTATTATTACTATTTCATTTTGAAAAAAATAAAAAATAATAAAAATGATTTTATGTAAATTATAATTAGGGTGACTAAACATCCCGTTTTTAGGTGCTCTGTCCCGGTGTCCCGAAAAAAGTCTTCAGGACAGCCTATTGTCCCGTTTTTTAAACATTTCGTACTTTTTTTCAAAATTTTTCCAATTTGCTTCTAAAAAAAAAAGGGTAAAATGTCCCGGTTTGGACTTTTTTCTCATGTTAGATAAGAAATTGTATCGTGAAAATGATTTTATTTTTATTTTTGTAATTTTTAATTTAGAAAAAGTTTCTTTCTCGTTTTCTGGGAGGTAGCAGATGGTTGGCTATTGCTAAATTTGAATGGAATGGGAGAAGAGTTAATTGCAAACCTTTTGTTCTCTTCTGATAAGTTTATGCCCTTTGAGATAGTTTTTTTTTAATCTACAAAATATCCCTCCCCCTCCACACACACCCAAACTCAATTGTAATTTAAAATAAAAATCTTAAAATTTACTATATATAAACTTCCGGGTGGAATAAAAATTTATTTGGAATGGGAGAATATGTTTTTATGATTATTTGAGATGGTGGGTCATTTATTCATTCATTAAACTCTCTCACCCTCATTCTAATCCTTTCATTCATTTTAATTCTTGATAATTAATAATTAATTAATGCCATGAAAGGGTTTTCTCAAATTAGAATGAAATCCATCTGTCATTTCATGAAACAATTTTATGTCATAATTTATACTACATAGTATGATTATATGATTATTCATAATCTATAAATAGACATATCATTTATGTTCTTTTTTTTACTAGAACTTATATAAAGATAAAAAAAATATATTACTAAGCAAGTTTAGAAATTAGAATTAAATTAGAATTAACTTGGAAAGAAGAATTTTAAATTAATAAAAGTGATTTATTTATTGCAGTGATTGTCAACCACTGAGCCGCGAAATTTTCAAAATATGCAGCCAAATTTGACAAATGTAAAGTTCAAATTAAGAAAAAGTACTTATTTATTTTATATGTCTATAAAAAAAAAGGTAAATTGTTTTTGCGATCAGGCTCTTAAACATTTCCTACTTTTTTTCAATTTTTTCAATATGGTTCTTAAAAAAATAAGGTAAAATGTTTTTGTGATCAGACTCTTAAACATTTTCGATTTTTCAATATGGCTCTAAGTATCACCAAGTGTGCCCACCCTTGTTATATTATTTCAGAAATGTGCTCGATTATTGAAAAAGGTTGCCGACCCCTGCTTAGTATCATAAACTATATTACACAGTCTATTATAGGTAAGTAAATAACTTTTACACTTATCATTTTCTTTGTGTGCGGCCAAATTTTTAAACGGTTAAAAGTGTGCCTCGGTAAAAAAAAGGTTGAGAATCACTGATTTATTGGTTAATTTGTAAAGTAGTAATAGTAAATATAGTTTTTAAATAATTATACCCTTACTAAAATTTCGTTTATATTGTGTAAATGATTAAAATATTATTTTCAATATAACCCGAGTATGTTGTTTATTTTTTTATATATTTCTTTCCATTTTCGACTAGCTCCAATTGATCCGAAATATAATTTGTCGGGATTGCATAATCAGTTGGCCTTTTTCTCCCACCCCGTGCTCGAGAGACAAGTTGCTCATTGCCATTTAGGGTTTGGCCAAACTGCTTCATGCTTATTTTTGACGATGTTCTCTTTCGAGCCACCAGCCTCCCTAGTAAATCCTGTAGGCGTTACTTTTTTTTTTAAACAATTCCATTTTATCAAATTATGATTTATTATAGTAAACAGTATAAGTATATCACAATGCTTTATTTGTTATTATTTCTAACATTGAATGAAAGAATAATAGAATATATTTTTTTTTGTTTATTTGTAATTAACATAGATGTATATTATCTTAAATAAATAATTATAAGTGATTATTTTTCTTAAATTCAATTACTTCCCTTGGAATTTCACTTTTATAAATTATATTAATTTTATAAACTACAACTTATAATTGGTTAATGCAGTGTATGTGAGATTATGACGTTCTTAAACATTTCCGACTTTTTTTTCTAAATTTTTTCAATTTGGTTCTTAAAAAAAAAGGTAAAACGTTTTTGGGACCACTTTTTTCAATATGGTAAACTTTTACACTTTTTTTTGTATGCCGCCAAATTTTTAAACCGTTAAAAGGGTGCCGCGGTAAAAAAAAGGTCAGAACCACTGGGTTAATGAGATGAAGGCACCATTAAGAATTTTAATTTCTTTGCATTTGAAAAATGTTTTACAAACCCCTAAAGTAGAAAGAATTAAAAAAAATACATAGAAATCATAATATATAAACAAAAAATTATTTTTCATTTCTACGACTAATATTATTAGGTAAAATAATAATTATTATTATTCTTATATAATTTGATAAAATGAAATCAATTGGAAATTGAAAATTGGAAGATATATATAAAATAGATTAGGATATTTCTCTTAGGGAACAACACATTTATAATATAATGATTAAAAAAAAAAATAGGGAGGGGAAATATTCCCAGTAGGGAAGTTGACTGAATATTATGAGTCATCAGTAATAAATGAGAAAAAATTCTGAAGGTTAAAGTGAGGCATTATTGAGGGAGAGAAATAAGAATGAGTGGGGGAGAGAAAATGATAGAAAACACCTTTAATTAAATAAAATCAGAAAAATTATTTTTTTCAAATAAAAAAATATTGGAATTAAATAATTTTTTTTTTATTTTAAACAATTAAACTGAATATAATTTAAAATTGTATTATTATTTAGATTTTCAAATGTCAAAACAAATTAATTATCATTTCATAAAGAGAATTGTTAAAAAAAATAATTTATTTATATTAGAAGGGATAACTTATCAAATAAGATTAATGAATAATGAATTTAAGAAAAATTACATTAATTCTTTAATCATAAAAAATAATAAATACTTCATTTTCTTATCAATTCGATTGAATTGAATTAGATTGGTTTATATTCAAATACGAATATTTAAAATTTTTTAAACAAAAAAAAAAACAATAGAAAAAAAAATAGAATTACTAAATATAGCTTATGTAGATATGCTAGATATGAAAAAAGCATTTTGTAAGTAAATTGATAAAAAAATATACTTAATAAAGGAAAATAGAAAAAATATTTCAAAAGAATAATTTAAAAAATTTGATAATGAAATGGAATAGGATAGGGATTTGTTATATGAAAAACACAAAACAATATAATATTATAAACTATATTATATTATATATTTATCTATCTACTATGAAATTTAAGCTTATAAAGATAATCTTTATTCTAATGTATACATAAGGAGAGATTGTTTGAAACGCTACTATGAAAACACAAATATATTATCCTATCTGATTATTTCTCTATAAACAATAAAAAAAATTATAAATAAACCA
Source organism: Labia minor (assembly GCA_963082975.1). NCBI lineage: Eukaryota > Metazoa > Arthropoda > Insecta > Dermaptera > Spongiphoridae > Labia > Labia minor. The sequence continues at coordinate 107,534,776 of OY720344.1, forward strand.
ATAATAATAATAATACTTTTTAAATTAATCGTCAGATATAATATTGCGATCACGAAAATTTTCGATGTCGAGATTTTGATGTTTTTATACGTTTTGAAGGTTCCTGAATCATTTTCACTAAGGTTGAGAAAACTGTCTGTGTGTGTGTGTTTGTATGTAGAAAAGATTACGCAAAAACGGTTTGAGCTAGAATCATGAAATTTGGTTTACGTGCATTATTCAAAATTCGTAGTTTTCTATCATCTTTTGAGAAATGTAGTTCAACAGGAAGAGGGTCATTACTTACAACGTTTTGATTTTTTTTCCTCTAAAGTTACCGTAAAAATAAAGATATATGTTTGATAGTTTTTCACATGATTAGAAATTGTATAAAACTGCTATATATAGAGTTTCAGCTTGATTGAATCACTGACAGTACTGGAATTAATTCTTTAACACTGCAAATCACTCACCAACACGTGACGTAGTGCCATCAAAAAAGAGCTGAATAGTTTTAATAAATATTATATATTAATTTTAATTTATAATTAATTAAATTTAATTTAAATATAATATATTATGTTATTTAATCCAATTCAAATTTGCGAGATAGTCGAGTGGAGACACTCCAGCGTTATTTTAATTATAAAATTAATTTTAAATTTCTCTGATAATAAATAATTAAAAATTTATCTATGCTGAAAATATTTTAGGGTTAGATCTTATATTATTATTTATTATTCATTAGTCTGACTGATAAATTTATGTAATATATATAAAAAAGCTTACTTTTTTTTATACTTGGTGGTTACCAGTGTTTTTTTATTACAATAACTAATGAGGAAACTAACCATGTCATTCCTCATAAATATTTATTGATTGAAAATGATGTTTAAATTATTATTTACGTTGATAATTATATATCCGTTCTATAAATTTATAAATAAATGGGACAAAATATGAAATAAAAAATATTTTATTAAAACATGAAAAAAAATTTAATTATTTCTTAATTTATTTATAAAATATATTCATAAAATTTAGAAGAGAACAAATACAACAAATAAAATTTATCACTATTTTAGGATATTAATATACTATTTTTAAATTTTAATAAAACAAAAAGTAAAACTTGCAACTATTAAATTTATTTCGGAATAAATTATTTTTATGTTATTAATTAAATATTATTTATTAATAAATATAAAGTTAACATTTCTTCATTAATGTCAATTGGAATTTTTTAATTCATTGGCTATTGTGTTATTGATACAAAATTTAAAATAATCCATTTCAAATAGTTCATTAATTTGAGATTAATAAGTTTATTAATTCCGCCTATTCAGACTAGGGTGGTTAATAAGTTCAATCATGGTTGGACAAATCCTAATGTATTAACGTCATAAATTATAATCATGAATAATCATTATTTATACTTAAATTAATTTCATTTTAAATTGATTAGAAATCCAATATAAAGATTTTAAATAAAAATATCTGCCACGAATATTAAGAATAATTTATAACTTTCTAAAACTAAATTATAATTTATTTTTAATAATCAAATTAACATTATCTCTAGATCATGGAATGAAATTTGAAAAAAAATGGTAAAACTTATGAGTGTATTTGTATGGTGGCAAACTAAAATTGAAAAATTATTCTTATTGTCAATTGGTTTCAAAGAATATTTAATTTTTAAATGTCATCTTATCACAAGTAAAAGGGAAAACTTATAACTAATTTATTCCCATTCCGTTTTAATTATAATTCTCTATAAAAAATAATCTATAAAATCATAATTAATTAAATTATTATTTGATTTTTTTATTTAAATTTAATATAAAATTATATATATATATATTTATAATTTTTATATTATAAATATTATTGTATATTCTTTGATATTAGAAATTGTAAATTTAATTTTAACTTACAAATAATGAAAAAAAATTATTTAAATATATTTAAATATATTAAATTATTAAAAATATAAATAAAAAATAATGATTATAAAAAAAAAAATAATAAAAAGATTATTTTTCTATTTTTATGTTTTTGTTTTACATTTGTATTTTTATAGGTGATTAAATTTCTTATAATTTCTCTTAGACTAATTTCAAATCAGCTAAGAAGCAAATGGAAAGAGTTAATTCTGATTCGTCAACGAAAAAGAAGTGATAAGCAGCAAGAGAGTGGATTTATAGACTCATCAAAATTAAAAATTAAATTTGGGTTGACATCAAATCAGTCATTCATTCTAATTTGCTTAATCATTAAATTTTTTGAAGTAGGATTTTAATTGTATCCGAATCATTTAACAAATTAAATAAACCCATTGCAATTGTTTATATTAACTTTGAAGAAAATTGAATATTAATTAAAAGAAATTCAATGATTGTTCAAATGGTAACGCCTTGAAACGTTTTGAAACATCAAGCAAGTTAACTACACTTATATAAAATCAAAAATGAAATATAATGTAATTTAAATAATAAATAATAAATAATAATAATAAAAATAAAAAATAAATCTATATCTCTCTTTCTCTATCAAATAAAAAAAAATACAATAAGAGAAACTTTATTAAAATATTTGAATATAATGTATATAATTTCATGCTTGTTGAAATGTTTTAATTATTTTTTTAATATATAGTATACCTACTACTACTACTAATAATAATAAATATTAATTAATTAATAACGATAGAATTAAATTTAGTAAATATAATTATTTTCTTAAAAAAATAATAATTATATTTACTAATACGTTTTTGCTAAAAATAAAATTGGAAATTTAATAAAATTTAATAAAATTGTATTTGGATATAAATTTTTAGGAATTTTGAGGAAAAAATTGTTTGAAATTAATTTTACTGTTTAAAATTCTTAATTAGTTAATTTTTTTTTATTTTTTATTCAAAAATAATAATAATAATAATAATAATAATAATATATTAATAAATATCTTGGATAGATTACAAATGATTGAGGTAAATAAAATAAATGAACGTTTTTTCATTGAAAAATCAGGTCGGCAAATCAAGACCGGTGTTCTGGTTCGTTCGCTCCACAAAGCCAGAGGGTTCGATTCCGGACATTATATCCATATCTATCTCTACTACATGGATGTATTTAGCCATTTTTCTACTATATTAAATTATTCTTTATTGAGGATGGGAATTGGAATTAGAAAAAAAAATGTGTTAATTAATCAATGCTAATGAATTCGGTAAAATTCAAGTCGAATGAAGGAGAATTGCTTTGACTGTAGTTTGATGGTTTGGATAATCCATTGAAAGGGAAGGATGCTTGACTATCATGGATATTATAATTTGTTTTATATACAATTAGAAGAAATGTGTAAGAAATTTATTATTAAAAAAATATGTGTCAATACAAGTGATTTAACTTTAAAGTACCGGGACCCCGAGCCTCGGCTCGGTACTTAAGTTAAAAAAAATGATTCATTATTATTGGATTTGGCTGGTAATATTAATACCTGGGACACCGAGCTCTCGCTCTACCCTTTAAAAAATATTGATACACAATTCTTTAATTATTTATTACAATTATTAAATGTTACACATTTGCATCAATCTGATTAAAATTAATGAACTTGTGCTCCTCAATAATACATAAATATATAATATATAGGTACATATATTTTTTTTCTATAGTGTTTTTTTGAAAAACTGTTTAGCGCCCCAAGTGGTTATAAAACAAACTAAAGACAAAAAAACGTGCTTTGCAGCTTTTCGGAATTAAAAAAGCAAAATTGGCAGTCGTGGGACTGGCCGACAGAAGTGAAAACTTCTGCGTAAGAAATTTTAAAACAGACGAAATTCGCGCTATTTCACGAGAAAGATGAATTTCATATGCATGTATATATATATAACTTATATATTATTTTAAACATATATTTTAAACAAATTTGTAACTTATATTTATATATATATAAATACACAACTTTGTTTAAAATATTGCAATACGAACTGTTTTATAATTCTTATCTCTAACATAAAATATATATTTATTATGTGAAGTTCATTTCGTATAATTTTGATTATATATGTATATATGAAATGAACTTTACATAATAAATATATATTTATATGTTAGAGATAATTTATAAAACAGTTCTAATGACAATTCAAATTTCGCGCTCTGTTATAAGAAATTTGAAAGCAGATGGTTTCATGGTGTTGGTCACGATCACGCGAGTTCTATACTTTTTCCCCATCCCGCAAAAGTGCTCAACGCCGCTAAAGAAGTTTTCACTTCAAAAATTATTTAATATTTGGAAATATATCTGACTTATAGAAAAAATGAATATTAATTAAAGAAAGAAATAGTTTTTAAAATATCCTGAATAATATGTAACAATTTTCAAGATAGAAATTTATTACAATATTACAATTATTAACTGTTGCATCATTGCATCAATCTGATTAAAATGAATGGAACTTCGGGTACTCAATAATAATAAATAAAATAATATTAATAAATATATTGAATAATATTTTATTGAAAAAATATTAAAACTTATAAAACTATCTAAAACTTTATTAATAAAAGAACAATGAATAAATAAATATAGAATAGTAATTTATTAAAAAGTAAACAATAGATAAAAAGAAAAAAAAATAACAAAATCATTATTTTCATTTTTAAATAACGATTCACCCGGCGAGTTTCGAACCGACGAAATCCACTCGTTAAAACATCAGTCCAACCGCTGGACTATATGTATTTAGATAAAAAATTGTCATTTTTTTACTGTCTTAGCAGGCAGTATTAAAAATTTTGACGTTTTCCATATAATATATAATTTTCAATTAAGAAATTAATAATGAAGCTGTATGTTTCAAGAGATATCATCAATAAAACTTAATTTTTCTTTATAAATACTATATCTAGTGTGAATTTGAAAAAAATCGTTAGAGCGGTTTTTGAGAACCATGATATATAGATAAATACATATATACAATTTTAGCTAGCATAATAAGATAAGATAAGTTGACATGTGGCCAGGCACAGAATCGACCGACGATTTGAAGTAAATTAATTTCCAGCTACAGAAACAATTTCAAATAATTTTAATATTTCTATTAATGCAATAAAAACAGATATGGATATAACATAATTATTTTTAATTTTATTTTATTTATAATATATAAGGAGGCGCTGGCTGTGAAATCTTGAAGGGCTGGGTGACGTCATATAATTTTAAATTAAGAAAAAACTAATGGAGATGATTTTTCCTGCATGATTCGTGGCGATATGTAAAATATCTTCTCATGTGAAATTTGGTGTGAAAACAATACCTCCCTTACTATCGTCAGTCGGTAAAAAAAATAATTGTTTTCCTTTTTATTTTAAAAATAAATAACTAAATGCGATATTTAATCACATGGTACCTAGTAAAGAAATTTATTTTAAATTTTAATTTTTCTTAAATAGATGAGTAGTTTTCTAAAAGTTTGGAATGGAATCAATATTCTAAAAAGAATCAATATATATAAATATATTATCAATATATATAAATATTGTTTTTGTTTTGAAATTTTTTGTTAGTAAAAGTTTTGTCCCATTAAGAAAAATAAATTTCCCCCACCCCTCACCTCAAACGAGTTCCTTTTGGCCATGGAATTAACTTTTATATATTGCTTGAAAACTTTGGATAATGGCCTTCATTTAGGGAGAAGGGTGGAGCCCACCTCTTTGCTATCCTTATTCTGATCTGATCTGAGAAGTTTATTACTTTCATTTCTTTTAAAATCAAATGAAAATTTGTTTTACTTTGAATATAAATGTTTTCATTTTCAAAAAGAATATTTTTTTATTCGATCACTCTGAAAATAATTAATTGATCATATTTTACATCAAAGAGAGATTAGAGTTACAAGTAAATTGCTCATCAATAATCATGTCTCATCTGGCAAATATCAAATATACATATTATGTAAAAGTTTTCTTTATTATAAATATTAATTTAATAATCATAGATGAGAATAGATAGATGTGAAAAAATTATTTATTTTAATAAAAAAAAAATTATTTCAAAGAATTATAAAACATTTATAGAAAAAAATAAACTTTATCTGTTGTGTAGATCTCATTTCTCATGTAATATTACTGCATATATATACCTATTACTTGGTGATATCTAAATAAGTGAGAGCAATGGGAGGGGAACGCGGGGGAACGACGTTCCCTTACCTTTTTTCAGAACCGGAACACGTCCAGTACTTATTTATGTCCCGACAACTCCCACTTAAATCTACTCTTGGAATTTCTTTTTTTGTATTCGTTAATATTTTGTATAGTAAGAATAAGAAAAAATAAAAACTTAAATGGAAAAAAATAATTTAATGAAAATAGGACTTTTTTTGCTCCCACTATGCGTTCCCTTACTTCTTATTTTACCAATACATCACTGAGTGAAAGTAAAAATTGTTTCTTATCAAACCTATTTATTATATAATTTTCAAATTAATATTATATTTAAATAATTTTATAAATAAATAATAATTTGTATACATAGTAATATTTAAAATAGTTAAAAGAAAAAATAATTACCAATATTTTACTTGTAAATTAAAAAAAAAAATAATTCCATGTTTCAGAGTGATAATAGAATTGTTTGTTCTGCTCACTCATCAAATATAAAAAAAAATCCATACATTTGAAATGAGAAGATGTTATGTGTTTTCAATGCAAGTTTAATATTAAACAGAGGCCAATTTATGCAAACACTTGTCATGGTCCACTGACAAATTCAGGTTTAACTCCAATACATGAATCAATATCAATAGAAATTTTGATTAATGATATTTCCAAAATATCATTTGATATTTTAAAAGAAAATTTGTCAACCCGACTCCATTCATTTAAATAATAATTGAGTTAAAAAGTAGTTTATAAATAAGATTGTCAGACTGTAAAATTAAGGATTAAGGGCGTTATTGTATATTAATTTTTTTTTTTAATATTCTCTAATCTTACCAAAATTTCAGAAGAAATTAATAGAATTTAAATATATATGTATATATAGGAAACGTCGGATTGAGTGAATGATGATGGAGGAGGAAGGGGCGTTGAAGCAAAAAAGGATATTCTCCTTTGATAGGAAGTAGAAGGAGGGCGGAAGAGAGAGATAGGGGAATCATCAGAGCACATCGAGGGGTTGAATAGAAAGCCTGAGTGGGAGCCAATTAAAATCCCGTTTCAATCCTGTTGCTTGCATAAATAAATAAGGATTCTCTCTTGGATAATATTTTTTAAATATACATCAACTTTGATTAAAAATTCCTTTAATTTTATCATTTAAAAAAAAAAAATAATATGTTTTTGTTTTTAATTTCAGCATTTTTGATATCTTATTACAATATTGAATGCTTGTTCTTCTTTTTTTTTTTATTTTTAATAAGTATGATACATATTTTTATAAATGAAAAAAAAAATTCCAAACATCAAATTTCAGAAGGTTTTTTTAATAATCTTATCTTATCGAGCCACCGCTCGGTTATTAAAAAAAAATATTCCTTATTATTGTGTTTGGCTGGTAATATTAATACCTGGTTCACCGAGCCGCCGTTCAAATAACTAAAAAAATAGTCATAAAACATAAAGCTCTTAAACGTATGTATTAATGCTCTGAAAGACAGATAAGTATGGTTTGGGGATATAACATATTTCGTAATTTGATTTTATTTATATTTATAATACTCGTATTTTGTATTTAAGAAAGCGCTGTCTGACGTAGTTTCTGATGTCATTTAAATTTCCTATTTTAAATTAAGAAAATAACTAATAAACGTTATAAAACAATTTCAAATATTTTAGAAGTACGCATTAATGCACTGAAAGACAGATATGGATCTAACATGAATATTTTTAATTTAATTTTATTTATAATATTTTGTATTTAAAGAAGCGCTGTCTTAAATAATCTTAAGTATTAATACTGGTTAATCTAGTCAAAATTGTCAATAAGGGTTTCTGTAAATAATAATAATAATAATAATACCATATAAAACCATTCATTTTCTTAAAAGTAATTATCATTTAATTTAAATATTCACATACCCCAATTTAGACTTAAACTCAACAAGTTTTCCATCCCCTTTATTAACAAGTGAAACAAGTTTGAGAATTTATTTATTGTAATAAAATGTAGAAAAAAAATTATACATCGCTATATATATATATTGCTAGATAATTAAGATTTCCGTTTCAAGCAGGTTAGGGAACGAATTGGAGAGCACTTGGTCAATAGGCTCTTTTAAGATCGATTGAAATATACGGACATCATAAAACAACGAATTTGCATTTTATGGTCAAAGATGATAGATCTTTCATACACAAATATTCAAAAAAGTTTTTTTTTCTTTCATTCACCAGGTAATTTTTATCATACATATTATAGATGGTGAAAGTTGTTAATTTAAATTTAATCCTTAACGATATGAGACAATATACCGTATATATATATATATAGGGTGTCCCAAAACTTTAAAATATAACATGAACAGGAGATTGGTCAGTTCAAAATGGATTTTTTGAAAATAATTTTTATATTTTATAATTTTAATTTTTGTTAAGAAAAACACTACTTTTCAAGGTATCGGCCAAAATTCAGAAAATAACAAAAAAAACTTATTTTTGTCGAATTCATGTATCAAAGAACATATTGTTAGATAAAAAAAATCAAATTATTTACAAAATTGGTGCATTTAATCAAGATTTTAAAATGGTAATAAACTCTTTATAGTCGTTTTAGATATTTATTGTTTAGTTATTCTCAAAATATAATTTACGAATTAAAATTAAATTTCCTTGATATCTGAGAGGAAATTGTTCGAAACAATGTTATAAGAGAAATAAAATCAATCTTTAACTCTAAGATATTAGATATTTAAATTGAATGAAATTTTACATTTTTTGGAAGGTCCTCTATATATATATATATATATATATATAAATAGAGGGGGAGAGAGAGAGAAAGAAATGTGAAAATATTTACCAACAAAATCTACATTCTAATTTTTAACAAAAAATATTCGAAAGAGTGACATTGTTTATGAATCAATCTTTAATATATTAACATATTATACCCTATAATTATAATAAATAAATATTATTATATTTAGAAAAATATTAAATTTAATTAAATCTATCTCTACGAAAGTTCACATACCTCCTTCTCTATTTACTATAAATACTTCCTTCCAAATTTTTTCTCCTGCCCTTTTGGGTCTTGGTTTACCTACAGGTCTCTTTTTCTACACTATAAACATACATTGTAACCATCTCAATTTTATGTTCTTCCGTCATTCTGAAATTTAATCATTCTTCTGTCTATAAATTCTATGAAACGTCATTTTATCAAAAACTCTGAATTTTTCACTAAAATCATAGAATTACTCTTCAAATATGACTGACCATTTTAATTTAAAATATGTATATATATATAAATGAAAGAAAATGAAAAATAGTTTTGAGAAATTATTAACTCTATGAGTCTATTTCTGGTAATATTCTATCTAATCATATCACAAAAATAATCTTTAAAATTGATATTTTACAATTTTTTTTATTATATATATAAGCGGGGATCGTACAGCTACTGCCGCTTCTCGCATTCACTATCCCGCCAGTCATCCTCTTTCAGGTCCCTTGTTGACATGGCTTCTCCACTCCCTTTCTCCATATAAGTCTAAGTCTTCTTCGTTTTTTTTTTCTTTTGTATGTGGTACTCTAACGCTAGCAGTGGTAGCCTTTCTTGTCCCATCCGCATGACGTGACCATATCAGATTCTATTCGTGCTACTATTGTATTTTTTATTTGGGAACGTTGTTTACTGGTAATTACTTCATTTGGTATGTGTTCCATATTTAAGATTCGACATGATTTCCTAAAAAAGTCCATTATGTCCACAGTATGTAGTTTATGGTCTTTCTTTTGTATTAATCTCCACGTTTCCGCACCATAAGTTGTTATCGCCATCAATCATGCATTTATTCATAATTTGTATCATTTCTTCTATAAGCATATCGGGTCCACACTTAACCAATTCAATAGAGATGTCTCCAGACCCTGCTACTTTCTTATTTTTTTCATAATTTTTATCCTTTTACCATTCGATTATTAAGATTGGTTCAATTTCAGTGGTGTCCGGTTTAGTACCCATCTCTGTCCCTTTAAATTCGTCCCGCGTCTCAGTGAGTAATTCAGTATAATGCTTTTCATATAGTTTTACATATTACATCGTTGCTTTTCTTTTTTTCTTAAATTTTTGATCATTTTTCCAAGTTTCTGATGTTTTCGTTCCATCTACAAGGACTGTCCAGAAAGTATCGGGCCTATCTTTATATTTCTGCGCTGGCGTTAATCTGGATCATCGGGCGGGTGGCATCCTTCGAAGTAATCCCCACTTGGTCGAATAACACGGTCCCAACGATGTTTTCACTTCTCGAAACAATCCTGAAACTCGCTTTTAGGGATAGTCTTGAGTATTCGAAGGATGCCACCCGCCCGATGATCCAGAATAACTTCAGCGCGGAGATATACAGGTAGGCCCGATACTTTCCGGACAGACCGGGTATATACTTATCTAATTCTTCACATCTTCTTTTCCATTCGACGCATTGTGGATAGATTCTTTAATTTGTTTATATCTTGCTACGGCATTTCCTTCCAAGGGATGTTATAATTTTATTGCTAATTTTATTTTTTATAGGAATTTAACCGAATCTTGTAAACTCTCTCTGCTGTATCTATGACGTTTTTAATGTTTCTTGAATTATTGTTGTTATCTTAAATATCTTTTCTTGTGTATTTGTAGTTTATTATCATTGAGGTTCGCATTCTGGTCTTTTGTTGGCTCTAACATCAGTAGTTCGAATTATGTTTTGTGGTTGGATTAGGCAGTAAATTATTGAACTAAGGTTTCTTGTTGGTTGGTGCCATGATGTAATTTGATGTAATTTTTTGTGAGAAAAAAAATCCGTTTTGAAATTTAAGTGCTAAGTTTTTGCACATGTCTATTAAGCACTGTCCATTATCGTTTAATTTTAGTTCTCCGTATTTTCCAACTATTGGGGAATCATATGATCTTCCTTTTTTTCATTGAGGTCTCCTAATTCTTTTCGAGAACCAATGCTTGAGTAAATTTGTGAAAAAATTCATCTTTGACATCTGTTTTAAGGGTCGTCGGTAGATGCGTAAACACCTATTATCACGATTTCATGTCCGTTTCTATCTAGATCTATTTTTATATAATTCTTTCGTCAACTTCTTCCCCTTCTTTTATATATTTTTTCACATTTTGATGCACCACAAAGAGACACCTCTTTTAGCTCTAGTTTTTTATTTTTATTAATTCTGCATTTTTTAAAATTTACAATTAAAATTAAATAAAATTGAAAGAATATATTTTGTTAGAAATATTGGAAATATATTTAAAATCTAAAATTATAATAAAATAATAATAATAATAATATAAAAATGTTGATTATATATTCTGACGTTTTGTTCAATGATAAAAAAAACTGATTTGTGGTTACCAACAAAGAGAGGGAGATTTCCTGCTTAGCTTTGATTATATAAAAAAAAGGAAAAAAATAAATAAATAATTAAATAAATTAATAATTAAAAAAAAATATTAAAATTTGAATATAACTGAAAGTCAATTTATATATATATATTTTAAATTGGATCTTTAAAAATATTTTTATTTATTAATTATTTATTTAAATTTTATATTATTTATTTAATTAATTTTTTTATTTTATCGATTTTTTTTTTTGAGTCAATAACGATAAATAATTGAATAATAAAAATACTTTTTTTTCAAGTAAACTCCGTTCATTAATGGTGATGAATGGTGGGATCGACATTTTTCTCAATTTGGATATTTTTACTGAAGGTTTTCTGGTGGCGGACGCACCCTGTAGGCCCCGCGGCGCGGGGGCGGTGTAAATGGTGCCGGGCCCCTTTGAAAGAAGCTCGCTTCGATAGGGTTTCTAGTTATTCTTCTCTTAGAGACCTACGTGCTTAATAATCCAAGTCAAGGTTAGAGAGAGCAGCTTGTGTGAGAGATAAACAAGGGAAAGCCACAGGTCCACCTCAGAGTCCAACGCCGACGTCACAACTCGACGCGGTTGCCTTCCAAGGGAGCCAGCCAGTACTCACGCAGGGCAGAAAAAATTCAAACTTTTATTTTTTTTTTTTTTTTTTTTTTTTTTTTTTTTTTTTTGCTTCTTATTTTTCATTTTCTTTTACTCTCGTTGGTTGCTTGGAAGATTTCAAATAAAAACGGTTCGATCTTGTTTTCTTTCCGTTCAATGACGCGATGGTGGAATCCGTTTAGTGGAAGGGCTTGTTTAATGAAACCCTCATTTCCTTAATGTTTCGTTAAGAGAGATAAATTTATCAAAATTTATATTAATGAGCGTTGAGTTGGAAGGGAAGATTTTTAACAACACGATAAAATACTAATAAATAAGAATAGAAAAGTTGAATGAACCCCATTTCAAGTGATTAACCATCATTTATATTATATTATTTTATCATGTCAAAAAATTACCCTTCAGAGGAACTTTATCTACTATACTTCCCTATTGAAGAGATTAGTAAACTTTCGATTCAAATATTTATATAAATTTATCCTATAATAGAGGATAAATGAATATTAATATTATATAGTTCCTGCAACACCGAGCTATCACTCTACCCTTAACAAATTTATTATTATTATAAACTTTCAAAATTTCACAATTTTTTAATTATTTATTACAATTGTTAAATGTTTTTTTTTTTAAAAATGGCCCATCAAAATTTTATTTTCTAAAATGGTACACATTAATTAAAATAACTTGATTTTCATTTCAAGATGAAAAATATATTCAAATTTACTTGATAAAATATTTGATCCTATATTATATATACGAGTATATGTTGTTATAATTAGATGGCTTCAGTTTTATATCATTCAAAGTAGCAATAGCTTATAGACTGTTTCGTCCAAGGATTACTACTGATAATAATATAAATTCTGAAATTATATTGACACCTGTACTTGTCTATATTTTAATTAAGAAAGGAGGATTAAGAAAGGAGGTTATATTTTTTTTTCTTTTTATTTATAATAATTAATATCATTTATATTATTTATAATTTAATCTAAAAAACATTTTAATTAATATAATAATATTTATTTAATATTATTAGATCAAATTTATTCAACAATTTATTTAAACTTTCTTCATTTATAATTGTTCATGTATGTTATTATGTTGTTAACTTCATGGATATTTTTTTTTTTGGTGAGAGATTAATAAATATATTTCGTAATTTGATTCTAAAATATTATTATAATAAATATTTTTAATTTTATTTAGTAATTAAATAAAAAATTTTAAAATATTTTAAATATAAAAAAATATTAATACAATATCAATTAAAAAAAAAGTTAGGAGGTAAATTTCAATATGGATGACATAGTGACCTCATTTAAATTTACTATTTTAAATTAAGAAAATATTAACAAATTTGATTTTTCTTGAAACCAATACAGATCGATTTTTCTTTATAAATATTATCTATGGTGTGAATTTCAAAAAAATTCTTAGAGAGGTTTAATATCTCAAAAATATACTAATTCATATAAAAATATATGCCTATATATATATATATATATATATACAATTTTTGCTAGTATAATAAGATAAGATAAGATATTATCTCTTAATATATTTCTTAAATATTTTTTTAATAATTAAGAAATAGTAATTTAATAATTTTTTTTTATTAAAATAAGGATTAAAAAAGTAGTAAATATTCTACAACAAAAAATATAAAGGAAATATATTTTTTAGATTTTGACTTTGGAAGAAGAAAAACACTGGATTTGAATTTTAAATTTTATTTATATATTTATATTTACCCTGTCGATCCTCCTTCCAAAAAATAATAAAAAGAAAATGTATTTTTGTTGTTTAAATTTTAAATTTAATTTTAATACTATAAAATCTTATAACACACATAAGAAATGGATATCTATAGTGCAAGACAAAGAGTTATGTGAGAGGGGAAGGGTTGTGGGTATCACTCGCTATATATATACACCCGCAGGACTGCATCTGTTACTAATGTATTGATATGGGAAAATATTTTAATATTCAACAAAGTCCAAAAGAATTTTTTATAATTTTTATAAATAAAAAATCACTGAAGTTTTTACTTAAAATTAATCTAATGATGAATCTTTTATTAAAACAGCGATTTTATTTAAAATTAATTAAAAAATAATTAAAAGAATTAATTCAAAAGAAATTTAAAGAATAAATTACAAAACAAATGGATTATTTATAATTTTATTTTATTTATTTATTTATTTTTTTTATTTTTTATTTTTTTTTTTATTGATTGATAAAAATAAAATTCAATTTGTTTGGAAAATATAAACTATCAAATGATAAATAGAATATTTTTATACCTTGACATTTTACATTAAATTTCAAATCCATTATCAAAAGTTAATATGATAAAATGTAATATTAGCATTTGTATATATAAATTGAATAACCAATTGTGTTCAACTAATCAAATGAAAGAAAAAAAAAATATTAAATCATTGGATTATTATTATTTGACATAAAATTGAAAAATCAATATTGAATAATAATATAAATTTACATAATGAATGTTGTTAAAAAAATTTAATAAAATTAATAATTGTAGTGTTTCTCTTAAGAATGATCAAATCCATTTATTTATTTATTTATTTCTATATTCCTATAGATAATCTATTAATTATATATTAATTATATATTCCAATATTATATCTTTTTATAATTCTTTATTATTTAACTTTTAAGGGATTTTTATGACGTTTTTCTCAGTGGTGTATTGGGAGGGGAACGCGAGGGAACGACGTTCCCTTACCTTTTTTCAGAACCGGTAGGCATTCCAGTACTTTTTCAAGTCCTGACAACACCCACTTAAATCTACTGTTAGAATTTCTTTTTTTGTGTTCGTAAATATTTTGTATAGTAAGAATAAGAAAAAATAAAAACTTATATGGAAAAAAATAGTTTGCTGAAAATAAGACTTTTTTGCGTTCTATTACTTCTTATTTTACCAATACATTACTGGTTTTTCTCAATTTCACTTCATGTCTGTCTGTCTGTTGACTCTTATGACAAATTGAAATCGATTTTTCATCAACTTTAAATTGAGATAGACTTTTGAAAATTTTTATAGATATTTCAATGGGTCACTAGAAGGTATATAAGAAATATAATCAAATTTTTTTTTTTATAATTAATTAATTGTAATGTAATGCCCCCAACGCTTGTCGTTGTATATGAGGCAATTCATCCATAAACTTTGTCAGGCTTAGAGAAAAATTAATTTATTCTTTTTAGTCCATGAAAAAAACGTTATTTTATAAAAAAAATTTATATTTTATTTTTTAATAGAGTTATACTTTCTTAAAAATAAGTAAGTTTCAAGGAAAGTATTACTGATTATTTTGGATCTGACGCAGACATGCCATTTAATCGTGGCCCATAAAATGTCAAAGTATTGGATTGAAAGTATCGTTCCAGAATTGGAGGATTTACGGTCCAAACTAATGTGCATAAGTATCATTAAAATCATTAAAATTTTACATGATTATTTATTTATAATCATCAAAGTGAATTTTAGAATATTTTTTTATTCATTGTCAAACATGCATAGACATTCCTCATCATCCGGGGTAGGTATCAGATTAACAATGCGGGCCTTTACATAAAAAATCAATAATTAATTTCTGTTTATTTTTGGTTAGATATGGATAATATTTATATCCTATATTCAAAAAAGGGTATTTAAGGACAGAAGAACAGATTAAGAATAGTAAATTTAAAAAAACAATTGAAACCATTTAAATACTACTTTTCTTATTTTTAATAAGAAATAATAATAATAAAAAATACTCCCCCCCTCATGTTTATTGAATTTCTACGTAACTTTATATGTATTTTTGTGTTATTATGTAATTCTTATATTATTATTTAATGATTATAATCTTATCATATATATTCTGAAAATGCATCCATGCCATATATGTTAATATTATGTTCAAAAGAAAAGGTGAATTTTGAATTTTCGCGAGCTGTGTACATGATTATCAATTTTTTGTTTTGTTATGTTGGTACACATATGTTTCTCATATGTTGACATTATCAGCCATTTTGGATTAGTAGTTTGTTTTTGACAAGTGAAAAAGTTAGTCAGGTTTTTGTATGTTCTTCGATTTTTTTAAAGAATCTGTATTAAATACGGCTCCTACGATCGGAATTATGGATAAACACATCATGGATTCTCCATCACGATAATGCACGAGCTTACACATCATTGCTTGTTCGTGATTTTTTGACCAAAAACACCCTAATCATGTCTCAACCACTGTATTCACCAGATTTGGCTCCCTGTGACTTTTTTCTATTCTTTCATCTGATATCTGATAAAGTTAGGACATTCACAGATGAATAATGCTAATTAATTTAATTTAAAATGTACTTTTGATCAATATATATAATTTAATAAAAAATATATAATTTATATATTCAATTTTATATAAAAATATTTCAAAATGATTTATTATTATTAGTTTAAATATATTTATTTTTTAAATATAGCTATTTTATAATTAAAATTTGAAGTCACAGTAGGTATAATATTCATATTAATAGATAAAACCGATTAATACAGTGATAGAAATAATCAATATTGGATTTAGAAAGATAAAGATTTGTTACCAATTAATACAAGTATTAATTAAGGTATCATTTGGGTGTTTTTTTTTATTTTCTACCATCCAATTAGTTCACGAGTTTATTTTATCTAAGATGAATGAACTAAACATAATCAATGTCACATTTAATTCTTTTCAAAGAGAGACAGTCCAATGTTAATTTGAATTAAATTTTTAATGATGAAAAAAATATTAAAAATTAAAAATACTCAAAAAAAAATTATAATTTCATTTTTATAATATACCTTTTAATGATATATTATTATTATAAATAATACATCTAGAATGGACCAAATTATATCATAATTTTATTAATTATATAAATATTTCTTTAAAATTTAACAGAATCTTTATTTTATAATGTGAAAGGCAGACCAATAAAAAATGAATGAATAAATAAATACAAATAAATAATTTAATAAATAATAAATAGATAAATAACTGTGAATAGTTCTAGAAATGATAATATTTAGAAATTTAATTTTTCATAGCTAAAAATTCAGAAGTAGTAGTAGAAAAAAAATATTTAAAAATTATATTATATATTAAGTATTATAGATTATTATATGTTTTAAATTCGTTCTTCTTACTTCTTAAATATATTGTGGTTGATATATCTATTGGTGTGTTTATATGTACAAGAGGTAATTGTTTACAAAACGGGAAGTTTCAGAAGTTTGGATGAAACTTTGCCAAAGGATTCCTTTTTTACCGACCGACGATAGTAAGGGAGGTATTGTTATAATTCCAAAGAAACCCTCTTTATACAATATTTCTCGGTCTCTTCTAGTTTACGAAATAAAAATTATTAAAATTGGCTTATAAATCCATTTACATTCTATTTAGCTACCATATTTTATTTATTTGACCCGCAGAGGGCTGAAATAATTTTCTTTGGGGGGGGGGGGGGTTCAGTTCGGTTTGCATATATGAAAATTAAAAAAATAATTAATTAAATAATTTTTTAATATCGAAAACGAACTGAAAAAAACTGAATAAGTGAATAATTAGTGAATTATTCAATAAAATATTATTAAATGGCTGCTCATTCTTAACTACCTAGTTTATCTCTCTGTCAAGCTTTATTAATTTTTATCTCGCAAACTAGAAGAGACTGAGAAATATTGTATAAGGAAAATTTCTTTGTAATTAAAAAAGGAATCCTTTGGCAAAGTGTCATCCAAATTCTTGAAGCTTCCCGTTTTTATAAATCGTACAAGATTCTGAATGGATACTTATTTATTATTTAATTATTTTATTTAAATAGATATTTTTTAATTAGTAAAGAAATATAAATTTCTATGAACAAAGAACATATAATTAAAATATAATTTAAAATTTTTCATTCTAATTGATTTAAATTTTAATAATTTAAAACCAAATTTATGTTAAATAAATTTGTAAAACAAAGTTGAATTTAAATGAATATTTCCTTTCTTTCTTTTTCCTTATTTTATTTTCTCCTATCCTTAAGTAAAGTGGGTTAATTCTTTACGAGAGATTAAGTTTTAATAAAAATATTATCTTATCTAAGACATTTTTCTGCTTTATCTTTGGAGATTTGACTTAAATTCACATTCACATATTTTTTTTTTAATATTTTCAACAAATCTTCTCTCAATACATTATAAATGTTATTCTCTAATCTTATTTCTTACGCCCCACCGAGTTACCTTCACCCTTTCGTTTCTCTTGTTTTTGTTTTTATCTTTAACTTTTTTTTTTATTCTAATTAGATATGATTACAACCTGCAGCCGAATCCCTCTAACGGCTCTTATCTCCTCCAAGTTATCGCTCAACTTTTTCATTCTCTCCTTTGTCCAGGTGAAGTGCTTTCTATCAAAGAACAATCTACATCGAGTGAAGGGGAGATTCTCTACACTACACCTGTTTTAACCACTTTAGATTTTTCTTTCTTTCTTTTTCTTTTTATCTATTCATTCCTTCAGTCAATTCCCTCAGGCCAGGATTTTCTCACCTCACCGTTCATAATTCACGCTAACAAATGATTTAATAAAATAAGAGTAAAAAAAAAAAATTCAAATTATTATATACTATATAATTACTTGTAAGGATTCTGTATGACTTTTTCATTAACTTAAAGTTGTTGGAATAATAATATATCATTTAATTTTTAATAACAAACTTTTTCTAATTACTTAAATTTAATTTATTAAAAATTAATTAATAATTATAATATAATAATAATAAAACTAAATAATAAGAATATAAATAAAAAATATAATAATAGAATTTAATTAAATAAATTTAAATATAAATAAATAATAAGTTGACCTGTGGCCAGGTCCGAACCGACCGACGGTTTGAAATAAATTAATTTCCAGCTACAGAAACAATTTCAAATAATTTTAATATATCTATTAATGTAATAAAAAACAGATATGCATATAACATAAATATTTTTAATTTTATTTTATTTATAATATATAGCTGAAGTAGCCGGCGTTACCCGAGGCTGTGACGTCATGAAGGGCTGGGTGACGTCATATAATTTTAAATTAAGAAAAACATAATGAAGATGATTTTTCCCGAGGATAAAACCAATACATTCGTGGTGATATGTAAAAAAATCTCCTTATGTGAAATTTGGTGCGAAAATAACCCTTCCCTTCTTATCGTCGATCGCTAATACTACCACTTCCGGTTTCCGGATTTGCACCAAAAGTTGATCAATTCATCCCACTGATGCATTAAGTAAATATACCAAATTTCATCAAAATCTGTTAAGCCGTTCAGGCTGTACACATTTATACGGACGGACAGACGGACAGACGGACAGACGGGCGGACAGACATCATGCTAAAAATACTTTTTTCTGTTAAGAAAATGCATGATTCGTGGAGATATGTAAAAATCTCCACATGTGAAATTTGGTGTGAAAACAATACCTCCCTTACTATCGTCGGTCGGTAAAAAAATAAATAAATATAAATATAAATAAATAAAAATAAATAAATTTAAATATAAATAAATAAAAATAAATAAATATAAATATAAAATTAGAATTTGAAATAAAAGTATTAGTTACAGAAGTGATTTTCAACCACTGTGTCGCGGCACTTTTGTGTGCCACGAGATTTTCAAAATGTGCCGCCAAATTTTACAAATGTAAAGTTCAAATTAAGAAAAAGTACTTATTTATTTTATATGTCTGTAAAAAAAGGTAAATTGTTTTTGCGATCAGGCTCTTAAAAAATTTCCGACTTTTTTTTCAATTTTTTTTTCAATATGTTTCTAAAAAAAAAGGTAAAATGTTTTTACGATCAGACTCTTAAACATTTTCGATTTTTCAATATGGCTCTAAGTATCACCAAGTTTGCACACCCCTGTTATATTATTTCAGAAGTGTGCTCGATTATTGAAAAAGGTTGCCGACCCCTGATTAGTATCATAAACTATATTACACAGTCTATATAGGTAAGAAAATAACTTTTACACGATTTTTTAGACATTTTAGACGATTAAAAGTGTGCCGCGGTAAAAAATAAAAGGTTGAGAATCACTGAGCTAGAGATTATTTTAAAATTACAAAAAACAATTTTGTAAAAAAAAATCAAATAATTATTATTCCCTTTTTCTATAGAGTATTTATAACATATTTAATAATTACAAGGAATAAAAATCATAATATTTGAAATGGTATTATAGTCAGCACACAACGATATAAGAGGTAGCTAATACAAATAAAGAAATGTTTATAACAAGTGTTTAATTATAATAATTTTTATTTGTTTAGAAAAGGATCATTTTTTCAACAGCTGAGAGCACTAAGATGATTTCCTTAACTCCAATGAGAGATTACGGATGAAAAGAAAAAGAATATATAAACATATTTGATAAACAAAAAGAGAAGAAACATATTAATATTTTATTTTGAGCAAAATTATTTGAAAAATTATTGATTTAAATGTAATATTTAAAAAAAAAACAATAAATTTTGATTATTTTAATTTATAATAATACATTCATTATAAATCATTAAATTTGTTTTTCTTAATAAATTTTAATTAACAATTTTATTCATATCCTAAAATCCAATCAGCCATCAAATAGGAGAGCGGGTCAATTAGTGTGTGTCTTTTTTAATTGCTCGTCTCTTAAATGAAATGGCAACACTACTCCTGTCAGGAGGTAACTATCAGCTGTCTCCTGTCGAAATTTTAACCAGCTGGTTCTTTTAGTTTTAATAGCAGACTACCTCGTCATTTGAGAAGAAAATGGAAAAAAATTAATTTCTATGAAAAACCCATGAATTGCTTCCTCATCCTCCCTATTCTCCGGATTTAGCCCTGAGTGACTATTTCTTGATTAAACCTGAAGAAATGGCTCGTTGAAAAGAGATTGGGCTCCAACGATGAAATCTCTCACAAACAAATCTATTTTGATGTCCTCGACAATTCTTATTTTTTGGAAGGAATAAAAATATCGGAGAAACATTGGAGGTAGTGTATAGATTTCAAAGGAGACCACGTTAAAAATTAGAATAATTTTTCATACAAAAACCTGTGTTTCATTGAAAAAGTCACGGGCTTATTGACCTGCCCTCGTATATAAAAAAGTAGAAATTATTTGAATAAAGTAGAGATGTATTTGAAGTTGAGGGATGGGGTGGGGGAGGAAAGAAGAGTTATTTCTGATCATTCTTCAGGCAAATCTATTTTTAAATTTTTGAAAAATAAAATCAGTTTTTATCAAAAAACTTATGATTCATTAAAAAAGTGACGGACTTATTGACCTGCCCTCGTAGTTTTACTAGGGGGAGAATTTTTTTTTTTTTTAATTTCTTGAATTAAATTATAAGAATATCGTATTCGTTCTAATGAATTAAAAATTTCTAAACACGATGGTTTTAGAAATGAATACAAGATTTTACATAAATTTTAAAAATATTTTCATAAACTAGTATTGACTTTTATAAAACTTAAAAAGAATGAATGTACCGTTTAGGTAACAATTTTCAAATCCTTTAAATCAGTATTTAAATGAGATTTTTAATTGATATACTTTAAAAACCTCTTTAAAATCTGTAGAAAATTAAAATGTAGTATAATAAATGCAAAGAAATTGTATGTACCATGTTAAGTGTTGGTTCTATTATTTAAAACTATCTGTAGCTTTGTATTCTCTATCATTTTTATGATATGTAACTAACACTCTTCAGATAAACATGTGATAATGAACTCATTTATGTTATTTTTAATTTTATATACACAGTGGATTAAAAAATTCAATACAGAATAGCATTACATTAAAATGATTTACTTGATGTTTGCATGATTTCTTTTTGATATCCAAACAACCGCGTCCGGTATAATATCATGGAAATAATAAAACTACCATATACAATAGTTAAAATTTATAATAAAATGTAATAGATTTGAATACTAAGAATATAAATAAAATTCGATTCTGTCTCCATTATTTCACTTTAAATAAAATCAGTGTAGTGGCTATGAATAATATGAATAATAGGAGAGATTTGGATTGAAATGTGTGAAAGGCTACGTAAGGTAATAGGAATCAAGTTGTTAGAGCCAAAAACTTCTGAAGAGATAAATTGTAGATAGATAGAAATACAAAAAGTATTATATTTAGCAAAAATGTTGTATATATAAGTTTATATGTTTATATTTTTGGAATATTAAACCGCTCGAAGGATTTTTTTTGAAATTCACACCATAGATAATATTTATAAAGAAAAATCGATCTGTATTGGTTTCAACATCAGAAAAAATCATCTTTGTTAGTTTTTTCTTAATTTAAATAGGAATTTTAATAATAAAAAAAAATGGCACCGGGCAACGCCGGACCGCGCTTCCTTAAATACAAAATATTATAAATATAAATAAAATTCAATTAAAAATATGTATTTTAATAATATTTTGTAATCAAATTTCGAAATATATATTATGTTATATCCTCAGGCCATACTTTTCTGTCTTTCAGTACATTAATACGTACATTTTAAGGGCTGTATGTTTTATGGATATTTTTTTTTAATTTATGTTCTTTTAAATTATTTGAAATTGTTTCATATATTTTATTTTAAATTTTCTATAAATATATAAATAAAAGCTAATATTCAACAAATATAGTGTTTGTTTTATTTTTTTGTAAACTGTCAAAATTATACTTTGTTTATTAAGCACTTTACATATATATATACGTATTGTATTGTTTTCATTTGATTTACGCTAAAGTATTGATGTTAGATGATTTAAATATTTAACCCTTACAGCGTATTTAACTAAAAATTATCATTTTATTTTTATTTATTTTTTTTTATTCTCTTTTGCTCTTGAGTTAAAGCAATTTAGTAGTCAAACCTAAAAAGAGTTCTTAGATCACCTTTTGAAATAAGCTGGAGTGTCTCCACTTGACTATCTCGCAAATTTGAATTGGATTAATTAATACATATATTATATTTAAATTAAATATAATTAATTAAATTATAAATTAAAATTAATAAATAATATTTATTAAACCAGCGCGTGTTTGGCTCTTTGTTGATGGCACCACGAAAGGTGCTGGCGCGCGATTTGCAGTGTTAAAAAATTAATTCCGGTACTTTCAGGGATTCAATCAAGCTGAAATTCAATATATAGCAGTTTTATACAATTTTTAATCATGTAAAAAACTATCAAACATATATCTTTATTTTTACGGTCACTTTAGAGGAAAAAATATAAAAACGTGGTAGGTAATGATCCTCTTCCGGATGAGGTGCATTTCTCAAAAGTTGATAGAAAACTACGAATTCTAAATACTGCCTGTATACCAAATTTTATTATTCTAGCTCAAACCGTTTTTGCGTAATATTGTTTACATGCACACACATATATACACAGTCAGACATTTTTCTCAACCTTAGTGAAAATGATTCAGGAACCTTCAAAACATATAAAAACATCAAAATCTCGAAATCGAAAATTATTATATTAATAAAAAATAAATAATGTTTTTATCCACAATATATTTATTGTCAAAACACAAGAGAAAAAAAATCTAAAATGTATAGATTTCATGTACTATTTGTTAAAATTAAATATTATACTTATATATTTAAAATTTATTAATTTTAATTTATTTATTTAAAAAAAAAATCAGGAAAATTAATAAATATTATATTAATATTATTTAATTAGTATACCTATATATAATAATATTACATATAATATTAATTAGTAGTAATTATAATATAAAATATACTACACAAATATACTACATATTTTCCTGTGTATTAGTAAAATTTATTTTTAAAATAAATTTTCAGGTTGTATTGATACTTAGAATAGAAAAAATATCCAAGGTAATTGTTATTTTACGAGTTTGAAGGATAAATAGATAAAAAGAGAATACAAAATAAATTATAAGTGAAGAAAAAATTTACTTCCTCATGAAATTATTTATCATCAAATTTCATATAAATAACCGAGTCTAGCCAGGTGAGGATTTTTTTTTTGTTTTTATTTTGTTCTTAGAATTTTGTCTATTTTTTATATGGTTTTGTTTAGTTTTTGAGGTGAACATTTATTTTGATATTTCTTCCATTTCTTCTCTGTCAGTGGTGTTATTTTTTCTATGTTATGTGTTGGCTTCCACTCCCCGATTCAAAGGCCTCCCTTGTTCATGGTTTATTAAGCGGTTTTAAGACATCTGCTCCCGGTTTAGATTCCCAAAGAATTATCATATAATTTACAATTGAAGTCAAGTGTTTATTCGAGAAGAGCGAGGGGAAGCTCCCCTTATAAGTTTCAAGGTTTATTTAATTAAAATTATACGAACATTAAATTAACCACATTTAATTTATAAAAAAATCAAATTTCATCCTCTAAAATCACCTTGATTTTTATATTGATTGATTAATTAATTTATTTCTTAAACGAAGGCCTAAATTTTTCTGGTAGCATCGTGGGGGAGGGGTATTTACTGATGTAATAATTAATATAAGTGAAGCACGTACTTGTATGACTCAGGGTTCCTTTTATATAGTATTTATATGTCTTCTTAAATACACCTTGAATCTCGGTTAATTGAGTATAATTTGGGATAACGCAAGTAGACATACACAAATTTAGCTATACTTTTTACTATCTCGCCAGAGATAGTATTGCGATCACGAAAATTTTCGATGTTGAGATTTTGATGTTTTTATACGTTTTGAAGGTTCCTGAATCATTTTCACTAAGGTTGAGAAAAATGTCTGTGTGTGTGTGTATGTGTGTGTGTATGTAGGCAAGATTACGCAAAAACGGTTTGAGCTAGAATGATGCAATTTGGTACATGAGCATTATTCAAAATTCATAGTTTTCTATCAACTTTTGAGAAATGTAGCTCAACCGGAAGAGGGTCATTACCTACAACGTTTTGATTTTTTTCCTCTAAAGTGACCGTAAAAATAAAGATATATGTTTGATAATTTTTCACATGATTAATAATTGTATAAAACTGCTATATATAGAATTTCATCTTGATTGAATCGCTGAAAGTACCAGAATTAATTTTTTAACACTGCAAATCTCACGCGCCAACACGTGCCATGGTGCCATCAATAAAAAACCAAACATGCGCTGGTTTAATATTTATTATTTATAATTTATAATTAATTAAATTTAATTTAAATATAATATATTATGTTATTTAATCCAATTCAAATTGCGAGATAGTCGAGTGGAGACACTCCAGCTTATTTTTAACTATTGAAATAATTTTTTGTTTTATATGATAGAAAATATTAATATACATGTAAAATACTGAATATTAGAAATGTATTTTTTAAGACTTTTTCATTCGTAGCATACAAAAATATTAAAAATATTGAAATGGATTCTTTTTAAAAAATCTGGAGTTTCTCTACTCGACTATCTCGCAAATTTGAATTGGATTAATTAACATAAATTATATTTAAATTAAATTTGATTAATTACATTATAAATTAAGTATAATTAAATTGGATTAATTAATTAATAAAAAAATTAAATTTACAGTATAATATTGTTATTCAATTAAATTAATTAATTAACATTCAAATACTTATTAAATTTAAATTTAAACCCTTACCTTTATTTTTAAGTCAAAATTTAAAAATTTAAAAAATTAATTATAGTGTTTGGCTCTTTTTATACGACACCACGTCACGTGCTGTGATTGGTAGTCAACATGTTAAAAAAATTTAAAAATTAATTCCGGTACTTTCAGATATTCAATCAAGCTGAAATTGGATATATAACAGTTTTATACAATTTTTAATCATATGAAAAACTATCAAACATATATCTTTATTTTTACGGTCAGTTTAGAGGAAAAAAAATGAAAACGTGGTAGGTAATCACCTTCTTTCGGTTGAGCTACAATTCTCAAAAGTTGATAGAAAACTATGAATTTTGAATAATGCCCGTGTACCAAATTTCATTATTCTAGCTTTTGCTAATGTCTACATACACACATACAGACAGATATTTTTCTTTACCTTAGTGAAAATAACTCAGGGGCCTTCAAAACGTATAGAAACATCAAAATCCTAAAAACGAAAATTTTCGTGATCACAATACTATCTGGCGAGATAGTAAAAAGCAAAAGAAAGAAAGTTGAACATTTTTAATGATAATTTAAAACATAACTACTACATCTTGTTCTTCTTCTTCTTCTTCTTCTTCCTTCTCTTAGGTTTTCACCTGTTCTCCCATGATAGAGCCCATTCATTGATCTTTCCACCTTAGTCGTCCTCTGCTACGTATTTTTTCTGGCCGATTTTCTTTTACAATTTTAGCAAGGCGGTCTTCCATCATTCTTTCCACATGTTCTCCCTATCCCCTCCTTCTGATTTCTATCCATTCATTTATGTCTTGGATTCCACTTAGTTCCCTGAAGTTTTCGCTACTTATTCTATCTCTTAAGGTTTTTCCATGTATAGTTCTTATTAATCGCAAATAAACTCAAATAATAAAAAATACTTTATAAAAAAATTTTTTAAAAAAACCACGTTTTACTAAAGGACTAAAAAGGAGAAAATAATTTTTTTCTGAAAATCCATACTGACATTACATACAAGAGATCTGATTTGAATCAAACTGTCCATAACGTAAAACGTGGGGCGCAACAAATAATAATTTTTCTATTCAAATATGATTTCCTTTATTAATTTTTATTTAGCATCAATCGTTGTATTTTTTAAGGCTTAAGTTTTCACCAAAATTCTTGTAGAAGGGAATATTATTAGTAATACGATAGGATAAGTTTCGTGTGATATAATTTTTATAAATATTACCTATTAAGTATTTAACAGACTTTTTGTAAAAGGGAATATTATTAGTTAATCATTAGAAAATTTATCGTATATTTAATATATTTAAAAATTGTTTAAGATACTAACTTATACTATCAAACTTTTCAAATATCAAATTTTTTATCAGACCACTTGTAAAAGGGAATAATATTAGTAGTCCAATAGATTTTTTTTTAATTTAAATTCTTTCGAGCATTAAATTTAATATTTTTGATAAAGATCAATAATCATTCGTCAAATTATATTATGCGTGGTTTTAATGTTTATTTTGCGATTTATATATTTTCTATATTTTTATTAGAAACAGGATATTTTAGACATATTTGCTCCCCACGTTTTACGTTATGGACAATTTGATTCAAATCAGATCTCTTGTATGTAATGTCAGTATGGATTTTCAGAAAAAAATTATTTTCTCCTTTTTAGTCCGTTAGTAAAACGTGGTTTTTTTTAAAAATTTTTTTTATAAAGTATTATTTTCTACTTTTTAGTCTTCAAATTTTGCAATCGATTTTAGTTTACTCATATTAATTAAATTTATGAAGTATAATTTAAGAAATGAATGTGTACTAAATATTTATATTTATAAAGTTGGGGATTTTATGTTTTTTTTTGTTTACATGTTTTTTGTTTACATCCGACATTTTTGAATTTTTATATATAGGAATAATTTTGGATTATTTCATTCAAATTGTAGCAATTAGAAGCTCATAGAAATGATAATATTGTATTGTCATCGAAAGCAAAGCTGTTGGTGAAGTTTCAAGAAAATCCGATGATTGGAAGTCGTCGAAAAATCGATTGCAAGATTTGACCCATACACACAGACAAGAATACAAGTTAAGTAAAACGTTATAATATAATATAAAAAAGTAGTTATGTTAGAAAAAAAACTAACATAACATAACTAGTGGTTTTTTTTTTATTATTTGAGTTACTCACAGTTAGTTGAATTGTATATTAGGAATTATTTTATCAAGTGTGAATGCATTGGGGGGGTTATACAATCATATAAAATTGTATTTATTATCTCATAGAAAAAATAAATAAATCTAAAACTATTTGTAATCATCAAATTTATAATAGTTCTTTCGATGCTATACTAATTAATAATTAAATTTAATATTCAATATATTTCAGATAAATATTATAATTACTATATTACTAATGACATTTATATTTCTAAATCGAATAATATTTTTTAAAATAAGTTATAATTCAACTATATTAAACATTTATGTATTTGTTGTTGTTGTTTTTTAATAGTTTTGATAGGATAGGAAGGTTATTTCTATTATAAATTGAAACTTGCTTACGCCTTCGGAAGTAAATAAAATGTCATTGATCTGTTTAAACTTTAAACAAAGAAAGCCAGTGGGAGTGTCAAATCGAGTGAATGAGTAAGTAATTAACTACTGGCTGATTATTGAATCCATCTTTATCAATCATGATGATCAAGAGGTAAAAATCCATTTGGTATCCAACTTAAGACTATTAAATAATGTTGTAAGGAATTGGCTGGTGACTTTTCATCACATGATCAGAGAGCTACCTGCTAACTGCCAATTGGTATGGATAGGTAGGTAGGTAGGTAGGTCTTGGTGTGAAATATGGGTCAAAAAGCGCCTCAAGGTCTTGCACGTTCGCTTCTCCTAACGTTCTTGATATTTTGATGTTTAAACATAACCAAATAAATAAATAAATAAATAAATGGTTTCATTAATATTTTATCTTGGACCAATAAAAAGTAAAAGATAGTGTAATTGTTCATTAAAAAAAAAATAATGATAAAAGCTACAATATTTTTATGAAGTACGAATAAAATTTTTATAAATTAATGAATTTTCAATAAATATTGTACATTTATATTTTTTTATTCTTTTTTATTGTATTTATTGATTTTTAAACTATTAAAAATGCGATTTTATCCCCCTTTTTATTCATACATCCAAGTTTGCTTTTTCATTTTTAGATATAATGGAATAGAAAATCCGGTTGCATAATGAGGAGTAAATTATATAATATATGTATTTCTATTAATAAAGTATTTTGATAATAATACATATAATCTTATAATTAATTAATTTTCTTATAAATTAATTGTTATATTTAAAAAATATTATTATATAATACTAGCTGCTCAGAGCGCCTTCGGCGCTCTTCACACCTAGACGGGGGCTCCGCCCCCTGTACCCCCGAGTTGTACATAGTATTTGGTGGTTGAAAGTATTAAAAGGTTTTCATCCATTTTGTTTCAATCAGTATATTACATAAAACATTCATTTCTTTTTGTGTTCTTATTTAAAAAATATATTTTAATTTAATCACTATATTAATTATATATATTATTATTGTATATGTTATATCTATCTACCTATGTGGCTCAAAGATACTCTAAAGTTCTTAGCCGCAACAACCACATTTCTCCAAGTGTCCCTATCCTGAGCCCTTATTCCATCTCTCTTACGTCCCTTCCTACGCGTCATTGGTTTTCCAAGCGGACGTTTTCCAATCGGTCTTCCCACCAATATCTTTTTCCTCTCCCATTCTTGCCACGTGCCCTGCCTATCGCAGCTTTTTCCCTTTTATAACCCTAACTATTTCTGAAGATGCAGAGAGGCCATGCAATTTCTTGTTAGACAGTCTCCCTCATACCCGGTGACCTCATCTTTCTTTGGCCAATAAATGCAGGGAAGAATCCTATTCTCAAATACTCTGAATCTACTCTCATCTCCAAGGATCATAGACCATGCCTCCCACCCATATAATGCAACAGGCAAAATAATCTTTTTATATATTCCCTTTGATAATAATTTTGAAGAGATAAGCCTCTTTATTGCAGATAACAGGCGTTTCCCGATTGCAACCCCGATTTAAATTCTTCTCAAATATTATTATCCTTCGTGATTACATTCAATTTTTCTACATATTCAAATTCTACATTTTGTATATTAAGATTTTGTATGTTAATACTCTTCCTCTTTGTTACTAAATATTTTTTCTTATCACTATTAATTTCAAACCTCCATTAAATTTTCCTCGCTATCTGTAATTGCAATTGCCGAATCTCCTATTATATTTAAGTCGTCTGAGTAACCTAATATTTTACAATTGATTTCCGCATCTTATTCTTTCTTTACTACCTTCAAGAGAAATTTGAAGATTGAAAATTTGAAAAAGTTTATCCGGATCTATTGAGTTATGCGTATGTTTTACTAAAGTCTACAAATAATTAGTGAACAGAAATATTGAATTCGCGGTTTTGTTCCTAATATCTGTCATAATGAAAATATCTTAATTAATGTTGGTCGATTTGGCCTGAACCCGCAATGATATCTCCTAATATTTCCTCCGCCTATAGTTTATAAGTATTGTATATGTTATAATAGAGTATAATATTTCTTGATCATTACATTTTGGTATTTTATTTTCATTGCTAGATTATTATTGAATATTTTTAATTATAATGAAACTTGAGAAAATGCAAAAATAGAGACTTGAGACAATTTATAAAAATTAACGGTATAAAACTATAGATAAATGACCAATATATACATTCATTAATAGTATTAATTTAAATTAATTGATTTATTTGTTTTTTTTATTATTAAGTTCATTTATTAATTTTTTTAGATCATAGTTATTTTCCTTAAAAGAAACTTAAATTCTGTGGTGCTAGGGGATTTGAAAATTATTCGTCGCAATATGAAGATTTCGCTTACAGTTTCTGTCATGTCCGACCTCCATCCAACAGTTATTTTCTGTTAAGTTTTTTGCTTCTCTTAATCATGTGATCTATATATTTAATTTTTTTTGATTCATTATAATAAAATTTAAAAAAATAAAAATTTTTACTTTGTTAATTTATATAAATTTCAATATAAACTGATTGTGAGTGATACGCTTAGCCAATACTCTGAATATTTTGTGTACAAAAATATTGAATGTTCTTAGCGAGATTTGATATAATGTTGTACGATTTGTCCTAAATCTGAATTAGAAGAAAATTATAAATTGCCTCCTCTTCCAGCCCAATTCATTTACCCACCCATGTTGCATATGGCATCTAAATTTCTTAAAACTCCGTTTTTTTAATTTAAAATAGAAGGAGAGAAAGAGTTTTAAATTATATTCGAATAGTCTATATATTCTATATATCAGTATTTTTTTTCTGAATTTAATAGCAAGTTGATTTTAAAAATTTTCCATTCTTAATGCATATGATTGATTACATGTGTTAAAATTTAAAAAAATTCAAATATTCTAATTTTTATATTTATATATACAATTTAATATTATTTTTTATTAATATCATATCAAAAAAAGAGAATTTATTAAAAATTAAAAATAAAAAAAGAAGCCTATTAATAAAAAATTGAATGGTGATTTAAATATTTTATTAAATTAATTAAAATGAGACCTTTTAGAATAAATTATTTAATTGAAATGATATTTAAATATAAGAATTTAAAAAAATATTATATTCTTTGTTTGGCAATTGTTATTTAATTATGTGCAACATGATTCGACTTGCACAGAGCATCGTTATTTTTTATTAATATCACATAATAAAAATGAATCTTTTAAACATAATAAATAAAAAAGACATTTTAATAAATTTAAAAAATATACCCAATTTAAAAATGTCAAAAATTTAAAACAACTTTATATCATCATATTTTAATTTTATATATAATATATATATATATTTAGTAATTAATAATAGAGTAATTAAATTAAAATAAAAAACAAAGATAATATAATTCAGTCATTTTAATTCAGGTTAAATAATATTTTTTTTTATTATTCAATGATAAAATTTATATATTATTATATATATATTATAGAAAAGAAGAAATATTCAATTAAATAAAAAATAATTTAAGATAAAAATATGATCTAATAAATATTTTAATTAAATTGAGAACTTTTAGAATAAATTATTTAATTGAATTGATATTTGTATATTAGAATTTAAAATAAAAAGGGAAATATTATAATAATTCTTCGATTGGGAAACTCTATGATAATTCATTGTTTGAAATGATTCCGCTAGGCCGACAGTGAGCCGCGAGCTGCTCTTGAATGAACAACACGGAGAATTATATAAACTTTAAAAAATTAATTTCTGCGGTTATTGATAAGATATTAATAAAATGTATAGCCTATGTTACTCTAGAGGTATATAAGAATATTGTGATGTAATTTCAAAGAAATCGGTTCAGCCAATTCTGAGTCTATAAAATAGTAATTTTCCGGACAGACAGACAGACAGACAGACAGACAGACAGACAGACAGACAGACAGACAGACAGACAGACAGACAGACAGACAGACAGACAGACGTGAAAAATTCTAAAGTCACTTTTGGATTCTAGAGGTCATGAAACGCGAAGATATGCAAAAATTTTTAAATTCTGAGCAATGTGCAGACAAAAACCTTTTTTTATATATATAGATAATAATAATTGAAAAATCAGCTGTGGCCAGGCACAGAACCAAGCGACGATTTGAAATAAATTAATTCCCAAACATTATATATATATATATATATTTTATATATTAAGTATAAAAAAAAAATGTTTTTAAAACTTGAATTAAAATGACTAAATTATATAATCTTGGTTTTTATTTTTAGTTTAATTACTCAATTATTAATTACTACTATATTTTAAGTGAATAAATTTCCGACAATGAAGATAAAATTAATACTTTATAAACTACTACTTCCGGTTTCCGGATATACACCGGACGGACGGTCAGACATCATGCTAAAACTACTTTTTACCGACCGACGATAGTACACCAAATTCCACATGTGGAGATTTTTACATATCTCCACGAATCGTGTATTTTCTTGACAGAAAAAAGTATTTTTAGCATAAATGTCTGCCCGTCTGTCCGTCCGTCCGTATAGATGTGTACAGCTTGAACGGCTCAATGGATTTTGATAAAATTTGGTATATTTAATTAATGCATCAGTATAATGAATTGATCAACTTTGGGTGTATATCCGGAAACCGGAAGTGGTAGTATTACCGATTGACGATAAGAAGGGAAGGGTTATTTTCACACCAAATTTCACATGGTGAGATTTTTTACATATCTCTAGCACTTTGTATTGGTTTTATCCTGGAAAAATCATATTCATTAGTTTTTTCATAATTTTAAATTATATGACGTCACCCAGCCCTTCTTGACGTCACAGCCAGCTCCTACTTATATATTATAAATAAAATAAAATTAAATATATTTATATCTGACTATATTTTTTATTATTCAATAAAATTGATAGATTAAGAGCTAAGAAATTCACCTTTTATCATTTTTCACTGTAATATACTTATATCAAAGTATGAAAAAAGAATTTTTATTAAATGTACATATTATCAATCAAATTCAAAATGGTTGATTATATTTGAAGAAATAGTGTTACTTGTTAATGAAGTATTTTAATGTGGTTTGTATGTATATACTAGTATATGAATTATAGCTCTATAAAGAAAATTAATTGCATAGAAATCAAATGAAAACTAAAAGCGCCCAAAGTTTTCAGTTGAATATGAAGCAATTCATCCATAAACTTTGTCAGGTTTATTGAAAAATGATTTTAATCTTTTTACTCCAGGGGTTATATTCACACCAAATTTCACATGATGAGATTTTTTTACATATCTCAACGAATCATGCACTTTGCATTGGTTTTATCCTGGAAAAATTATCTTCATTAATCACCCAGCCCTTCATGACGTCACAGCCAGCTCCTACTTATATATTATAAATAAAATAAAATTAAAAATATTTATGTTATATCCATATCTCTTTTTTTATTGCATTAATAGATATATTAAAATTATTTGAAATTGTTTCTGTTGCTGGAAATTAATTTATTTCAAACCGTTGGTCGGTTCTGCGCCTGGCCACACGTCAACTTATTTCTTTTAACAAAATACATGATTCGTGGAGATATGTAAAAATCTCCACATAGTAAATTTGGTGTAAAAACAATACATTTCCTTCCTATCGTAGGTCAGTAAAATTTATTAAGACTAAGCTTCATAGAAATTTTACAAAATAAGCTCAATACCTGTAAATAAAATTATACAAATATATGTAAATATTAAATGTTGCTATTTATTCACTAAAGGGTCTTATGGTTGTATAAATATTAATATTTTTATTTAAATGAAGAAAAGAATATGTGTGACCCTTTGATGGTGTACCACTGTGAATGTATTTCTGTTTCTATTCTTAGATATTTTCTTCTCATAAAAATAATGAATGATTTTGTTTTATGTTGAAATAAAAAACATTATTCTAAAGAATATTTTTTTATATTCTTTATATATATATATATATATATGAGTATATATTCACGGGTGTGTTTAACTATACTTTTAAAGGCAAATATTCGGATATGCAAATAAAAACTAAACAAATGTTAGTATGGGTAGGTGAATGTAAAAAAAAAACCCTCTGAAGGGAATAGGAGATTTTTTAAAGCAAGTGAAAAAAAATTAATGTAAGAAATGGACTTTGAACCCTGAAGAAATTAAGAAACTCAAATGAGTGGAGCTCATTAGCGTTATGCAACGGATCTCCTGAAAGCGACAGAGAGAGAGAGAGAAGAGAGACTGATGACCAATTAGCCGGGGAATTTTTATTGAAAGATGAAAAGCAGAAAGGGTTTTTTGTTAATGCAGTTGTTGTTGTTGTTGTTGTTACTGTAAGCCAATACTTAACAAAATTGACGATAATAAGGTGTGGTTGAAATTCTTTTATAGGGCGGATGAACGAAAAAAGGGTGGTTGAAATGATGGAAAAGAATAGAAACATTCACTTGAACCAAAGAATATGGAAGGTAATTCAAAAAAAATCTGGAGTGTCTCCACTCGACTATCACGCAAATTTGAATTGGATTTAATTAACACTTTATTATTTATATTTGAATTAAATTTAATTAATTAAATAATAAAGTATAATTAAATTGGATTAATTAATTCAAAAATTTAAATTTAAAACCTTTATCTTCATTTTCAAAACAAAATTTAACACATGACTGCCAGTAACTTAGAGTTACGTTGATAGCCTGGAAGTAGATTTTACCCAAATGCCAACATAATTATTGTAAGAAATATAACTTGAAAATTGTAATAAAAGATAAATATGTGATACCTACTTATTATTTAAGCTTTTCATCGAAGAATTTTATAATTACGCGCTGGCGCGTGTTTGGCACTTTGTTGACGACACCACGTCACGTGCTGGTGCGTGATTGGCAATCAACGTGTTAAAAAATTTAAAAAATTAATTCTGTTAGTTTCAGCAATGTAATCAAGCTGAAATTCTATATATAGCAGTTTTATACAATTTTTAATCATGTGAAAAATTATCAAACATATATCTTTATTTTTACGGTGACTTTAGAGGAAAAAAAAATCAAAACGTTTTAGGTAATGACCCTCTTCCGATTGAGCTACATTTCTCAAAAGTTGATAGAAAACTACGAATTTTGAATAATGCCCGTACACCAAATTTCATGATTTTTGAAGACGCAACGAAATTAGATTTTCAAACAATTTTACAAGAATTTACAAAACAATAACTGAGAAATATATAAAATTATGTATTCATATTCGGTGTAGTAAATTTATATTCTATAAATGTTTTTGTATTTTGTTCATTTTTATTTTTAATTTATGTAGATGTTTACCTACTCGATGATCTTCTCTGTTTGTTTATTTTTTTATTATTAGTATTGAAAAATTCCCTTAACCCTATTTTGCTGCTGGTGACAAGTATTTAGTTATTTGCCAGCTGAGAAAACTCCATCTACTAATCGATTTTAACCAAAAGGGCTTTCAGTCTTTTACAACTTGAACACGATTTGTTGGACTTTTTGAGAATAATTTTTCTCTCAAATAGAATTTGATTTATTAAAATAAATTCATAACAAAAAATAATATTAATACTAATAATCAATTAAATAAGAACAGTCTGAGTTCCACTTTCAAAAGATTTCAACTCATTCTTTTTTAAGATAATTTCTTAGAAATTGTATCCATTTTCAAAATCATTAAATCAAATATATTTCTCAATATATTGATATACTACCACATTATATTATTATTTGTATGCAATCAATCATTTATTATAATATTTGTACAAATAAATATATTTATTAGTAGTTAATAGACATTACACATATATTTAATATTTTATAAAATTTCAATTCAGTTATTTTTTTTTGAGGGGAGGGCGAAATCATTTTCACCTCTAAAAAAAGGTAAGATGTTTTTGCGATCAGGTTCTGAAACTCGATTTTTCAATATGGCTCTAACAAGTATCACCTCCTTATATTAGGGATTATCGTGCAATTTTTATCTGTTAAAATTTATAGGGGGGCGAATTATGAAGCCAGCCTTATGAAGTGGGCGGTTGGCCCAAAAAGGTTGAGAAACGCTACTTTAGAGGAAAAAAAATGAAAACGTGGTAGGTAATGACCCTCTCCAGGATGAGCTACAATTCTCAAAAGTTGATAGAAAACTACAAATTTTGAATAATGCCCGTGTACCAAATTTCGTTATTATAGCTCAAACCGTCTTTGTGTAATCATGTATACATACATACATATATATATACATACATACACACAAACATTTTTCTCAACTTTGGTGAAAATGACTCAGGGACCTTCAAAACGTATAAAAACATCAAAATCTCGACATCGAAAATTTTCGTGATCGCAAACTTTCTCTGGCGAGTTAGTAATGAAATTAATTATATTTGATTTGTCTTCATGAACACTGAAATAAATATTTTTATTAGCATGAATGAATGAATTAAATGATTAATGTTAAAGTATAATTTGCAAACTATCATTATCTCGCAAATAGAAATTTTTTTTTTTTTATCGGACTTGGCAAATTTATAATCACTTTATACAAGCTAATCTAATAGGGCGACTTAATTTGTTTATTTATAAGTTTGAATCATATTTTTTCTTCTTTTATAAATTGAACGAGTTGATATCACCACTATTGACAATTTATTCATATATCAATCAAAATTTCAATGAATATAACTAAAATGGTGGGGGAAGGGTGACTTGCAAATATGACTTAATGACTTTTCCCCTAATCTTAATAATAATATCAAAGAGAACATTCAACTAATCAAAATATATTTCTTTATTTTTCTTTGAATACAATTCTATTTATTATTTTAATAGAAAATATTGAAAATATCAAAACATTTCTAGATAATGTTCTCTTTTTTTTAGAAAAATGTGGAAAAAAGAGCTTATCGATGAAAATTGATAATGATACATTTTTTTCTAATTTATCAGTTGAGATATTCTGCTTTATAAAGAATCATTTCTACTTTTTTTATTCAATCATATCATTCCCAATAAAATTGATTAGTGAGAGAAAGAAAGTATCAATTCAATTTGAAATATAAAACTTCCATATACTATTGTTTAGAATTGTATAATAGCACATTTTATTTGAATTATTCACGCGGAAGTGTCATGCTCCCCCTCCTCCCCCCCACCTCGATGATTTAAACTTTAAATGTAAAATAAATAATACGAGGGCAATTCACAAAGTAGGTTACGTTTTGGAATGAAGACAAAACTAGTAAAGGAAAATGTTTATTATTATATACATTTGAAAGAGCAACTAAAATACTATTTTTCTACATAATCGCCAAAAAAAAGTTGAGGCATTTATCGTAGAGATGACAAGCTTCGAAAATCCTTCGTCATAGAAATCCGCCGCCTGAGTGTGGTACCCACCTTGCACAAAACTTATAGTAGCCTATCTTTTGAGAAGCAATTTCGTATAATAAAGTGCGTGAAATTTCCGGAAAACTGAATGAAAGTTGGGTCATGGTGAAACGACGGTGAAAAAAAATGAACTGGTGGAAAAGATCAATGAAGAAATTAGAGGAAACCCTCGTTTCATCATAGCCGAACTTTCCTTCAGTTTTCCACAAATTTAACGCACTTTATTGTACGAAATTGTTTCTAAAAATTTATTCTATCATAAGATTTGTGCTAAATGGGTACCACACTCAGGCGGCGGATTTCTATGACGAAGGATTTTCGAAGCTCGTTCATCGCTATGATAAATGTCTCAACTTTTTTGGCGATTATGTAGAAAAATAGTATTTTAGTTGCTCTTTCAAATGTATATAATAAAAAAACATTCTCCTTGTCTAGTTTTGTCTTCATTCCAAAACGTAACCTACTTTGTGAATTGCCCTCGTATATCATATACTACAATTCATAATCATAATACTAAATAAAAATAAGCTTTAGTCGCGAATAATTATTTTTTTTTTTAAAAAAAAACAAAACAAAACATTTAAGTATATTCACAAGTAAATTTTTTTATTCTCTCAATTGTCATGTGAATCATTCGTGACCATGACGATGATAAGCTTTTATCATTAGAAAGCTTAGTAATCTTCTAGAAATACAAAAATTTGTTAAAATTTATATATTTTTTACAATAATTTGTATTATTAGATTATTTATTTAAGTTAATGATCAAAATCACTATGAAATTTTTTAAAAGTATATTTTTATTTATTTATTATATATATAAATATTAATTTTTGTTTTCTTTTATTTTTGAATTTTTATATTTAAATATCGATAAGTATAATATTATTTGTTTTGGAAATTTAAAAATAAAAAAATTGTTTACCTTGAAATAAATTGAATTCATAGCAATCCTTGACTAGTTTCTAGAAGTAGATACCCTATAAAGCAGTGATTCTCAACCACTGTGCCGCGAAATTTTCAAATGTAAGAGGCTCTTAAACATTTCCGACTTTTTTCTAAATTTTTTCAATTTGGTTCTATAAAAAAAAAGTAAACCATTTTTGGGACCACTTTTTTAAATATGGTAAACTTTTACACTTATATTTTTCTTTGTGTGCCGCCAAATTTTTAAATCGTTAAAAGTGTGCCGCGGAGCAAAAAAAAGGTTGAGATCGCAATCACTGCTATATAAAGAGTATAAAAAATATTTTTTTTAAATTAAATCCATACAATTAATAAACAAAATGTCTTTAAAATTCAATTAATTATTTAATTTATTAAATAGTTTTATTTTTTATATATATTTTTTACATTAAATTAAATTAATTAAGATCACAAATAAAATAAATAAAAAATATTTATTAAATTTTTGTAGTTTCCAGGACACAAGTGATTTTGATCAAATGTAATTGTTTTTCAGGTGTCTGAGAATTGTTCTGTTGATTGTACTGTGGAATTAGAATAAGTAACGGCCAGCGCTGGTTAATTTGTAGGCACATGGAATAACCTCTTGAACAACCTGAAGGGCGATGTCGCTGATGCATCTGTTTGTTCTGGCGCGGCCTGATTACAAGTCAACTGATGTCCCAATGGACGACCCTGGCCATTTAGAGACCTTACGGGCCCAATTGAGCAACCATTCATAAGCTTACTAAACTTGCTCCAATGACCACAATTAGATGCGTTTGTTATGAGTTTGTTTTTTTTCTTTTTGTTTTTTGTTTTTTTTTTTTATATGAAAAATCTTTTCCTCATTCTTTCTTTTAATATGTATTTATTTACATATATGAATATTAATAATTACTTATAAATTATAATTCCATCTCCTCCCCTCTTAAAAATAAAAAAAAAAGATTTCAATGATTATTTAATTAATATTAATAATTTAATTTGGACATTATTAATTTTTTTTATCTCGATATATATATATATATATATACTAGGAGTGTTCAAAAGAAAAAGTGAATCTTCAATTTTCGCGAGTTGTGTACATTCAATTATCGAAATTATTATTATTTTTTTTTTGTTATGTTGGTACACATGTTTCTCATATGTTGACATCATCAGTCATTTTGGATTAGTAGTTTGTTTTGTTTTTTGACAATTGAAAAAGTTTGTCACGTTTTGGTGTGTTCTTCGATTTTTTAAAGAATCTGTATTAAATTTTGCATTAAAAATGGAATAAAGTGTTCGAATGAACTTAAAATGTTGACTGTGGCATTCGGTAAATCTACTTTGTCTCAAAAAAATGTTTATAAGTGGTATCAAATGTAAAGGTTTTGCTCACTGTTTTTTTCTATTATAATGGGGTGGTCCATCATGAGTTTTTGCTAATAGGAATAGGGTTAATAAGGAACACTACAAGGAAGTTATGCATCGTTTTCGTGTAGCAATATGGCTCAAACGTTGGAAAAACAAATCATGGAATCTGCATCACGATAATGCACCAGTTCACACATTATTGCTTGTTGGAGATTTTTTGGACAAAAACAACACCGTAGTCATGCCTTAACTACCGTATTCACCAGATTTGGCTCTCTGCGACTTTTTCCTATTCCCAAAACTGAAGAGACCAATGAAAGGAAAGCGTTTTGCCACAATGGATGAGATAATGTCGGAATCGAAGAACCAGCTGATGCCAAAATCGAAAAGCGCATTTCAGAAGTGCTTCGACGATTGGAAGAAGCGCTGTCATAAGTGGATTATATCTGAGGGGAATTACTTTGAATGGGACAAAATGGATATTAATGAATAAATAAATAATTGAAAATTCACCTTTTCTTTTGAACAAACCTCGTAGGGAGAAAAGGAAAATATATTTTTTTTTTAATTTCTATAATCAGCCTTATGAGTCTTGTGACTATTTCATTTATATCCATTTCTTAATTTTGAAAAAAATTTGAATCTGAACTTCGACCTTCTTTTATATAATTGATTAAATTAATTTTGTAACAATTTTCTTAATTTTGTGTTTTTTTTTGTATCTATATTAAAATTTTATGATAGTATATTTGTAAAAAATGAATGAAGTATATGTACTGTGTATAAGTTCACCAATGAATGTTAGTAAAAATTGAGTAGAAGAATTTCAAATAATTTTAATCGAAAAGTTTTAAATGTTCCACTAAATAGAAATAAATTACATCACATTTAAACCTAAATAATTATAAATAAATTTCAATATCTTGATTAGTCATAATCAGTAAAGTGCACTCTAACCATTTATTCATTGTGCTTATAGAGATTAAATATAGAAAGTTGTTATAATTGAAATAGATATTATATTATAATAAATATTTATATAAGATGTAGAATTGATTTTGTTGAGTTTCAATTAATCATTAATATTGTTTTTTTTATTTATTTTTATTTTAAGAAAAATTATAAGGAAAAAAATTATCCTTATTTCTAGATAACTTGAAAGATTAAAGTCTCGTATCAATGTTAAACAAAAATAATGATTAGATTGTAGTTTGTGATAGTTGAAGGGTTCGGAAACTATAAAAAGGAGAAATAAATTCATCAATACTAATTTAACGATTTTATAGACATCAAATATATCCAATCCAGTTTAAATTTAAGCTCTTTTATTAATAATATAAAAATGATCAAAATTATTTCTATATTTTAAAATTAATTTTAAAAAAAATGAGTTAAATTTATTTTATTATAAAAACATAGAGTAGTATCAATAAATAACCCCAATTTACTAATTAAATAAAAAAAAAATAAATAGAATTTTATTTGAGAAGAATAAGATTGCCAATTCCTATTTACCCTTTAAATACTTTTAAATACATCCAAATTATATTTAAAGATTGGACTGATAGCTCGCGTTGAAACATTGTATCTATTTGGAAATTTAGCCTGGAAACTTTTTTTTATAACCCTTTTCAATTTAATCAACTTAATGGTCAAAAGTTTGTACTATACTGAGTATTATCATCAGAAGTTACTGTCGAAATGATCATTAAGTTGAAAAAAATAAGTTGACCTGTGGCCAGGCGCAGAACCGACCTACGGTTTGAAATCAATTAATTTCCAGCTACAGAAACAATTTCAAATAATTTAAATGTATCTATTAATGCAATAAAAACAGATATGGATATAACAAATATTTTTAATTTTATTTTATTTATAATATATAAGGAGGAGCTGGTTGTGACGTCATGAAAGACTGGATGACGTCATATAATTTAAAATTAAGAAAAAACTAATGAAGATGATTTTTCCCGAGGATAAAACCAATACAAAGTGCATGATTCGTTGAGATATGTAAAAAATCTCATCATGTGAAATTTGGTGTGAAAATATCCCTTCCTAGCGTCGATCAATAATATTACCACTTCCGGTTTCCGGA
This sequence comes from Labia minor, assembly GCA_963082975.1. NCBI lineage: Eukaryota > Metazoa > Arthropoda > Insecta > Dermaptera > Spongiphoridae > Labia > Labia minor. Next base: position 107,577,065 of record OY720344.1, read on the forward strand.
TATACACCAAAAGTTGACCAATACATCATACTGATACATTAAGTAAATATACCAAATTTTATCAAAATCCGTTCAGGCGTTCAAACTGTACACATCTATATGTACGGACGGACAGACGGACAGACATCATGCTAAAAATACTTTTGTTCTGTTAACAAAATGCATGATTCGTGGGAATATGTAAAAATCTCCACATGTGAAATTTGGTGTGTAAGCAATACATCCCTTACTATCGTCGGTCGGTAAAAATTATCTTGAAACATAAAACAGTTTTTTTTAATAATCTTTTTTAATTTTATTATTAATTTTAAATTTCATTTATAGATAGAAAAGTTTTCAGTTTGAATTTCCAAATAAATACATCGAATGAGACATGTCAACAAAACTTTTTTCAACATGCCATTATCAATCAATTAAAAAAAAATTAAGGAGAAATATATATGAATAAATTTAATAAAGAAATTGAAATAAAAGAATGAAATAAAAAACTCATTAAATTTATTTTTTCGATTTATATTTTATTTTACTAAATGATGATGAAGAAATAAAGAATATTCAAATATTACATATGAATCATATCAATATCAGAAGATGGGAGGGGGGAGGGGGAGGGAATTACGTAAAAATTGAAAGAAAATGAACCTCGTTTTATTCATTACCTATGATTCAATCGTATTCTTTTTGTAAGGCCTTTGTTTAATTGATTGTGAAATATTAATAAAGTCAATATTAAATTACATTTCATTGGAAAGGGATACTTTGATTTATAATATCTGTATAATAACTAAAAAAAAATTCTAGAGAAAAAAAATTGAATGTTTAATATATTAATTGATTATTTGAGAGATAGCAAGAGATTGAATTCCACTATGAAAATCTTTGATCATTTGCAAAGTAATCATTTTTTTTTTATTGAATTGTTCTAAAAATATTATTATAATAAACTTTTTTTTTCTTATTTTTCTGAAATAAAGAAATCAATTTCAATTAGTCTTCCATTTTTTAGAAATAATAAATTTTAGTAAATTAACACGCTCACTATTATATTTTCTTCATTCATCATCATAAAAGAATGTCTCTAGGGGAGAGGGTTACCTGATTTAATAGTGACAAATGAGACACTTTCAAAAATTATTAATAAAATATTTTGTTATTATACATTAAAAATAGATAGATAGATAGTCAAATTTACATGGATATTTAAAAATATTAAATATTTAAAAAAATTAATAATCATAATTAATATTGTTACAAATGAAAGTACCTGGGTCACCGAGCCCCGACTCAGTACTTTAAAAATAAGTTGACCTGTGGCCAGGTTCGAACCGACCGACGGTTTGAAATAAATTAATTTCCAGCTACAGAAACAATTTCAAATAATTTTAATATATCTATTAATGTAATAAAAAACAGATATGGATAGAACATACATATTTTTGATTTTATTTTATTTATAATATATATGTAAGACCAGGCTGTGACGTCATGAATGGCTGGATGACGTCATATAATTTTAATTAAGAAAAAACTAAAGATGATTTTTCTCGACTATAAAACCAATGCAAAGTGAATGATTCGTGATGATATGTAAAAAATCTCCTCATGTGAAATTTGGTATGAAAATAACCCTTCCCTTCCTATCGTCGATCGCTAATACTACCACTTCCGGTTTCCGGATTTGCACCAAAAGTTGATCAATTCATCCCACTGATGCATTAAGTAAATATACAAAATTTCATCAAAATCCGTTCAGCCGTTCAGGCTGTACACATCTATACGGACGGACGGACAGACATCATGCTAAAAATACTTTTTATTGTTAAGAAAATGCATGATTCGTGGAGATATGTAAAAATCTCCACATGTGAAATTTGGTGTGAAAACAATACCTCCCTTACTATCGTCGGTCGGTAAAAATTATTCCTTATGAACTATGATTATTTAAGATTAGAATTTTTATTTAAAATAAATAAACGACAAAATATATTAAACAATTTCAAATAATTTAAAAGAACATAAATTTAAAAAAAAATAGTCATAAAACATACAGCCCTTAAATATACGTATTATTACACTGAAAGACAGAAAAGTATGGCTTGTGGATATAACATATATTTCATAATTAGATTTCAATATATTATTAAAATACATATTTTAAATTGAATTTTATTTATATTTATAATATTTTGTATTTATAAGGAAGCGCTGTGTGAGTGTGTGTCTGGCGTTGCCCTGTGCCATTTTTTATTATTATTAAAATTCCTATTTTAAATTAAGAAAAAATTAACAAAGATGATTTTTCCCTATTCAGATCGATTTTTCTTTATAAATATTATCTATGCTGTGAATTTCATAAAAACCCTTCGAGCGGTTTAATATTTTAAAAGTACAAATATATATATATACAATTTTTGTTAGGTATAATAAGATAAGATAAATACAATTACATTAAAAATAAAAATTGAAATAAATGAAGAAAAATTTAAAAGAAGTTTTTGTTTTAGGTTTTAATATTGTCATTTAATTATTATTTATTAGAAGAAACAATCCCATCAAAAACAACTGGATTGCATATTTCAAAACGATAAAATTTAGTTTATTAATTTTTTTTTTTAATTATTTATAATAATATTAAATATTTTTATTCCTTTATATATACATTGAATATGTATTGTTATTATTTTTTAGAAGAAGAAGTTCATTTATTTTTATTAAAATTTATATATAAAAAAAAATGCTTATCTTATTGTAGTCTCTAAACTCTCACTTCCTCTACGTACGTCAATGATTTAATATAAATTTCATTTTATTTTTGAAATATTTAAAAAATGGAATGCATTTTACGAGTAAATTGTTTTGATTAAATAAATATATAAATGAATAAATAAATAAATAATAAATAATAATTAAATAAATAAAGGAATGAGATATACTCGAGGTAGAAATCTGTATTTTGAAAAGAGGGTCCAGGAGTTGACTCCAATTCCAGTAAGTATAATTATATATCGAAAATAAAGGCCAGAGTCCAACAGGTTTTATACAGGAAACAGTAAAATGTCATCCAAATGACACAATATAAAACGAGTCATTAAAATTGAAATTAAAATTCCATTTGAATTGAGGAGATTTGCCAGAATCATTATTTGCAAGAAATTACGTATTGATTTGAACCAAAATAAAAAAAAAATAACTTCAAAGTGGTAGACACACACTTTTTCTTTATAATTATTAAATTACATTTATGAATTAGAAAAATAAATTTGAATTTTGTCTACGTTCAAAGTTATTCAATTAAAATCAGTTTTTCATGATTTTTTTAAAAAAATAATTTTAATTTTGTTCAAATGACACCCTTGGGGTATATTATAATAAAAACAAAAAAAAAAAAAAACAACAACCAACTGATGTTTGTAACACATGACATCCCGTCATTTGAGCTCAAAAGGGGAAAAAAATATGAGATTTAAATAGATGAGATAATTTCAAAGACACTCAAGAGCAGTGTGAGTATTTCATGAAATCATTTTCATCGTAATAATAAAAAAAAAATATCTGGTACAAGCATCACATTACTTTCATTTACATCATCCCATAATACTTTTTTTTATTATTATTAAAATAATCTCAAAATTATTATAAAAATACATTTAAATTTTAAATGAACATGAAAATGAGAAGTAATATAGTCAATAGAAAAAAAATGCTTTAAAATCCATTTAATATTAATTTAATATATATATAGAAATAAAATGCTTAATCAAATTTAATTAAATATTCTTTCTTCGTTTGCTAATTTTTATATAGAGTTGCCACAAAAAATTAATTATTTACTTTGATGTGTTTATGAAAACGAATTCTTTTTTAATTCTGTCTTTTTTGCTTTTATTCATCATTAAATAAATAAATCCAATCTAATATATATAAATATAATAAATAGATTTTTGTATGAAATTGAAATTATTTAAAATTTAAAAAGAAAAATTTGAATGATTTATTAATTTTTAATTTTTAGTATAAGTCAGCGATGGGGGAACTTTTTTAATCATTACCCCAAAATTATTGTGTAAGTTGATATTACCCCATGGTGAAGAGCAATAAAAAAAATCGCCTCTTTTTTCTTTCCTATTATAGCCCCCCATGATAATTTTGAAAAGAAAACAATAACTAAAAATTTAATTTGTAAAAATACTAACAGGTTTATAAAATAGCAAATTAAAAATAAATACTTTTTACTCACAAAAGTTTCATTTTTACTCAAAAAAGTTTCATTTTTACACCCCAAAAATTTCATTTTTACCCCATTTGGGGTAATTTACCCCGGTTCCCCGACCGCTGGTATAGGTACTTAACATATTTGTGTTGGTTAAATTTTTCATTTGAGATTTCAAGTAATAATCTGAGATTTATTACTTTTTAATAGCTAAATAACAAAAAAAAACTTCGAATTGAATATATGAATATAAGCAAAAAAAAAATTATTAGAATAATTATTTGTTTTTATATAAAATGATGTTATAAAAAGGGTAAAATATAGATATATAACGATAATTTGATTAAATTAAAAGACATCAATCCCATTATAAGGTATCGCTGATTATACTTTTTCTCATATAATAATAATCTAATACTATAAAAAAAAGAAATTCACTATGAATTTTACAGTTCACACTGCCCTGACTCCCCCCCCCCCCCCCACGCCCCCGTCTTCCAGTCAATTTTATCCTGGAAAAAGATGAAATTATATATTATATATAGATTCAACGGTAATTGTTTACAAAAATGGAAGCTTTGGATTTGGATAAAACTTTACCAGTGGATTCCTTTTTAATTCCAAGTAGCTATTAAATTAGCAAATGGATCGGTCATTTATAGTTTCCGAAATAAAAAATATTAAAATTCGCATATATTCATTGACATTAAATTTAGCTACCATATTTTATTCATTTGGCCAGTAGAGGGCTTCACTAATTTTCTGGGTTTTTTTTTCAGTTCGGTTTGGATATAGGAAAATTAAAAAGTTAATTAATTTTAACTTATAAAAACCGAAAATTAGTGAATAAGTGAATAATTAGTAATTAGTCAATAAAACATTACTATATGGCTGCTCTCATTTGAACGTTTATAACTAGTTTATCTGTCAAACTTTAATAATTTTTATCTCGGAAATTAGAAGCGACCGAGAAATATTGCATAAGGAAAGTTTCTTTGGAATTAAAAAAGGAATCCACTGTTAAAGTTTTATCCAAATCACTGAAGCTTCCGTTTTTTGTAAACAATTACCGATTCAACAAATATTGACAGAATTAAATAAAGATATCATTTTAATTTATAATTCTTTTTTTTTTTTATTAAATACAATATAATTTTATATTATATTATTATATATTATTATATTGACTTCTTATTCATTAAAATAAGATAATGATTTTTTTAAAATAATTATTCCTATAAGTTATATTATTTTTACAATCAATATTATAAAAGATACGATAGTTTTAATAAAATTTTGACATAAATGATCAATTGAACCAATCAGTATTGAGATAAAAAGATTTCGTTAGAAAATTGCGAGCTAACTAAAATTTTTTTAAAATATTTTTATAATGTGAATAGAAATAGAGAAAATATTTTTTTTTTTTAATTAGAATAAATTTTCAACAATTATTAATAAAAATATTTTAGAAAAAAAAAATTAATTTAATCGAAATATTTTTATTATTTTCATTTACCTACATATAATATATAATGTAATTTATATCTATAGTATAATATAATCCAAAAATGTTATTTTATTTGTTTATTTTATTTCTTTTATACATTAATAAATATTATTTTAAATTTGAAAAAAAAAAAAAATAAAAATATATCCTATTGTACATTTTTTGATATGAATTTGATAAGTCTTCTTTTAGTTTGTTTAAAATTTTCATTATTTGTTATCTATATATAATTATCATTTTTCTTTAAATATTATAATTATACTGATTGGTGAAATATAAATAAAAGTAAAAACTAATCGACTAAAATATTATTTCTCAAATGTGTTATCAGTGAAAGCGCCAGTCAATAGTAATCACTAAAGTTATAATTGGTTTAGTTTTTTTGTTTGTTTTGTTTTGTTTTTTTTTTTGAAAAATTTAACATCCATAGGAAATAGGTAAAAGAAAGATAAAAAAAAAATGCTTAATTTTATGTTTAATAATAGAAATTCAGAATAAGAAGAATTGAAAAATTATTTTATCAATTGAAATGTCTAAATTTAGAAATAGTCTCTATTTAACAGGGCCACCCTAACCACAGGGCTAATTGGGCTATAGCCCTAGGGCGCAAGCCTTCTGGGGGCGACATTTTTTATTCGTTTATATATTTTTTCTTATTGCTAAGTAGTAGTTTTATAGTCGCCTCCAACCCGGAGTGACATCACTTTAAAGATTTTAATCATGGATATTCAAAATACATATCTGTTTTTCTAACCATTCTGTGTAATTTCTTATAAAAAGGGGCGCAAAATTTTAGAAGCCCACTGGCGCCGAATATCTTAGGACGGCCCTGCTATTTAAAATGAATAACAGTTTCTGTGTGATTTTACTAACACTAACTTATTTGAAGTAGTTTGTTACTAAAGGGTTTAATGAGAAAAAGGGCTGTCATAAATGAATCCAAAAATCACGTTTATAGATGTTAAAATTTACGTAACAAAAACTAATTTAATTTTCAATTCAGTAAAAATATGATCTAAATTAAAGATTTCATCATAATTTTGATTTTAATATATATACGATTATACAATTATAATTGTATATTAGGTAATCTAGGGAATGGAAAAAAATGATGATTATGCAGATTAATGTATTTTTAGTTTTCAATAGTGTTTTTTAATTTTTCATTCTATTATTCTTCTTCTAACGTAAGTAAATCTAATAAGTTGGAGTGTCTTAACTCGACTATTTCGCAATTTGAATTCGACTAAATAACATATATTATATTTAAATTAAATTTAATTCATGATAAATTATAAATTAAAATTAATAAATAATATTAATTAAACCAGCGCGTGTTTAGCACCATGTCACTTGTTGGCGCGTGATTTGCAGTGTTAAAAAATTAATTCCGGTACTTTCAGCGATTCAATCAAGCTGAAATTCTATATATAGGAGTTTTATATGTAACTGATATTCATTTGGGATCACTATCCAACAACAACAACAATAAATTAGCTGCTGGTAGAGGTGTTGAGTTTGGCTAAGATCATTATAATTGAAAATTGATTAAAATAAAAATTGAGAATTAAAATTAATTTTATAAAAGCTTTAATAACTGTAAAGCATAATTTATGAAATATTTATTTTTAATATCAACCATCTAATATCTTATAAATTCTCATTGATAAGCATCTTTCTACAATAGCAAAATTATACTTCTTTAAATTTCTAGTCCAATTAAAATAAGCTGGAGTGTCTCCACTCGACTATCTCGCAATTTGAAATGGATTAAATAACATAAATTATATTTAAATTAAATTTAATTAATTATAAATTATAAATTAAAATTAATCAATAATATTTATTAAACCAGCGCGTGTTTGGCTCTTTGTTGATGGCACCACGTAACGTGTTTGTTTTCCCGTGATTTGCAGTGTTAAAAAATTAATTCCGGTACTTTCAGCGATTGAATCAAGCTGAAATTCTATATATAGCAGTTTTATACAATTTTTAATCATGTGAAAAATTATCAAACATATATTTTAATTTTTACGGTCATTTTAGAAGAAAAAAAATCAAAATGTGGTAGGTAATGACTCCCTTCTGGATGAGCTACATTTCTTAAAAGTTGATAGAAAACTACAAATTTTGAATAATCACCATGTACCAAATTTCATGATCTTAGCTCAAACCGTTTTTGCGTAATCTTGTCTACATACACACATACACACACACGTTTTTCTCAACATTAGTGAAAATGATTCAGGAACCTTCAAAACGTATAAAAACATAAAATCTTGACATAGAAAATTTTCGTGATCGCAATACTATCTCTGGCAGAATAGTAAAAATTAGAATATAAGTTTAAATTTATTAGGTAAAAATAAATCACATATTTTATTTTTAATAATTGTTAATAAAATTAGATTTCAATTAAAAATTGACGAAGTAAAAATATTTTATGTGAATTTATTTTATTTCTAATAATTTAAAAATTTATAAATTTAATTTAAAACATCTATATAGTAAATATTATTATCATATTTCATTCAAATTATCTATGATTTTGTATTAACTATGAAATAAAATAATAAATTTTCTAAAACAAACAATAATTAAATTTTATAAGTGATAATTATGATTAATACATGTAGGTACCCCAATAATATTTGAATTATTTATTTATTTGATTATTTTCATGATTATCAGATGTCTTATATTAGTTTATATAAGAGTAGTTGAATGCACTCAAACCCGTTTATTTTATTTACCCTTATAAAAACAAATTATAATAAAAAATAAATATTGATTAAAGATAAGATTTATAGGATATTTCTCTGAAATGATTGGATCTATCCACTCTCTGGTTTTAAAAGTATATTTATATATATATATATAATACTTTGGAAATTAATCTTTTTAGAGATTCTATTTTATGAAAAAAAACAAATAAATAAAGATATACTTTCTCATATTGGAATATTAAATTTATAAATATCTTTGAAATTGAAAATAGAAAATATTTTCACCCTCTTATTTTCTTTTGTTATCATTCTACTCACCCCTACCCTTCTCGATTTCTTATATATTTCTACTTTCTTTTATTTGTAGTTTATTCTTAGCTGAACAGTTTTGAGTCATTGTATAATTTTTCTATTTCTCTGATTTAAATAAAAGTATTTTTGTGCAACCACCAGAGGTCGTTTCCATTTTTAAGTGTAAATATCTGTAATTTTAATTATTTTTGTTCATTTTGAAAATATATCTACATGGATATATATGTATAATAGAAAAACAATTTAATAACTTCACATTCAATTTATATTTAGTGCATAAACGATATTAAAGTTAATTTTTTTTTAAATTAAAGAAGAATTTAAAAAAAAAATATTTTGAAAATATTTTTTTCATGAAAAAAGAGGTGAGTTATTATTGTTATTTTTATATAGTTATGGATATTTTTTGACTATCTTAAATTTATCTTAAAATTGTAAATATATTTACATCAAAATTTGTAGTTGTTAATTATTTTTCTTATAACTACTTATTTGTTCATTAAACTGGACTAATTTTTATTTATTATTATTATTAATTACTAAATTAAATAATTATATTAGGTATTTATTCTATCGGTTAATGCTGTTCTTTTTTTTCAAAAATGATGATTGGACTGAATTTTTCTTCTTCTTTCATAAATTTTAAAGAAATTTAAATGATTTATATACAATTTTTAAAAAATACATAATTAAATTGTTATATATTAAATTCAATTAGATTTCTGATTAAAATATAAATTTATATTATATTTAAATTTTATTAAAAAATAAACATTATATTTAAGTATAAGAGGAATCGATCAATTAAGATTTAGTCAGAGCTCTATAAAATATTTATTAATTTAATGATAATAAAATATAGAAAATATCGTTTTATTAAGACATTAATATTATAATCCATTTATATAAAATTTATTATAGAAATATAATCAATTAATTTTATCATGTTAGGAAGAATAATTTATAGATCAGAAAATATTTTGTATTTAGTATATCTAGGGATTAGTTTTTATATTATACCGTTTTTCTCAACTTCACTTGTTATTTTTATTATTACAAAAATTACACTTGATTTTTCATATAAATAAATAAAACTAAATACGCCCAACGTTTTTCGTGGAATATGAAGCAATTCATCCATAAACTTTGTCAGGCTTATAGAAAAATTATTTTATTCTTTTTAGTCCATTGAAAAAACGTTATTTTATAAAATTTCTTATATTTATATATTTATTATTATTATTATTATTACCTCTTCCTAATCATGCTTTCTTTTATTATATTAATAAATTTATTATATAGTTATATATATATATAATATTTATGTTTGTCTAAAGATACTTTTACTGGTCTATTTTTAGAAGAATTATATATATTTAATTGGTTACAATTCTTATTTGAAATGGAAATAATATATTTTTTCTCGAGGGGGTTTAATAAATGACCATGAAATTTCAAAACTAATAGTGGTGTTGTTTCTACCCTCAGCTTTGACTTTCACTTCTCCCCCTCTAATCTATATATATTGAACTATGCCCATCCCCCCAAATATTTCTAATAATAATATTGTCTTGTCTTGGAATTTGTATTCAAAAATATAAATTATAAAATTATAAATATATAGGCTTTAAGATATTAAAATGAATCATAAAATTCAAAATATTCAAACAAATCAATTAATATAAATAAATAATAAAAATTGAACAGATATTTTATCTAAAAAGGACCATTTTTTTATTCTTGAATAAAAATAAACGTTACTGGAATTTATACTTTTTTTAAATATATGAAAGTGTTTTTAATTAATGATTAAATTAATAAATCGTCATTCGAATTTTTCGAAATCATGATTGAAGAGGTTCGAAATTGTCATTCATAGAATTTTACGTAAATCAATAATTTCTTTAATAAATTTATTTAGTTTATATATACACTATACTCTCTAAGAAGTCAAGGTGACCTTGTATCCGGGCAAGGGTTGGTTGGAAAATATCCAGGGGTGGAATTGTAGACTTTGGTTCGTTAGCTTAAAGCCGAATTATCTATTTTAGTTATCTTCTTACCATTTTGGATTTGATTGATAATATGTAAATTTAATAAAAATTATTTTAAATAATAATAATAATAATAATAATATTATATTGATAATATGTACTTTGATATAAGTACATTACAGTGAAAAATAATAAAAGATTAATTTCTTAACTCTAAACCTATCAATTTTATTGCATGATAAAAAAATTTGTCAGTTTATGTGTTTAATAAAATTTTTATTATTACAAAAAAATTTGACTTGATTTTTCAAATAAATAAATAAAACTAAATGCGCCCAACGTTTTTTGTTGAATATGAAGCAATTCATCCATAAACATTGTCAGGCTTATAGAAAAATTATTTTATTCTTTTTAGTCCATCAGAGAAACGATTTTTTATAAAAAATTTTTATATTTATATTATTTATGATTATTATTATTATCAAATTATAACTTTTACTAATATCAATGATTAATTATTTAAAGATAACACAATATTTTGTGTAGTTTTATGTTTTATTTAAATGTAGTTAAAAATAAATCTATGAAATATATTATAGGGGTCTTTTTCTTGATAAGCTTAAAAGAAAGTTCAAAGACCTAAAGAAGTCAAGGTGACCTTGTATCCGGGCAAGGGTTGGTTGGAAAATATCCAGGGGTGGAATTGTAGACTTTGGTTCGTTAGCTTAAAGCCGAATTATCTATTTTAGTTATCTTCTTAGCATTTCAAATAGAATAAGAAATGCAGATTATTTTATTGAAAAATAAAAGAAAAAATATGTTTAAATAATTAACGGAAATAGGATAGAAAATATTTTTATTAAGAATATAAATATTTGGTATTATTCGAGTTTATATTAATTACTAAATTCTGTTGTGTGTGCCAACAACTTTTGAAACCCTCGATAAAATAGAAAGGAATTTAGTTAACAACAACCACTGATAAATAATTTCATTTGAAATTTCATCAAATTTGAATTGATTTTTTAGAATATAATAATTAGTACTTCTATCAAAAGATTTAAAGTCTTTTTTATAATTAATATTTATAGTTGTAAAATTATCTTCAATAACTCTTGAAAGAATAACTATACTTTTAAAACTCGACATTTTAATGATATTAATTAAATTTATTATTTTATTATAAAAATTATACATGTTTTTTTAATATTTTTTTAATTATTTTATAAAGTATAATATTAAATTTTATTTATTAATAAATTGTTTTTGCTAATTAATATAAAAATTCTTATTTTATCATTAATCCATAATAGTACATAAATTAATAAATCAATACAGATATTCGAAAACCCAGAAAGTAATTTTTGGTACAAATACTTTAATGAGTATTTTGTAAAATTAGGCGATCTTCAGTACAAAGTATATTTTTATTTTTATATACATATTTATATACAAACAAATATATTATTATTTTTATGAAAAATATGAAATATATTATAAATGATCATTAAGACACTCTCTTTAGAATTTTTTTTTCCATTTCAAAAACCTCCTAATATGTGAATTTTAATATAAAAACTACTTAATTATGAAATGCATATTTATTATAATTATTTTTTTCTTAATAAATTTATATTTTCTAGTTATTAAATAAAAATTAAATGAAATAAGCTGGAGTGTCTCCACTCGATTATCTCGCGATTTGAATTGGATTAAATAACATAATATATTATATTTAAATTTAATTATAAATTATAAATTAAAATTAATAAATAATATTTATTAAACCAGCGCATGTTTGGTTCTTTGTTGTTGGCACCACGTCACGTGTTTGCGCGTGATTTTCAGTGTTAAAAAATTAATTCCGGTACTTTCAGTGATTGAATCAAGCTGAAATTCTATATATAGCAGTTTTATACAATCTTTAATCAAATGAAAAACTATCAAACATATATCTTTATTTTTACGGTCAGTTTAGAGGAGAAAAAAATGAAAACGTGGTAGGTAATGGTCCTCTTCCGAATGAGCTACATTTCTCAAAAGTTGATAGAAAACTACGAATTTTCAATAATGCCCGTATACCAAATTTCATGATTCCTGCTCAAACCCTTTTTGAGTAATCTTGGCGAGATAGTAAAAATAGATTTAAATAGTAAATATATTTAATTAAACAGATGAATTAATCTTATTCTTTTTTTTTAATCTCACTATTTCTTGGTTCCTTATTCATTTACTTCAACATCCCTCAAGAGAAAGCTAATTAGCAAAATAAAATAGAATTTATTAAATTAGTTAAAAAATTTTATTCCATGACAAGCATATCTTAGAATTAATTTAAACTATGAACTAAAGACATAATATGCTATTAACAAATAGTCAATGAATAGCTTTAAATGGCTATAAAAAGAATCGTGCTCTGAATTCTAAGTAGTTGAAAAAGTTCATTTTTCTCTCAAGTTATCAATAGATTTCCTTGGAATGTAATGATAAAAAAAAATAATATTACCTTTTGTATTTTAAAAAAAGATTGGAAATTTAATATAGAAAAAAATATATATTAAAATATCTATAATAAATAGGCTTTGTGTTTGTAAATCAATGAAAGGTGGTAGGAAAATGAAGGCTTCATTTTATGACATTTCAGTTTACTACTTTTCTAATTATTATACTATTTTTCCAATTATCAAAGATATTATCACCTAATTGAAGTAAATGTTAATTTATGAAATGAAAGAAGAAATAAGAAAGAAGGAGAATTTTCAGTATTGAAATTTTACCATGAAATGTAAACATTTGGAATAAGAAAATTATCATTCTATATGTATGTTTAGTGATTTTAAAATGAATTGTTAAATTTACATAGATATTATATATTATTATTTGAGTTTAGCAAAAAGTCTTTTTGTAGATAACATTTTAAATAAAGTTTACAATTTAGTTAATCTCTTATTGAATAATTAAATTGTTTATGTAGTGTTTGTTTGAATTTATTCATTTAGAAAGTGTAATGTGAAATAATTTTAAAATAAATGTTCAGCTTCGAAAAAAAAACAAAACACTAATTGATACATATTTTAGTATAAGTGACATAATATTTTTGCATATTGCTGCTTATTATAATACAAAAAATTAAATATAGATAATGGAAATTTCTTATAATAATAATAATAATAATAATAATAATTTTTTTACTTTTTATTTTATTTTATTTTAAAAATTACATTTTATCAATGTAATAATAATTTTATTATAAATTTTAAAAAGAAAAAAAAATGATAAAGAGGAGCGCATACATATAATAAATACAAAAACTTTTGTCTTTTGGATAGCGTCTATCAATTCGGTTGTCGTGTGGAGTGGAGTAAAGGTGTTCTATGATCAGTAGAACGCGTCTTCTCAATCTTGATTTTTATGATCGGAGGCGCTATTTTTTATCAAGTATATACGTTCCTCATTTTGATCTGAGCTTGCGTGAACTTCGTCAACATATAATAGATATATATTTTTAAAATTTTAACTCACATTTTCCTACTAACTTGAAGACACTGTAATAATTAAATCTTAAAGACCTTTCCGAAAAAATAGTTTATTAAATAATTAAATGTGACATGTATTGAAATGTTTTGTGTTGTATCGTGATAATTGGAATAAATCATCAGTAAAACTAGAAAAAAAAACAATATCATGTTTAGAATCAAATAATTATATAGTTAGAGTAAATTATATTAGGTTTATCTATAGTTTATTATTATTTTTTTGTTGTTTTTTTAAGAAATGTGAGAAACAGTCATATAGATGGATGGATATGTGTTTTGATTAATTTACGTATATGGTAACCAACATTATTTTAATTAGAATAAAATATTTAACTAAATATTTATTCCTTGGAAAAAAAATATTATTCAGATTATTTGAATGGTATAAAAATGTAATTATTTTAGTTTACCAATATCGAGTTTGATGATATTGTATAATTATTTATATTGAAATATCTGATTGAACGAATATCGAAAACATTTGTTTTAGTTTATTTGAAAAAAAAAACAAAAAAAAATTATGAATATAATAAATCAATTGTGAATAAAGACTAAATAAACTAATGTTAAATTAGGAGACAGGTGCTGAAAGTATGGTATGAATATGTTAACTTAGAGTTAGTTAACTGTATTCAATGGCCATCAGCTATATTTTCCTATATTTTATATATTTATTTATTTTTCTTGCTCGATTCAGATTTTAAGGTTTACATATTGTCTACATCAGCGGTCGGGGAACCGGGGTAAATTACCCCAAATGGGGTAAAAATGAAATTTTTGGGGTGTAAAAATGAAACTTTTGTGATTAAAAAGTATAAATTTTTAATTTACTATTTTATAAACCTGTTAGTATTTTTACAAATTAAATTTTTAGTTATTGTTTTCTTTTCAAAATTATCTTGGGGGGCTATAATAAGAAAGGAGCTAAAAAGAGGCGATTTCGTTTTGTTTTGTTTTTTTTTTTTGCTCTTCACCATGAGTTAATATCAACTTACACAAAAATATTTTGGGGTAATGATTCAAAAAAGTTCCCCGACCGCTGGTCTACATTAATATTTTACATTTATTTACAATTCATAATACAATTTAAAATTTGTATCATTTGCTACCTTTTGGTTATGAATTAATCTAATTAGTTTATAAAGTGTGTGTGTGTGTGTGTGTGTCTATCAATCTATTCACCCCATTCAATTCAGTTCACCAGTTGTTTATGTTCAAGTTCAGTCCTAGAACCACTCACAGTCTACAATCTCATCATATTCTCTGCAAGGCTTCCCTATAAATCTGTATCAGGTAAACTTCAGTTATTATATCAGTCTGTCGACTTGTCTATTCTGGGCTTTTTGTTTTGTCTGTTCTATATTTGTTATTATCATTTGATAACAAATATTTGCAAGTTTGGTGTCGTCATTTTCCTGAAGTAAATTTAAAATGTTTTATCCTTGTTTTCCAAGTCTTTTGTTTATGTCTCTTGTCCAATCTGTCATATTTTCATTTTTTTTAATGTTCTCTTGATCTTCTCCAGGCAGGTGTATGACCACCTACTTGATTCCTGATCTTTTATGTTCATAATGAATCCAATGCACTTCTTGAGCGTCTCTGAAGATATCTTGAATCTTGAATCAACAAAAAATTATCTTTATTAAACTCTCCTTGAACCTCTTCACCTACCCTCCATCCCCAAATGGCTACACCATACAGTAGAACTGACTGAATGAAATATACTTATTTGTTTTCTATACCCTTTTTTTATTAATCCTCAAGTGTTTTTTTTTTTTGTACAATTGTTTTGTTCCAGAAATTTAAATTCTAATATATGTTATTTTTTATTGTCGTTTCGATTTCGATAATATCCAAAATATTTTATTCCTATTTCTTGTTTTATATCATAGGTTCCCAAACTTTTTGTGTCGTAGACCCCTAGCCATGATTTTCGGTTTTGGGTAGACCCCCTATATTGGTTTTTTTGTAAATAAATTTTACTGTTTTAAAAGCCATGTCAGAAAAACAATTTACCCTTTTTTAGAGTCATATTGAATTGTATTATAAGCTAGTATAATGTAAGTAAATAGATTTGAGATCCACTAACGTATACCCCCATTTTCATTTCATGAACCCCCAAATTTTTGATTCGCTGCCATAGACCCCTTGCAGGTTGCCATAGACCCCTTTGGGAACCTCTGCTTTATATTATCATTTTCATATTTTCAATTAATTTTTTCATCTTCCTGTTTCTAAATGTTATATTTGTGAATTTTTACTGTTTACTGTAAGGTCAGTCAATTTACGCATACAATTTTTTAAAAGTTTTAATAATATCGTTCATTTCTTTAATTCTTTAATTTAATCAGCTGCATATTTAATATTTTTGTTACCCATTACCGGAAACTAAACCTATATTTTTTCACATCTTTCTTCTAAGTCTTCCACATACCTATAGATTAAATAGGGTAGGACTGTATGATCATCTCTGCCTTACTCCTCTTATTCTTATAATAGGCTGTTTTTCAATCGTTTATATATTCGTATTCTTTAGCTTTCTAAAATTATTAATTATGCCATTTTCCCCTGGATCAATTAAGGTTACCTTTATTATTCCCTTATTCTCCCCTCTCACACAGTTTTATTTATTTTTTTCCCAATTCTTCTTTCCCATAATTGTGGTTGCGCTCTATTTTGTTGTATTTATTGTAAATAAAAAATAAAATATAAATAAAAAAAAAAAATTTATAAAACAAAGTTTTTGGATGAATTCCTTCATATTGAACGAAAAACGTTGAGCGCATTTAGAATTTTATTAAACACATAAACAGACAAATTTTTTTTATTAAGCAATAAAATTGATAGATTAAGAGCTAAGAAACTTTATTATTTTTCAATGTAATATATTATACTTATATCAAAGTATGTAACAAATTTTAAAAGAATTATTTTCTTAAATTTACAAGTAAATATTATTATTGAAGTTATGTTTTTAAAATATATTTATATAATTAATATATTAAAAATCCCTCTTTTAATGTTATAAATTATTTTGAATTATTTTCAAAATGAAAATCAACTCAATATTTATCCGTCAGATGGGGTGAATGAAAATTGAAATATTAAAGCAATTAATCGTTAATTATATTATATATTGAATTAATTATAATTCAATTATATTTCTTTCATACCTTCTAGGGATCCACTGTAATATCTATAAAAATTTCCAAAAGTCTATCTCAATTTAAAGTTGATGAAAAATCGATTTCAATTTGTCATAAGAGCGGACAGACAGACAGACATGAAGTGAAGTTGATAAAAACGTTTTAATAAAACTAAATATTATTAAATTTCTCAAATAAGAAAAAAAATAACTCTTATCACAAAAAGGATGTGTATTTCTTAATATTAAATGTAAAATTATTAAAATTATAAATATTTATAAATTAAAAAAAAAATAATGATTTATTTTTTACATATTTTATGCAGAAAAGAATAAGTGGTGAAGATTGTTTTATATTATTAATTATAATTTATAATATATATTTTTTGATTATTTTTTGTATTTAATAGCACCTTTGTCACCCTCTAAAATCAATGCGTTTAATTGAATAGGAAATAAAGTAATAATTCGTTTACGATAGGATTTCTCAAACTCCAATTTACCTTTACATTATAAATAAAGGAATTCATTTAATTGTGTTACGAGTTTTATTTTTCTCTCATTGGTTAAAACACCTAACATAGGGGTTGGAATTCTTCCTACAATCATTAAATTCATTGTTATGTTTTATTTTTGTACGAACCCACATGAGAAGGATAATAGGACTTCGAGTAATAAACATACATCTGGTCTTCACTAAGGACAAGCAGGCTAGGGGCAGGTAGATAAATTGACTCGGAAGCCATGTCATAAATTCTATGAATATTTTTCTCTTCACCCTTTTATTTTTTTATTTTTATTTTTTTTTTTTTTTTTTTTTTTTTTTTTTTTTTTTGTATAATACTTTTCTTTTTATATCTTATAAAATTTATAATTTAATTCAAAAATCTTTTAATTTTTACAAAATTTGTTATTTATTTCGTTTAAGAAAATTATATATACTACTTATATTTTATTTTTCAGTTATAATAACTTAATTAAATAAAATACTACTTTAGCAAAACTTAGCCAGAGGCGGTTGAATTTGTATTCTACGCCCGTCCATTTAGAATAAACAAATAAAAGTGTTAATTATTATTAGAAAATCAAAATGTATACTTATTTAAAGAATACAAAAAAAAACTTTTGAAATATCTTTATCATTTAAAATTTGAATTAAATATTATTTCGATTTTATTTTGAAAATTAACATACCTACTTACTCGTATTTGAAATTTTCGGTATGGCCATCAACTCGTTCTTCGATTCGGACTTTATCTCATCAATTGTGTCAAGATTGGTCTCTTAAGTTTTATAAATAGGAAAAAGTCACAGGGAACCAAATCTGGTGAATACGGTGGTTGAGGCTTGATTACGGTGTTGTTTTTGGTCAAAAGATAACGAACAAGCAATGATGTGTGAGGTGGTGCATTATCGTGATGCTGTGTTTGTTTTTCCATAATTCGGATCGTTTGAGCCGTATTGCTTCACGCAAACGTTGCTTAACTTCCTTGTAGTATTCCTTATTTTTTTTAAGTTAAAAATCAAAGAACACACAAAACGTGACTAACTTTTTCACTTGTAAAAAACAAACTACTAATCCAAATTGGCTGATAATGTCAACATATGAGAAACATATGTGTACCAACAAAACAAAAAAATTTCGATAATCGAATGTACAGAAATTGTATTTAGGAAAAAATTTTTAAAAATTATTTTTTATTTTTAATATTTTGAAACTTATTAACTTAATCTTAGGACATTAAGTCATTTTATATATTTATCAGTGACGTTTCATAGATCAAAATTGAAGGAGATGGGGGGGAAGCCATAATCGTTGAGTTTATAATTTTTTATTTTTTAGTGTGAAGAGGTAAGCAGTACCCATTTAGGTTTACATATCTTTTGATAATTTTATTAAAACTTTTTAAATATTCTAAATAAATTCATCAAGCAATAAATATAAGAAAAACATTATATGCATATATCATATTAATAGTTTTCTTTTACATATCACCTTGAAAATATTTCATAAATTATAAGAAATCTTTGAAAAATTTTCTTCAATTATGAGTGGATTGGCAGATCATAAATTTATGTTATATGTCACATATATATATATATATATATATATACATATGTTAAAATTACATTTTGTTTGTATCTCTTAGAGTTTCAAACTAATGTTATTAATCATTTGTGTGATGAAATTTACAAAAAAACCCTTTAAAATAAATAAATGCAATAATGATGAATATATATTAAGTACTTGGTTCACCGAGCCGCCACTCGATCATTAAAAAAAATTATTCCTTATTATCGGGTTTAGCTGTTAATATTAATACCTGGTTCACCGAGAAAATAATTTAAAAGAACATAAATTAAAAAAAAATATTCATAAAACATACACCCCTTAAACGTACATATATTAATGCACTGAAAAACAGAAAAGTATGGCCTGCGGATATAACATAATATATATTTCGTAATTTGATTTGATTTATATTTATAATATTTTGTATTTAAGGAAGCGCTGTCTGACGTAGTTACTGATGTCATTTAAATTTCCTATTTTAAATTAAGAAAAAACTAATAAAGATAATTTTTCCCGAGATTGAAACCAATACAGATCGATTTTTCTTTATAATAATTATCTATGGTATGAATTTCAAAAAAATCCTTCAAGTGGGGTAATATTTCAAAAATACAAATATATATATAAACAATTTTTGCTAGTACAAAATAATAAGATATAATAATTTTAATTGAATTTTTATAATAATGTTAAATGTTTAATTAGAAAAATCTTAAATGATAAATTTTACATGATTTTAAAAATAATTTCTTAAATCTTGTATTTTTTTTTTTAAATTTATTTATTTTTTATTTTTTTTTTTTTTTAAAGAAGAAAGATAAAGGTGACTAGAGATAGGACAATGAAATCACTCTCATATTTTAGTTGAAGGTTAGAAAATTCAACAACCCCAAAAGCGTTCACCGACTTAACTGTACATTCCATTAACACGAAAAGAAACTGTTATTTCTCTCGTCGTCTCAATCCAAATAAAGGAATGTTTAAGGGAATAACAGTTGGCGATCTGTGATTTGGAAGCCGTCACACCTCACCGAGGTAACACGGCCTGAGCGCACACCCTCCTTCTGGAAAAAGGAAATCCTTTTATGCAACTTTTAACATTAGAATAAAATGGAAATTTCGTGGGAACACGGGGGCGTTTGCTTGTTCATTTGTTTCATGTATGTAACATCAGGGGACTTGATAATGCAAACAGCCCCACTGATAAGTGATAAAAAAAAGCCATGACTGTTATTTCCTAGGGGCGTTTATAAAGTACAGACTTTCCAATGAATAGTTCCAAAAAGATCAATATTATGAAAAAAATATATTTCTGTATATTTATTATTAATCCGATAAGGGTATCAGAAAAAAAAAACATTCAAGGTCAGAATAAGGACAGTCTGCTCTCCTTGATAGGACATGAAAAGGGTTTTTATTAACAGATATTAGTGGTTTTGTTTTACAATTTTCACTTAAATAATTAATAAGATTAAATAAGATTATAAATTATTTTATTTAAATTTAAAATTTAGAAATTAAACAAATATTTTTCATATTCATTTTGAATAAGAAAGAAAGAAAAATATTTTTTATTTGTTTTTAGAAAAATTGTTCTTACTAAAATTTCTTTACTTTTTGCTATATTGGAAGAACAATATTTAATAATACTGTACTTTTTACTATCTCACCAGAGATAGTATTGCGATCTTGAAAATTTTCGAAGTCGAGATTTTGATGTTTTATACGTTTTGAAGGTACCTGAGTCATTTTCACTAAGGTTGAGAAAAATGTCTCTGTGTATGTTAATTTTTTAATTTTTTAACACTGCAAATCACGCGCAGGCACGTGACCTGATCCCATTAACAAAGAGCCAAACACGCGCTGGTTTAATAAATATTATTTATTAATTTTAATTTATAATTTAATTAATTGAATTTAATATAATTAAATATAAATATGTTATTTAATCCAATTTAAATTGCGAGATAGTCGAGTGGAGAAATTTGCCATACGGGCATTATTCAAAATTCGTAGTTTTCTATCAACTTTTGAGAAATGTAGCTCATTCGGAAGAGGACCATTACCTACCACGTTTTCATTTTTTCCCCTCTAAACTGACCGTAAAAATAAAGATAAATGTTTGATAGTTTTTCACATGATTAAAAATTGTATAAAACTGCTATATATAGAATTTCAGATTGATTGAATAGATGAAAGTATCGGAATTAATTTTTTAACAGGTTGACTGCCAATCACGCGCCAGTAAGTGACATGGTGTCATCAACAAAGAGTCAAACACGCACTGGTTCAATAAATATATTTATTAATTTTAATTTATAATTTAATTTAAATATAATATATATGTTATTTAATCCAAAATTTGCGAGAGATAGTCGAGTGGAGACACTCCAAATTTTTTTTAAAGTAATAATTAATGTGGTTCATTTTATTTATATAAATAAAATATAAACGGACATATACCTTCCTATATGTAATAAAAATCAATGTGATTTTATTGAGAAAAAAATATGAAATCACTTTTAACAGCGTTTAATTATTTAAATTTATGGGTGAGATCATTTATTTACTCTTTTTTTTTTAATTTCAATCTTTTCTTCTTTTTTGATGATAAAATAAATATTTAACGAATAAATTTATTGTAATGATCAGATAAAATTATATTTGTAATGTAATAAGTAATTAATAAGTAATTAGGTCAGATTTATCAATTTACAAACGAGTACCGTACTACATAAATAAATCGAGTATTTAGGTCTGTAATCATTAAATGAAAATTAGTTCTCATAAAATCGAAATAGTCAAATAATACCGAATCGTATATGTAACTGATATTCATTTGGGATCACTATCCCATCACAACAACAACAACAATAAATTAGCTGCTGTTAGAGATGTTGAGTTTGGCTAAGATCATTATAATTGAAAATTGATTAAAATAAAAATTAAGAATTAAAATTAATTTTATAAAAGCTTTAATAACTGTAAAGCATAATTTATGAAATATTTATTTTTAATATCAACCATCTAATATCTTATAAATTCTCATTGATAAGCATCTTTCTACAATAGCAAAATTATACTTCTTTAAATTTCTAGTCCAATCAAAGCTCCAATTAAAATAAGCTGGAGTGTCTCCACTCGACTATCTCGGAATTTGAAATTGATTAAATAACATATATTATATTGAAATTTAATTTAATTAATTATAAATTATAAATTAAAATTAATAAATAATATTTAATAAATCAGCGCATGTTTGGTTCTTTGTTGATGGCACCAAGTCACGTGTTTGTCCGTGATTTGCAGTGTTAAAAAATTAATTCCGGTACTTTCAGCGATTGAATAAAGATGAAATTCTATATATAGCAGTTTTATACAATCTTTAATCATATGAAAAATTATCAAACATATATCTTTATTTTTATGGTCAGTTTAGTGGAGAAAAAAATGAAAACGTGGTAGGTAATGGTCCTCTTCCGAATGAGCTACAATTCTCAAAAGTTGATAGAAAACTACGAATTTTGAATACTAAATTTAATGATTTTAGCTCAAACAGTTTTTGCGTAATGTTGTCTACACACACATATATACACACACACAGACATTTTTCTCAACCTTAGTGAAAATGACTCAGGAACCTTCAAAACGTATAAAAACATCAAAATCTCAACATCGAAAATTTTTTTGGCGAGAAATAGTAAAAAATAGATATATATTCTCAAAAATATTTAAGTTTTTCATTCATTTTATTTCATTATTTTTACAAAACTTTCAAATCTATATTTTTTAAATTATGCTAAAAATGAAAATAAAAATAAAAAATAAGCTTAATAGTAAGTAATTCTAGTGAGATTGTTCTTTCGGTGTGTAAGGTTCACCTGTTCTTAAATGAAAGCAAAAATCAAGAAGCTGCTTTCGTAGAAGAGAATGCAGGGTGAGCAGTGATGTTTTTTGTCTTGTTCTGTTGTAACTACCCAGAGGGTATCTCATTGGAGCATTGTGGGTTGTAGCTGATGTTCCCGGGTTCAAAGACCGCTGTCCTTGGTCTTACCCCATCGGACAAAGGACCAGACGTGCGGGCGGCCAAAGGACACGTCCACTGGCCAGGGGTCATTAAATGGAGGAAGGAGGGTGCCAGACACACGAGCAATCCACCCGTTCACAAAAACCATCTTTACGGGTGGGAAATTTCATTGGCCAACTCAAGGAAGAGGAGGCTACCTTCTTTATAACGATTAGTAACTCGTCCGACCATTTCTAATTTGTTTCTCTTGGGAAATTATGCAGATTATATAGAAACTGTTTTCGATTTATGAATAACCCGCACTTATTCACCCAGCAGTATAAAATAATCATGCCAGACCTATTTTGGTACGATAACAAAACAACAGATCTCTTAAAATATATTCAAACTGTTTGAAACAAAAAGGGTGAACAAACAAATGAAAAATAAAAAAAAAGGACAAATAATATAATAGAAGATAATGTTTCATTGATATAATAATAAAATAATATTATTTTTATATTCTATTCTCTTATAAAATTATTAAATAAAAAATTTGTAATTGTATTATTGTTTATTATTAATATTTAATATCTATTGTACTATAATAATATTCAAAGATACATTGAATTGAAATTTTAAATTTTTATATAAGTAAATGCTTAAAAATTACCAATATAGATTAAGTAATAATAATATATTTCTCATCTCATATTCAAAAAAAAAAAAAAAAAAAAAAAGTTTTCAATATTAATTTTAATAAAATAAAATAAATTGATAATTTATAAATACATATTAGTTAATATTGAATTATTTATATTTAATTTTACAAATATGCAATAGTTAAGTTAAAAATAAAAAAATCTGGAGTGTCTTCACTCCACTATCTCGCAAATTTGAATTGGATTAATTAACACATATATTAAAATTTAAATTAAATTTAATTAATTAAATTATAAATAAAATATAATTAAATTGGATTAATTAATTAATTAAATTTACAGTATATAGTATTGTTATTCAATTAAATTAATTAATTAACACAAATTAAATTTAAATTAAAAACCTTTACTTTTAAATTAATTCCGGTACTTTCAGCGATTCAATCAACCTGAAATTCTATATATAGCAGTTTTATACAATTTTTAATCATGTGAAAAACTATCAAACATTTATCTTTATTTTTTTTACGGTCACTTTAGAGGGGGGAAATGAAAACGTGGTAGGTAATGGTCCTCTTCTGAATGTGCTACATTTCTCAAAAGTTGATAGAAAACTACAAATTTTGAATAATGCCCGTATACCAAATTTCATGATTCCAGCTCAAACCGTTTTTGAGTAATCTTATCTACATACATACACACATACACATTTTTCTCACCCTTAATGAAAATGACTCAGGGACCTTCAAAACGTAAAAAAACGTCAAAATCTCGACATCGAAAATGTACAGCATTATTACAAAAAAAAAAATATTTAAATATTTCTATTAAAATTTATTATTAATATTATTATTATTATTCCAATGATGAATTTATTTCTTAAAGATCTCTATTTTAAAAGAAATATTTTCTTTTCTTCTATGGCAAGTTTCTTTTTTGTTTCTTTGAGATTAAAAAAAAATTCATTTGAATAGAATGAAATAATCATATTGATGAAAATGCTTATGTCAGAAAGGGTGTAGGGCAGGGTGAAACGATAGAGGATTTTCAGGTCCTTAACCCTTCTTGGCCACCTGTCATCGTTGAGATCAAGCCCTTAAGGCCTCGACTCCAGGCTGAGCTCAGCCGCTGACCGCAATTCTTTACAAGTGAACGGAAAGGAGGTGGAAGGGCTAATCACCGGGCCTGTGACCGATAAAAATAAGTTGAAATGTAATATTTTTTTTTAAAGCCATTTGAAAATAAGATAACAACGAAATAGTTATTCCAAACTATTTTAAAACATATGTTTTCAGTTCAATAACATGGATATTTCATAAAGAAAAACAAAAATAATTTTATTATATCAATATATATTATTTATTATTATTATTATTATTATTTCATGAAAATGTATAGGAAAAATAAGCTGGAGTGTCTCCACTCGACTATCTCGTAATTTGAATTGGATTAATTAACACATATATTATATTTATATTAAATTTATTTATTAAATTATAATAAAATATAATTAAATTGGATTAACTAATTAATTTATTAAATTTACCATATATAGTATTGTTATTCAATTAAATTAATTAATTAACATATATTAAATTTAACTTTAAAACCTTTAACTTATAATTTTTAAGTCAAAATTTAAAAAATTAATTCCGGTACTTTCAGCGATTCAATCAACCTGAAATTCTATATATAGCAGTTTTATACAATTTTTAATCATATGAAAAATTATCAAACATATATCTTTATTTTTACGGTCAGTTTAGAGGAGAAAAATTGAAAACGTGGTAGGTAATGATCCTCTTTCGAATGAGCTACATTTCATAGTTGATAAAAAAAAACTACAAATTTTGAATAATGTCCGTATACCAAATTTCATGATTCTAGCTCAAACCGTTTTTGCGTTATCTTGTATACACACATACACACACACAGACATTTTTCTCAAACTTAGTGAAAATGATCTTCAAAACGTATAAAAATAATTCGTTTAAGGGAGAAATTTAAAGATTTTTTTTTTTTTTGTTAATTTTTTTTAAAAAATATTATATTAAAATTTATCTCCATTTTTCATATAAAATATTCTTATAAAAAAAAACGTTTCTCATTTCTAAAGGTGTGCGTGCGTTAATTGATAAAAAAAAATCTTGGGAAATTGTCATAGTTTGTTTTTTTAAATAAATAATTATAAAAATAATATGTAGATGAGAGTTTTATGCAAGTATACAAACTTGGCTAACTTTCCCACTGACAATTTTCTTTCGATTCTTCCTTTTATGTGATGAATGAATATTATATATTATTATTAGTATTATTATTAATTATTATTGTATCGAAAATGGTTATTCATTAGACAAGAAATCATATAATAATATTTTAGAAAATCAATTAAGCAATTAAATAATGAATACCCAGCTATAAAAAAAGATTATGCTAAAGAAGGATGAAGAATAGAAAAAGGAGGATAAGGAGAATAAGTTGAACCACCTCCTGAAGCAGCCCCACTTGTACCGTTCTCTGATGGTGCCCGAGGCAACCTCCAGGGTTTAATTACTTATATTTAACTCATTAAATTTTTCTAAACAAAATATCCCCATCAACTCATCCCTCTTTAGGAGATAAACAAAAACATAATAACGAAAAAATAATATTTATTCATTTGAATAGAGTGAAGGAGTAAAATTTGATATTTTTATTTCTTTTTTATTTTTTTTTTGTTTTTTTTTTGTTTTACACAGAAATATATTTATATATATATATAATAGATTTTAAAAAAATATTTATACATTGTTTTATAAAAACTATGTTCAGATTTCGAAATATTTATAGTATAAACCAGTGATTCTCAACCACTATGCCGCGGCACTTTAGTGTGCCGTGAGATTTTCAAAAGTGTGTCGCGAGATTATGAGGCTCTTAAACATTTCCGACTGTTTTTCAAAATTTTCTCAATTTGGTTCTAGAAAAAAAAGGTAAACCGTTTCTGGGACTAGGCTCTTAAACATTTCCGACTTTTTTTTCAAAATTTTTCAATTTGGTTCTAGAAAATAAAAGGTTAAACGTTTCTGGGACTAGGCTCTTAAACATTTCCGACTTTCAAAATTTTTTCAATTTGGTTCTAAAAAATAAAAACAAAAGGTAAACCCTTTTTTCAACCCACATTTTTTCAATATGATAAACTTTTACACTTATCTTTTTCCTTGTGTGCCGCCATTTTTTAAACTGTTAAAAGTGTGCCGCAGTAAAAAAAAGGTTGAGAATCACTGGTATAAATATTATCAAAAAGAAAACCATTTTATTTCAGGAATTAAATAATATAAATAACTAAGTACAATTCCATATAAGAATGTAATTTTATGATGAAATGTTTTTTTTTTATTAATTCCTCTCTATTAATAAAATAAGTATATACATATTATTAAATCGGCTCATTAGCTCCTATTAAATACGTACATAAATAAAAAAAATTAATTAAGCATATAATATAATATAAAAAAATTAGTGGAAAAAAAAAATTGTAGAATACTGTTTGTAAAACTCATAAAAAAATTAACAGATATTGATACCTCAAATATCTTTCATATATATTTTCCCATTCCTCTTCCATTTCATTAAATTACATTGAAATTATTCACCCAATTACTCTACAATATTTATAAAATTTTCTGTTGAATTATTTAAAATAGACAATACTATTAAAGAAAAAATAATCTTATTCTATTCTTTTCCAATAACAGTTTTAAAGAAGCGTCCAATCAGAAATTTAACATCATTAAGATGTGGAGAAAGGGTTACTTTTGTTCCGGTAACTTGAGCATTAATGCCACCTCCCTAACATTAGAAATAATATTTTAAGATATAATAAAAAAAATGTTAATATATTTTTTTTTAATTAAAAATAGTTTGAGTTTATGACAAAATCAAAATATTAGTACTAAACAGACCACTAATGAATAACTAAGTAAATTGGTCCAGAAGATGGTAGATAGACAAGGGAAATAATTTTTAATCAAGTTCTTATTATTAATTTGTTAATTATTTATTAAAAAACAAATCATAAATCAAGCATATACATAAATGTATATACGAGGTCTGTTCAAAAGAAAGGGTGAATTTTGAATTTTTATGTACATTCGTTTATCGAATTTTTGTGAAGCAAACGATCGGAATTGTGAAAAAAACAGAACATGGAATCTGCATCACGATAATGTACCAGCTCACACATCATTGCTTGTTAGTGATTTGTTGGCCAAAAACAACACGGTAATCATGCCTCAATCACCTTATTCACCAGATTTGGCTCCCTGCGACTTTTTCCTATTCCCAAAACTAGAGAGACTAATGAAAGGAAAGCGTTTTGCCATAATTGATGAGATAAAGTCGGAATCGAAAAAGTATCAAACATATTCCCATTCTAATTATAAGATCTATTCCTTTTCTTTATTGGTTTACTAATTTCTGATTAACCCACTTTAAAATATGTTTAAAATACATTAAAAGTTAATGAATATATATCTATTCATTAAAATTTTAAAATTAAAGATAAATAAACATTGCATTTAAAAATGATATACCTATACATAAATAGGATTAAATTGTTTTTAAGCTTATATAAATTTACAATATTATTAACGAACCAGTAATACTAAAGGTTTTTTGTTATATAAATAAAAAAAAATAAGAAATGAATATTCATTAATAAATTATTTCAGTGTAATAACAAATAAAAAAAGAGATATATTAAACACCTACAACCTACATAATTATTTTCATATTTAGCTATATTTAATATATATAAAACAAAAATCAAAATAAATAAATACTTATGTAATTTTATCTTGGTTCAATTAATAATATTAGTTAATTTATAATCTATTTCGAAAATTTATTTTTTTTAATAGAGATCCCCTATTTACTTAAGAGTGCTTATATTCATTAAAATCTATTAAAGTGCTTAGAAGTGGAAAATCAAAAATCATAAGTATCAATAGAATTGAAAAATTCTTTAGTTTCCTGTTCTTTTATTGAGTATATACATATTTACATATTTATTATTATTATTTATATTTTTATTTTTCATATTATATAATTTGGCTTTCTGATGATGTTTATGAATTTCGATTTGAATGAATATATGTTACGTTAGTATTTCTATTTTAAATATAAATAAATTCTATGAATGGATGCTAAATAATTCTATTATAATTCTATTAGATATAGTAGTATGAGGATTATGTAAAATCTCAATTTGCCAACAGTACAATCAAGCCTTGAAAAAATATTTCAAGTGGAAGAAGAGAGGGAGTGTATCTTCATTTGGATGTTTTTTTTTTTTTTGTTTTTTGTTCTTTTCTGTGCTGCTTCCTCAGTGCATGTTTGTTGTTCGTTCTTGTTTTGTTATTTGCTGGCTGCCTTAGATGGGCCGGGGATGGATGGCCCAACCCTTTCCTTCAGCCATCTCGGTTTCGTCATCGTTTACGAACCACAGAAAAATAGTTGCTCGGAGGGGCAAGGGAAGCGGATTGCTTGCGTGGCGGGAAACACACACACACACACAAATCTCTGACGAAGCAAGCCGATTACAACCGAACGGGGTTCGTTCGGGGTTAGTCAGAGTCGAAGTCGGCGACAAAAAAAAAAAAAAAAAAAAAAAATACCAACAGATAAATTGTACTGGGAAGGACTTGCCACAATTCAACTTTCAATTCAATTTTATATAATATAAATGAAATCTAAATACGGAGGGGGAGGGGGTTAAAAATAATATTAATAAAAATAAATAAATAAATATATGTATATTAAACTGAACATTTTTATGTAAATAATAATTATAATAGGAAAAAAATATTTTTTTTTATTATTTATTTATTTGAATATTCAAATAACTCATTCACATTATTTTGCAATATTTATATTATTTTTTATTTTTAAATAAAATTCTTTTTGTTATCACTAAAGATATTATTTTATTTATCGAGTTCTTTCATTAAATATTAGTATTATTTTTATTTAATATATTATATATATTTAAAAATAATTTTTATAGAGGATATTAATTCCTTTTAAGTTGTTTTTTTTTTAATCTGGATCAAACATCACCTGTTGGATGCAGAAATGGATTTTATATACTAGATACACATATTATATTTGAGTGGGTGGAAAAGGGAGGGTTTCAAAGAAATAAATTAGTCACACAATCCAAAGATAAAGAAAAGAAATCCACTGTGATCCTGGAAATCTTTTGTCATGAAAAAATTTAAAAGTAACTCGTATACCCTTATAATGATGAATGTTTATACTTTCTCTTCGCCCTATTTGAAAAAAGCTATAAAGTCAAAGATGACACGCTTAATAGTAGTATTGGTAGTAGTAGTAGTATAAAATTATATTTGAAAGAGTTTAGATTTTTAATTTAATATTAAAATATAAAAAAAAACTTAATTAGAAGAGAGTTTAATAATTTTAAACCAACTTATTCCAATTTATAAAATAACAATTAATATTTAATATTTTATGTATATATACAAGTATAATATAATAATAAAATATCGATGTTATTTTATATATTAAAATAATATGGTTTTTATACAATGATTAAATAAAATGAATGAATATTAGTAAATTATTTCTAATATTTTTTAAAATATAAAAATATTAATATAATAAATTAAAATTAAATTAAAAGAACAATTAAAATCTTAGAAGAAAATATTTAAAAATTCATGCCTCATATTATCATTGAAATTTATAATAAAAAAAAATATTTATTAATTATTATAAAATATACTTATGTTAAAAAGAAAGAAAGGAGGTGGTTCTTAGAGAAATAGAAAATATATTCACTACATATTAATTTATATAATAATAATCACTTTATATTTAAAATAATAAATCCTTTCATCAATTTAATTTATTTAAATTTAAAATTAGACCAATATATTTTTTATATTTATTTGTGTTTCAAATACTGTGACTAGAAAGATCTAACCTTTGTATTTGAAAATATATTTTAAATATTTTAATGTTTTTTTAAAAAATAATATTTATATGTATATATTTATTCTTTTTTTTTCTTATATTTTTTTCTATTCGTTTTTGTGTGCAATAAATGTTATTTATAATAATTTTAAAATTCCATATCAACCCCTTCCATATTTAGATTAAGATAAATAGTTTTCTTTGAATTTTAATTATATTTAACTTATCTATTTTTAAAATAAAATTTATATATTAATTATAATTTATGTGTTAAAATAAATTTATAAATTTAATTAAAACTGAAAATATCCACTTTTCACAAAGTAACATTTTAATAAAAAAATTATTACATCATATACGTATATATATATAATCATTCTCTTATTTAGTATTATTTATTTATTAATTGTGAGAAACGCAAATTATAGGTGAACAAAATACATTCTTTGGAAAATTATTGAATTCATTTTATTCAAAATTAAGATTGATTTCGTAGTATATTTTATAAATCTGAGATTTATAAAATTTTTGGATATTTATATTCACTTCATTATTTATCTCTTAAATGATAATATTCAGACAAAAGGGCGTAACCCTGAAATATCGAAAATAAGCTTATATTATATTTATATTGTATATTTATCTCCATCATTCATTATATATTAAAAAAAAATAATAAAATATAAATATAAACTATTTTTTTTAAAATCACTAAGTACCTAATATTTATTCTAGTTTTTTATTTTATATTTGTATTTAAATATAAAAATAATAATAATAAATTATTTATTTAGTTATCATTTAAATTATTCAAATATAAGCAATTACTTTAAAATATTCTATAATAAATTTTTAACTACATACATACTTACTCTGTTAATTATTCAATTCATTAGAAATCAATGCAAATAGGAAAAATTTTCAAATATATTATATGATATAAAAAAATAATAGTTCTTGCAGTGATTTTTTTTAGATAATTTTATTCAGAATTTAAAAAAGATTAAATATATATCTTTTTCGAATAATATAAGGGTATTTTTTTATTATCTAAAAATGTGTTTCTGTCCCAAAGAGTGTTAAAAATATTAGTATAGATAATTTTTATTTAAGGTTTTTTTTGTGTAAATTAAAAAATTTGTACTTTGTTAATTATTTTTTGTTTTAAAATGATCAAATCATTTAATTGTGAACTTTTTACAAGTTTCGTACTATTGAACTAATTAACGAAATAATTGAATGTAATAATAGAATTTAAATTAATGAATTTATAATTAAAATAAGTAAATTTTATTGTGAAAATATTACTTTTTTGATGGTGATAATCAATCCTCCTATACCTCCTCTCTCTTTTCTCTTTTTATTTACAAATATATGTGATATATCCTCTTAATCTTAATCACTGTAATGATTAATAAAAAAAAAATATATTTATTTAAGTAGACATTGATTATTGAATTGGTACTCATTTTAATTTTATTTTTTAATAAATATAAAATATCATTAATATTAAAAAAAACAAACAAATAA
This sequence comes from Labia minor, assembly GCA_963082975.1. NCBI lineage: Eukaryota > Metazoa > Arthropoda > Insecta > Dermaptera > Spongiphoridae > Labia > Labia minor. The sequence goes on from OY720344.1 coordinate 107,609,748, forward strand.
ATAAATTAGTTTATAAAAAATTAAAAGCAGCACCACCAATAATTTTAACATAAATAGAAATTTTCAAATTAATAATATTCATATGTATAAGCTTCGTTTCATTCCTAGCATTGATCAAAGGATTGAAAATAACGTTCATATTTTCTGCCAACATCATTGTGTCCCGTTAGGGTGACTTCCGGAAATCGACGGCCTCTCAGCAAATAGAAGTAAAAATATTTTTGCTGAAAATCTCGAATTCGATAAGAGAGCAAAGATGACCTTGGCACGGGTGGAGTCTTTTCTCATCTTAGCAGAATTTCCAGTTCTATAGTAGGGATGAGATAAATATAATCTAGGTTCGAGGAAAAAATAAGTTTATCATCTATTCATAAAAATAAATAAAAATTATATATAATCTATATTATATATTTATATATATAATTTAATTTGTTATAAAAAATTGTAAAAAATATATTGGAAATTCAATTCAATTAATGTAAATTAAATTTAATTATTAATTTATTAAAATTTACATACTTACAATTAGATAATTTTTCTATAATTATTTTAAAAATAATTTTTAATTAATTTGATTAAGAAAAGTGTTTTTATACAAAATTCTAAATAAAAAAAAAGAGTATAAATTAATTTTAAATAATAAATAAAAATCTATTCTGAAAAATTATAAAAAGATTCAAATTCTAATTATTAATAAATAGGGTTATTATGAATATATAAATAAATTTCCCATAAAAAAATAAACAAAAGGAAATCTATATTGTGTTTTATCTAAAATCTGGATAGAGAAATCTTTTTTTTTTTTATTAAAAATTGAAAATTAAATTTATCCTTTTATTTATTTATTATATTGAGTATGTATATTCTTATTAAAAAAAAAGAATATTAAATTTGTTAAATGTAAAAAATTTATACACATAATATATTTTTATTTATTTTATTGACTATATATATTATTATTTAAAAAAAGAAAATTAAATTTGTTAAAAGTAAAGAATTTATCTATTATATATTATTTATTTTTTTGAATAAATTTAATATTGAATTTTTTTAATGAATCGATTTTGAATGGAAGAGAGAGAGAGAGAGAGATGTTGTTGATGTTATGTTTTCCCTTAATTTTTAATGAATTAAGTTCTTAAAGGATCCAATATCTATTGTGATAGTGCGAAGAAAGTGGGAAAAAAAATGCTTCGGAGTCCGTGATAAAATTCTCTTGGAAAGGAGTTGGAGATAAAAGGTGGTAGGCGCGGAGGGGCGGAAGGGGGTCGCGGGGGGGACTAGGGGCTGGGGGCCGCGCCCCGTCGCCGCCGCTTTTTCCATCTCCGTCTTGTTTTTTTAACACGGCCTCCGAGGGCAACAGCCCCTTGAGCTCACACGTGTAGCCATATCCACAGTGAGCGTCCTATTTCGATGCATACAGGGTTCGCCCCAAGGACGAGGTGCACGCTCTAACCCCAACCAACACCCCACCGTCCACTTTCATGTCATATGACCATCCGTGAAGAAATCCAGCCATTTTCTTGACATTGTTTAATTTCAAGTGTTCGTGATTATTATTTATTTATATATATATATATTTTTTTTTTTTTATTTTTTTATTTTTATTTATTTATTATTTTTTTTTTTTTTTATAAACTAGTTCGTTTGTGTGATGCGATTTTTCTGTTCTGTTCAAATCAGTGAATCGATATTCGAGTGGTGTGTAAAGGAATTTTACCCGATTTAAATTGGTGAGCGGGGTCCGCTCCGAACGAGTGCGCCAGGTTCCCCGAGCACAGTGCTGACATGGCGTCGTGAGTGTCTCTTTATCGCTCTCTTCTCCTCGCTTTTCTCTCTCGTCACCATCGAATTTTCGACTGGATCTCGAAGACCTGTCAACAGGGAAAAATCTCTTCACCTGCCCAGGTAATGGACAATTTCATGAAACCAGCCACGCTTGCAATATTCAAATATCGATCCGTTATACGCAGTTAAGGGGTCGATACTCAGCCACTAACCCCAATCTTAGTTTCATGACAAGCCGAAATTGATTTCATAATCGATTTTAAATTAATAAACAAATATTCAGAATGGGTTTCAAATTAAAATAAGGCCTATTGCAAGGGTTGTTGCAACAAATCCCAGATCCAAGTGGGAGGGGTAAAGATAACATGAAAATGGCGTCGGGGCTGGGTTCAGTGATTTGAAAGGGTGAATCATTGCAATGACAAAAATCATCTAATCATCATTCTCAAGGTAAAAATCAACGATATTTTTTTTATTTTGGCATTTTTTATCGTTTCAAACCATAATTATCAACTGGTTAACCCAAATCTTTCAATTATGCACAAGAAAAATACCACCTGTAAGATTCACCACACGTTTCAACCAAGATAAAAGGCGTTTAAATTCAAAAAATCACCCTTTTTGTGTCTCCCCCTTTGTACGAAAGGTGAAAATGTGCAATCCTTTATACACCTGTTTGTCAAAAAAAGCAGGTAGAACTTGTTGCCCTTGTGATTTTACAAAAGGGATCCATCCCTAAAAAGGAAAAAGGTCGAGTTCATATTTATTTATTTTTATTTTTTTTTCTCATAACATAACAAATCGTTAAAATTATATTTATTTTTAATTTGCAAATTATTATTATTTTTTTTCATTTTAAAGAATTAACACAATTGTTTAGAACCCCCATTTTCAAATATAAATAATGTTATATAACATTTTTTTTTCTTTTAATTTAAATTAAATCAAACTCGTATTAGAAAAATTAATTTTTAAATTATTTAAATTTAAAATAAAATTAAGATTAGATTTATATTTGTTATTTATTTATTTAAATATTAAATAATTCGAAACTGAATTTATTATTAAAATATCCTCTTTAATTGAATAACATTTCTCATTTTTTTTTAATTATACAAATTCTTTTTTATTTTCTTGTTTTAAAAATAATATATGTATATTTCTATTAAATTATTGTTTCAAATTTCGATCATGTGTATATAATTATGTTAACTATATCTGTTAAATTTTTAACTTTTAAAAATGGATACTTCACTTTAAAAATGTCAAAACTAATTTATTAATAAAAAAAAAAATTTCTATAATCTCAACATTTTCCTTAAAATATAACCTCTTATTATCATTATTATTATTATTATTAAGGATCATCAAACTTCTATTTAATTAGAAAAATTATTTTTTATTTATTTTGAATTTATGTTGACTATTTTTTATGTTTTTACAGTTTTCCAAGTGATGATCAGTGCCTCTAAGAATTTTAAAGTTGAATCCAAAACACAAAGATGAGTTTAAATCAACGATTCTGTCTTCGGTGGAACAATCACCAATCGAATCTTCTGTCAGTTTTTGACCAATTGCTTCACGATGAGGCTTTTGTTGATGTTACAATTGGAGTTGAGGGAAGGTAACTCCTATTAAATTATTTGTAAAAGTTCTTTATCTTTTTATTATATTTTTTACATTTATTTTAATTAAAATTTTTATTCATAGATTACTAAGAGCACATAAAATGGTGCTATCGGCGTGTAGCCCCTATTTTCAAGCCCTTTTTGTCGGCCACCCCGATAAACATCCCATTGTGATACTTAAAGATGTCCCTTACTGTGACATGAGATGTTTACTCGATTTTATGTATCGAGGAGAAGTGAGTAATAAAATTTTTTTAATTCTAATTTTTTTTTTTTTAAATCAAAAAATAAATTCAAAATTTTTTATATTTGACTTTTATTGTACTTAACTTTAAATTTTTAAACAATTTGTTTTGTTTTTTTTTTATTTTCAAATCTTCTCAGTTTTAATAATAATAATTTTTTACAATGTATTTTTAATCGATAATTTTTATTATTATTATTTTTTAATTTTTTTGAAATTTCTTTAACAAATTGACTTACAATTTAATTTTTTTTTTAGGTGAGTGTTGATCAAGATAGATTAACAGCATTTCTTAAAATAGCAGAATCATTACGAATAAAAGGACTTACCGAAGTTAATGAGGAGAAATGCGATATTCCTTCCATTACTTCTTCTTTATTGGGGACTTCTTCATTATCCGGTTCTCAAATGTTAGGGCTTCAACAACAAGGACATGCACCACCACCACAACCTCCTCATTTACATCGTATTTTACCTGGACCTATCAAACGACCTCAACTGCATTCCCATCATAACAATCCTCTTCTGGGCAGTGCCTTGTCTGCCCCTAAACGTAAAAGGGGTCGGCCCAGAAAACTTTCAGGTATTTTTTACATTTTTCTTGAATTATATTAAAATGAAAATAAATTTGTATTTTATATAAAAAGTATCTAAATTTAAGTTTTTAAACAGATGGAAGAAATATTTTCCTTTTTTTTCAAAAAATTGATAATTTTTTATTCCATTATATTATATAATTAATAAAAAATAAATTTTAAATAAATTTAAAATATTATAATGAAAATAATTGAAAAAATATTTATAAAGTTCTAACTTGATTTTTAATTGTTCAGATTTGGTTGATCAACGAGTTCAAGAACCCCTTGTCCAAATGAAAGAAGATGGTCTCCCTGGTTTAACGTCTGCAATCACCGGTGTTCAAAAAGATTCTCCTAACAACAACAACAACAATAATAATAATAATAATAACATTAATAACGGTAATAATGACAACAATTCTGCAAATGATAGCTCCGAGTTGGAAAATGAAGGAGGTACACAAGGATCAACTACAGCTGATGAAGAAGAGCCCAATACATCAAATTCAATCAAACAGGTATTCTAATCCATATTAATTTATATATATATTAGATTTAATATTTAATAAATTTAAAAGATGAAAATAAAAATATTTTGAATAATATTTCTACACATTTATCAAATATTCATCAATAATCTTATACAAGTAATTAGTTTAGGTATGGAAGAAAGTTTTAAAAATATAAAATTAAATTTTTTAAAATTATTGTAACCTTTATTTTGTTTAAAAATATTAAAAGTTGCATTTTTAGATTTTTAAATAGATGTTCTGTCTGGATCAAATACAAATTGCTTCTCTGAGTCTGATTATATGGTAATAAGCCATAAATAATCCTATAAGTGTTTAAAATTTAACATAATTTAGCTTCAATAGAAAATTATTTTTCTAATTAAATAATTTTAATCAATTTAAAATATAACTCATGACTATTTAATAGATTTGAATCTTTTATAATAAATACAAATTTTTTTATTAAATAAAATTATAATTAAATCAATTATAAAAATACATCTTAATTATTATAATTCAAAATTAATTAAGCATTTTGTCATTTCAAACATTTCATTTGCCCAATTGATAAGACCTAACCCCGAGACCAAGAAAAAATCTAAATTAAATTTTTGCAATTTAAAGTTAATAATCTAAAAAAATACATAAATACAAATTGATTCATTATTTAATTTTATTTTATAGGACATCAAAGAAGAACAAGAACCGACACCAAGCACATCACAAGGTAATGATGCTAATATTTAATTATTATTTTAATTAAAATGCACAATACTTTCTTAAATCTTTCTTATATTCCTAACTTTTCTTTTTTTTTCTCTCTTCTCTTCTCTTAGACTCTAATCATGTCTTCGCACGACCCAGCAGCAACCAAGGATCCGAACAATTTCCCATTGGTGAGTTTTCTTTTTTCCACTCAACAACTTTCTCTTATAATCTAAAAATAATATATTATTCGAAAATTAAATAAAATTTACATCAATTTTAAAATATTTTTAATTCTTAATTTCTTTTATTTCAATTTCACAAAATAACTTCTCTATCTATTGAGCAGTTTTGTTTCTCAAAAACCTCTGCTTACTGAATGGTCCTCTATTCTATTATCTCTTTTTTTATATTTATATATCTTTATATATCATTTTTATAATGATATCCTTTGTGACAGAAAATTACGAGAATCAAGAAAGTTTTTTTTTCTTGATTTTATCAAAACAAATCTTTTTTGAGGTAAGTGCAATGGTTCATTAACTTTTGATTTTTTTAGATGAACAAAACTTCTGCTAAATGAAAAAGCTGATATTTTCAAAGAATTGATGGATAATTTTTTTTTACTCCCATTAAAATTTCCCAAACTAACCAGCATCATTAAGCAGAGGTTTTGTACTATGAAATAGTCTTATTGTTAGATTATCTTAAAAATAAGACTATTTCTGCATAGGTGGTGAAGTCTTGTTTTCATCAAAAAATCTAAAGATTATTTTTCAAAATCAAATTAGTAATTAACAATACAATGTTAAGAAACTCAATTATTTTTGAAATATAATTTCTAAATATTGATGAAAATACAGTACTTCAAATTTGGAACGCTTTTACGATCATAATTATTTTTCTTTAGATTATGAAGCGGACATATATGAAGATTTCGATGATTCTGATCAAATTTTGGGGAATGGATTGGAAATATTAAAAGAAGAAGAAGCTAAATTGCCAGAACTTCGATTTGAAACGATAACCCCAAGCCTAGATATTTTCGAAGAAATGACAACTGGAGGAAATTCATCAGTTGGAAATTATGAAACGGCTGAAGGCGATTATGCTACCCGACATTTTTGTATTCGAGAAGCAGACAACATCTATAGATGTCGCGTTTGCAACAAAACATATACTCATATTAGCAATTTTTGCCGTCATTATTTGACAACTCATAAGCAAACTAAACAAATGTATGGCTGTCCTGTTTGCCAGAAGGGTTTCACGCGAAAAGATAACATGATGACACATCTTAAAACGCTTCACAGGAAATTAGGCACCTAACTAGTCTATTCTAATCATTAAGACTGCAATCTTGTTAAATATTCGAAATATCGTTTCTATTATCTAAATAGTAGTAAAATTTATATTTTTTATTTTAGCTCAAAGCTATAATACATATATAACATATACGTGTATATAAATATATATACTTGCAAACTTAAAAATCGGCTGTGTTTGTTACTTATTGATTAATTAAAATAGATATAAATATACAATTTTATAAATTTTTAACATGTTTAAAAAATCTTATATATTTTACTAAATAGTCTTTAAAACATTTTGTGAAATATATATTTCTTGCCAAACACTTTGGTGAATGTAATAAAAGGTGTGGCAAAATTTCTAAAAGTGTGAACAAAACTTATATAATATAATATTTTTTTACCTATTTTTCTAATTTTTAATTATAAAAAATAATATAATATCCATTTATCAATATATTTGTATTGTTTTCAAACTAAGATTTTTAATTTCACTCTATACTATATTATCGTATCGATAAACAATCAACGAAATTTCTATCCTAGTCTTAATAAAGTATAGTCTGAAGATATGAAAAAAAATAACCATGCCTAATTTTATTTAAAAAGTTTGATAAATTGTAAAGTAGGTTATTGATTTTATTTATATTTATAGTTATTATAGAAAGACTTTCGAGTAGGAAATATTAAACTACTATTCGCTGTACCTTATGGTACAGCAAATACTAACATGATTGTACACAAAAAACACCACCATTATTTTATATTTACATGAAATTTAAACTACCGATTGACTTATAAAAATATTTGGTTATAATAAATATTACTGGTAAAATTTTAAGTCAATTATATTTAAAACCAATGAAAAATAATCATTAACTTTTAGAACTTTTGCACACACATGATATTATTGTGAGAACATTTTTATTAATATTGTTATAATTTGTTATTACTGTTCATTTGTTAAAGATGATAATATTTATAAATATTATTATTAATATATTATTGTTGTGAAAATTGCTCAATTTATAACTAATGACTGCATGCTGTGTTCTTTTTAGAACAACCTTTCTTAAAAAATTCACTTTTAATTCTTTCTAATTTCTGCTTAACTGTCTACGCTCTCACATCTTCGAAAGAACCGTTGATCATCCTTAAAAGGTAACTAACAAACACTCCTTTCTCCAAATGTCTAGAATGGTCTATCTTCCTTCCCTTTTTTTATTTTCTCATATCTTTATTTTCTTGATTTAACTTTCTAACATTATTCTTTTTATTATTATTATCTACGTTTGGTTTTTCATTATTTGATTTTGTTTTATACTTTATTGTTTTGTTATCCTTTATTTTATAGTTATATAAAAAAACCTACTGAATACATATATATATATATATATATAAAAATATATATTAATTGTTAAACAAAAATATATTTTTGCTTTAATTTTGATTTTAATTTATTTTTTTTTTCCTATAATCCTTTGTTCCTCTTTTTTTCTAATTTATTTTCAGTATCATCTATTTAATTATCAGTTATTTTAATTTAATTTAATTTTGATTTATTTATTGAACATTATTTATTAGATATAATTTTTTTTATTTTTTTGAATCATATTTTATTTAGAAAAACTATTTTTTTATTTCAAAATCTATTCTCTTCTATTGATCTTATTTAATTTTTAATTTTTTGAATATAATTTGTTATTTATTTTATATTTCTTTTATAATTAATATTATATTTTATTGTTTCAGATTTTAAAAATGATGCTACAACCAATTCTAATCAAGGACCAAATGCTAATCATACACCCGAAGGAAATTCAACCACTGGCGACGATCAATCCACAAACAGCTCTACTTATGCAACTCCACTAGGACCCCCGACCTCTACCATAGGTTTAAGTATAAATAATAATTCTTCAGGCGTTTCAAATACACCCAGTGGTCGACCTCCTACAAAGCGTCGTGCTCGGCGACGAACAGCCTCTGCAAGTCAAGATCCTGCTGAACAATTAACCGAAATGTCTGTCCGAGGTTTAAATTTATTCCGATATGCCAGTATCAACGAAGGAGTTTATCAATGCACCGAGTGTGCAAAAGCTGATGTACAGAAAACTTTCAAGAATAAGTATTCCTTCCAGCGACATGCTTTCTTATATCATGAAGGTCATCAACGGAAGGTTTTCCCTTGCCCTGTTTGTAGCAAAGAATTTTCAAGACCAGATAAAATGAAAAATCATATGAAAACAGTCCATGACTGTTTCATGCCAAAAGATTGTGTCTTCCCTTTAAGCTTATTCATGTCGCAATAATTTCTTCTATAAAATAATTTTTTGAAATATTTTATTTCTAAAATTATAAACCAATATATCTTTGTTTATTTATGAACAAAATATATTTTTTAATATCAAAATTATATTTCTAAAAAATTAATAGTTTTATGGAAAATTCTAAAAATGACAATTTGTGATAAAAAATAAATGCAATTCATTAAAATATGATAATAAATCTTAAATAATTAATATCCAGTTGCATTTTTATATAGTTTATCAAAAATTGTTATTTTTTATATTCTTTTAGAAGTTTTTATAGTAAATAATTCACGCAAAGTTTAGCTTAGCTTTGAATTTGATGATTGTAATATATATATATATATATATTTATATATATATATACAGAGAGAAAATATTATATTTGACATTATTTTATATATTTTATGGCTAGTATAGAATATATAATTTTTATAAAAGAAAAATTTGTTAGGAAGCAAGATTTTAACAATATAGATTAATAAAATCTTATTACTTTTTATACATCCTTATTAAAAACCATCAGGTCTGTGATAGACTAGCTCCACCACATTATTTACAGGGCTACATTCGCCTTTTATGAAATTTCCTTCATTATTAAAAAAATTTTTAGGGATAACTAGTTGGCGTATCAAATATGTTCGTGATTAAAAATTTACTGATCCCAACATTTAAAAGTGAAATAAAAGGCTTTTTTTAAAATCTCTTTTAAAGGGATAACTGCTTAGCGGATGCCTGTTTCAAAAATATTAGATTTGTAATTTATCAATACCCATATATATTTATATTATACAATATATCATTTAAATTTTTATATTGAAACATATCTAAATTAATTTCTAAGCATTTGTTTAAATTAAATTTTTTCCAAAAAAGGAAAATTATGTGATTTTTTAAAATATATATATATATATATATATGATAGAGTGTATCTCATTGAATATACATGGTGAAGGGAAAATAACAAATTATTTATTTGCGATCTAACCTGTTGGCAATAATTAATATCATAGCTGTTAGAGACGCTAGTCAAAGGCCATCATTTATTATCTGTTGGCATTCATACGCACATACATTTCTCCCAATCTAGACATAAAGATTCATCATATTAAAATAATACATTATGTCTAATTCATATAGATGAATATATATATATATATATCTAGTTTTATATATATTTATATATAGAGATCACTTACCCTCATAGGGCTATTTTAGTGTGATTAAATATAATATTTACTCTTAAAACATATAAAAAAAATTAAAAAAAAATTGTTATGCACTCAAACATTTAATTATATTTATATCTATATATCTATATTTATATCTATATCTATTTATATACATATATATATAATTATATATAGATATATATATTATAATATGTTGAAACTTTCATTTATATACAATTGTTATTTTATATTTTATTTTATTTATTTTTTTTTTTTTTTTTTTTAATATTTTCTTTTATGGTTTAATTTATGTAAATATTCGGCTCAAAAATTGAACCGTAAAATATCAATGGTTGACAAATTCAAAATCCATTATGAAGTTTTTTTTTATTTTCTGCTAAAGCTGAAAAATATATCTTGTTTAAATCTTTTATTCTTAAATCAAAAGACTTGTTTTTTTTATTATTATTATTATTATCTTTAAATGAAATTCTTATTAATCTTCCAAAACTATATGATATATATATTAATATATATATTATAAATTTTATTGGTGAAATTTCCATTTCAATATAAATTTGGATTAAATCTTTTGTACATGTTTCCATTTTTAAAAAAATGTTTATTTTATTTTATTTATTTATAATTTTTTTTTTTTTAATTTACTAAATATAGAGATAGTTTTTTTTCTATATTCATATATACATATATTCTTTAAAATATTTAAGACTATATCTAATCTGCTAATGAAATTTATAGTGAATTAAAAAAAATTTAATTTTTAATCAAAAAATTACTATTCTACCCGCAGTTGAAATCATTTATATTAAATTTTTTCCTCCATAATGAAATGTTTTTCTAAAGATTTATTACTAAGATTAGTTGGTTTTCGAACATTACACGAAATATAATTTACCTATTCCCCTCTTGATCAACGAAATAATGTCTGTTTAGTTTACCATCAACAGGCATCAACTGTCTTTCATGAGTTGAATAGTAATTTAATATTTTGTTGTTTATATGTAATTATGAAACTTTGAATTTAGATTAAAATGCTTTTAAATAAGTTCAAAATTACATAATATATATATCAAAGTAAATTATAAAATAACATTAATTGGACAATATTATCAACATTTAATTAAAACAAATGCTAAAACTTATCATATTAAACTTTAACTATGTCGTACATCTTATAAAAAGGTTTATATATTGTTAAACTTTAAAATGATAACGTTTACATATATAACCTTACCTCTTTATCAAATTAAAAGTTAACTTTTTGATTAAAAATTAAATTATTATAGATGAATATAATTTTATATCTAAATAGTGCCTATGGTAGCACATAAATAAAAATAAATCATAAAAAATTTCATTTATATATATTGTTATTTGTTTTAATTCTTTTTATATTTATAATAATTATATAAATTCACAAAGCTTCCATATTTTTTGTTGATTTTTACATATTTATCTGATTTAAAATTTAATCTTACAAAATAATTAAAAAAAAAAACACGAAAAATTATTCTATAATATTATTTGTTCTTCCATTTTTGTTTTTTCATCTCTTCATTATTTTCTTACATTAAACACTCCAATTGTCCGTTTTTTTTTGTCATAATGACAATTAGAATAATTATTATTTGTTGAATCATTTAGATAATAATGATTAATTTATAGTTATATTTTAATTCGATGATGGATGTTTATATTATTCTGAAGCGCATATTACTTTAGACATCTTCTCGGATATTAGCTAGTTTATATTCATGTGCAATCAACTAACAAATTATTTAAATAAAAAATGTATATCCTTAGTTATTATGTGTATATCTAAATGTTTAATCTAATTAGTATAGTTTGGGAATTTAGGGGTTTAGTTCCATTTGCATAATAAATATAATTTATATATATATATATATATATATATATATTTTATATATATATAGTCTTAATGTCTGAATGAAGGCAAAGGAGTATGCCTTGGATGATAATAAAGACTAATAAACCGTTTAATTTTCAATAGTTTCAAGTGCATCTCCAATGCTACCAAAGCACATCCCCCAATTCCTTCACACAACCCTTAGCAAATATTTTAATAAGACTATTACCCCTCCCAGGGCATTGACCCTATATATTAATAACTGTTAAGTGAGTATTGGTGCATCAAATTTTATATGATTCTTTATATATATTTATATATTATTTAAAAGAATTTTTAATACTGTTTTATAATTATTCTGGTTATCAATTAAAGTGGTATATATATATATTTATACCTATATCTATATATTTCTAAAAAAATACAAGATTCATTTATAATTTTTTATTCACATACAAAAGCTTTTTAAAGAAACATTTCTTCACATACAATCTTTTTAAAAAGTGAAAAATTATAAAAATATTTTTATCAGAAATAATGAAAAAAACAAAACTTGAATAAAAACCTTAAATTGTATCACGTCTTTTATTTTTTGATTTGTTCATATATATATATATGAACAAGTACCTATATTTTTCCTTGATCTTAAATATTTTAACTCACAGTGGCACTTATTAACACGAAAGTTTTTAGCCACATATCCAATTGATTTGACCCTATCTTTATACTCTATTCAATCCCACTCCTTTTTTCCTTATAACTTCATTAAATACCACGAAAAAAATATTAATTAATTAATTAATTTATCTTAAACAGTTAAATTGAAATATATATTTTATGTACTGTCTTCTAGAAGAATCCCAGTCGACAACGGACACCTTAAATATTTAATATTTAAAAAAAAAAACTAATTTTAATATATATATATAATTACATTATGTTAAAGGTATATTTTAAAATATCAATTATTAATATATTTTTAGTTAAAGTTCATTATTAATTAATTTATACTTATTTTATTTAAAATATTAAATATTTGGTAACAAAATTGAGTCATATGATCTCACCTGGATTTCACAGTTTTAGAATGGAGTTTTTTGGTTAATAAGGAAAAGATTAAAATGAAATTTATTTTTGTATTGCAAATAAATTAATTTTAATTGTCTAATTGTGACTTCATTGATAAATAAAATAGTTTATTTAAAAGTTAACTGAGTGAATCTCAACCTTTCAGTATTCACGGCCCAATTTTCAGTAATAATTTTCATTAAAAAATTTATACAACATTAATACTCGTATTGAGTATATTTTGGATTTTATTTTAAAATAATTTTTAACTAAATGGCAAAACAAGAGACTATCTATTTGCATGTGTGCTTTCCTTTCTGACAATTCATTTTTTTGAAATAATATTTTTTTCTTGGATATTCTCCGGTTGAGAATCGCTTAGTTAACTAATTTTACTTGTTTACATATTAATGGTTTGCAATTCTTTATGTGTAGATACAAAGTACGAGGGGGCTGAAATTACACTTGAGCTGTGTGCAGACGAGGATGATGAAGGAGATGATGATATTGAAGAAACCGAAGTTACTGGTGTACATTTTCTAACAGAGGAAGAACGTCACGTGTCATGTATTCTAGTGGAATGCAACGCTGATGATATTGGTAACTTAAATAACATCGAGAGTTCTGGTACAAATTCCGATGATCCCAATTACGGCAATGATTCTGAAATTTTATTGGAACCGCATTATGATTCCACGCATCAACCCCAACGTTCCGAGTTCCTTGAATATTTAACGCGTAAAGATGGGTCGTGTGTTTGTAAATTATGTGGTGAAGTTTTACCGTCGAGGACTCACTGGTATCGGCATAAATACAAATTGCATATGCCGGGTGGTCCAGCCACTTCAACATTGTATAAATGCTCTCAATGCAATGTGTTTTTTAAATCCCGAAAAGGGTATTTAGGGCATGTGAGTAGTCGTCATAGTGAAATGGAAGTGGCCACTGGTGACGAATCAGTTATATCGGCAACCCCTCCAGCACTTCCAGTAACCCCACCTCCTAAAACCCCACCCCCACCAGCAGTTATTGCTACCAATTCGCCAACTTCCACATGTTTATCTTCCAATCCACCACTTCCTTTAAGAAAGCGGGCGCTTGCCACGCCGACAACCACAAAAACACTCGATTATGAGAAACGTCGTGAACAGGAGGAGAAACTCGTGGCGGATATTATTGATCGAGTTCGTCGAGAATGTGAGGCTCAAGGTGCAGCGGTATCCCGCCGCGGATACACGCGACGCACCACCGTCATGAATTCTTCATGAACTCTTTAGAGGAGCGGCATCGCGTTACATTTTTTAATACGACATTTATATATATACATATAGATATAATTATACATATATATTCATATTCACATTTTATTTGAACAACGAGTCATCCAAATAATGTCCATTCTAAAGACTGAAAGTAAAATTTTAGTTTGTGATGCGCTTTTTTCCCAAATAATTTCAAATAAAAATTGAAACATTATTAAAAATTCGATATCGATTTTATTCATGTTATATAATTTCAAACGAATAAATAAATAAATTCATGATTCAAGTAAACAATTTAGGAAATTTTATAAATAAGTCTGATGTGTTTTTAATAAATATAATAATATACTTCAAATAGAAATTCATATAATTAATATAATACTATATTATATACATACATTTATTAAAAAAAATAAATGATTAAGAATAGAATAGTTATATTTTAATTGATATTGATAAATTTTTATCTATTTTGAAAATTACCTTATACTTGTTTCTTACGAAATCTATCACTTAATATTTTATTAAATTAAAATATTCAACGAACTTTTAGTTCGTTTATAAAATCTATATGTCTGTGTCAGAGGCGGATTATCCGTAAGGCAAACTAGGCACGTGCCTAGGGGCGTGTAGTTAGAAGGGGCGCGCGAGCTCAGAATTTTTAAAATTTATAGTATTATGATGGGCATTTATGGCCGATACAGGGGCGTCGATAAAGTGATTGCCTAGGGCGCTCTGGACCTTTAATCCGCCACTGGTCTGTGTGTCTGTCGCCAAAAAATTTTCGATTTTTTAAATTTTGATTTTGGATTCGAGTAGAACTTAAAAAAGTGTAAATGAAAAATGGTCTTGGGTTGGGTTTTTTAAAATTCGGTTGGGAACATGGTCAAATCGGCGGTCAAAGTTGAAAATTTCCCATATTTTCAGCGCATCTTCGATCGTATCATTATAATTATAAATTATATAAATTATATTAATTATTATTATCTACATTATTTATCTAATTCTCACAATATATTAAAATCATATAAATTGGAATTATTTATGCAATTTTGTGATAAATATGAATAAAAGTTCGTTGATAGTAATGCTTCTCAGATGTTTTTTTTTTAAAATATGATAAAAATTTGAAAGTAGAAATTTAAAATAACTTCAATTATCCTAAAAATATTAACACTTTGAACGCCAATAGGATTTTTTCAAAATGTCCAAAAATGTTTTTGTGTTTTTAGGTTTTATTTGTTAGAGAATATGTAAATACAATTTTTTTCTTTTTTTTTTGAGGTAATATTGAGAGAATTTATTGAGCTTTATATGTGTCAACCACCGGTGGCTGCTGCAACCCGAATATAATAATATTATAGATGGCACCGCGTCGGCCAAACTGCAGGTAACTGTGGGCCACGTCGGCCACGCTGAAAAGCAATTTCTATGGAACAAGTGGCCAACAGCCCAAAAATACCGCCAAAGCTAGACATGCCACCGGTGGCCGACACGGCGTTCAAAGTATTAAACAATTCTTCTAGGTATATTCAATATTTATTTTTCATATAGAAGTTTACTTGAATCAATTTTATTTGAAATTTAAAATAAATTTAAATTACTATTTGTTAAGAATATATTTATATAATTTATTTATTATATTTATAAATATTGTTGGGAAAAAATTAATATTTATTAATATATTTTATCTCTAGTTTAATTAATTTTTATTACAATATTATGAATGCCAATTTTTTAATTGAATTATTTAAATTAAACTATTTTTCTAATTAAATCATGAAATTAGAATACATATATAGGAAGGAAGGTGCTAAAAAAGCCAAGGCAGGAATTATTTTTAAACTTCAATTTTAGTTTAGATAAATTTTAATCATTTCCCATTTCTTAATATAAATATTTTTTCATAAAAAATTTAATAATTATTCACACAATTATATATATACTATTATACAAAATATATTTATATATTCTAAAAATTCTTCCTATATCTATTTTGTTTATTAATTGAAATCACTCCAATAATTTTAAAAAATTAAAATTTCTCTTTTACTTCAATATAATTAAAAACAAAACATGTAAAATTTTAAAGTCAAGTATTATATATATATATATATATATATATATAACATTTAAAATAATAATAAAAATTTTTTAAATTTTATCTTAAAAAAAAAAAAAATTTAAATCTCCTGTTATATCTAGAAACATTTCAAGTCAATTTGTAACAATTTTTCAATACCTTCAATATTTCAATGTTTATCTTATCCGATTGAAATTTGTTTTTTATGTATTATAATATATTCGATGATTTGTATAATTAGGACTGTCGAATACGTATTCTCAGCTTTTTTGCTGGGACGATTACTTTGTGATGTAATATAACAAGCAGACCTCAAGCTAAAGTCCGGAATTGCCAGGCCAAGTTTCGGACAGTGATTATTAAGGTATCCGTCCCACTTTTTTGGGAGTTGGATCACCATTGATTGACAATTTCCAGATATGTATATTGTGCCATTTTTTCAATTTTTCTCCATTAGAATAATCTACATCTGTCGTTAAATATTAAATATATATTATATATATATGGTATTCCGCCATAAATTGTATATTACAATTATTAAATTTTGTACAAATTTTGACTTGGGGTAAAGAGTGAAAATTTTTTATTAAAAATTATTAATTATTCTTTAATTAATAATTATTATTTTCATATATTAATATTAAAAGAATATATAACTCAATTTTTTTACTTTTTTTTTTGATGAATATATAGATATATTCTAATAATTTTTTTTTATATTTAAATAAATAAAAAACATAAACAAATTATTTAATTGTTTTTTACTAAAATTTAATTACTTTTTAATTAAATGTGCAATATTGATTAATATATATATATATATATATTATTATTATTATTAGTAATCTTTTATTCATTCAAAGTTTAATTTTTCTTATAATAAATCGAAAAATTTAATTAAAAAAATTATTAGAACTTTAAATTATAATTGAAATTATAATTATTTGAATATATATATTTACGAGGGTGGGGTGAAAAGTTTCCGGCCTTTTTTTTGCTATATTTTTCAACATAATCTCCATCAACACTGATACATTTCACATAACGGTGTTCTAAATAATTTAATTTAATTCAAGTCTCATCAACAGTTATAAATCGACGCAAAAATTCGTTTGGATTACGCCTACAGCGCCAAATTGTCGGTAGAAATGGTTTTTCGAAGCAGTTTTTGGTCTAACGTTAGCAAACGCGGCACGCACGTTGCACACAGCTTTCCATATTCAAATGGTTGTGCAAAATATTTCGCACACGTTCAGTTGACATCGTACAAGTCTAAGTTTTCTTGCATGTTGAAAAATAAAGCAAAAAAAAAAAAAAAAATTTAAAAACATCGTTTTTCTTGGTCAGGCCAGAAACTTTTCACGCCACCCTCGTATATAATCTTACTTATTTCCTACGTTTTTCAAATAATTAAATAATTATTCTAACCATTTTGATTAATAAAATTAATTATATCAAAATATATATATATTTATATATTTATAAGTATTTTCTTTGTTTGATCTCTATGGTTAATTAAATTCGTGATAAACATACGTATATTAGAAATGCATGCAATTCAAATAAAATATAATGCAATAAAAATATAATTATTTCTATGTAATTAATGTTATTATAATTTTTAAATCATGATAATCAGTGTATCTCAAAGTTTAGATGTAGATTTTGATAATTACTAGGTATATGCAATTTATAATTATATTGAACAAAATATTATTATTGAATTAAAATTGTATTTTCTTTCATTAAAAAGTACTTAGTCAAAATAATTCAATTCAATTTAATAATCATTTTGTTTACTATTAATTGAGTTTCATAATGTAATAAAAAAAAATAAATTACAAATACTTTTAGGGGAAATTTTTTTTGCCAAAATAGAATAAATAATGACATTAATTCCGAAGAAACGGGAATTAAATTTTGCTCAAAACTTTCTATAGTATTTAATATTTATTCTTATTAAAAATTTGTAAAAAATCAACACAAACAATTGTAAAAATATTATACAATATCTTAAACGAAAGAAACACCGAAATTTCTTAAGTATTTCTTTTATCATACTTTATATCTAGTTAAATAATCATAAGGTGTTTTTCAATTTGTTTACCTTTATTCGAGTATGATAATAAAATGAGTTTTTTAACTTCTTATACCTATACGAGGTCTTCAAACGAAAAGGAAAATTTTGAATTTTCGCGGGCTGTGTACATTCAATTATCGAATTTTTTTTTTGTTATGTTAGTGCATATATGTTTCTCAAATGTTGATATTATCAGCCATTGTGGATTAGTAGTTTGTTTTTGACAACTGAAAAAGTTAGTCACGATTGAAAGAAGCGCCGGCATATGTGCATTATATCTGAGGGGAATTACTTTGAAGGGAACAAAAGGGATATTGATGAATAAATAAATAAATAAATCAAAATTCACCTTTTCTTTTAAATAAATCTCGTACTACGTATAATCTATTATAATTTATCAATACAACACAAACATATCCCATATTAATTTCTATTTTATTAATTAATATGTATAATATAGAATTCTTTTACATTTGCCAAACTTTGAGAAACACTGTTTTATTGCTCCGTTGAATTCTCTTTTAAAAGAATTCATTTTAATAAATAACGTTGAACATTTTCTTAAGGCGGAACTTCCAATTTTTTTTTTTTTAAGTGAGCTTAACGGTTACAATAATTATCTATGTATTTGACACAATTTAAAAATAATTTCAAAATTTATATATATAAAAAAATATATTGAATATAAGAATTAAAATAAATAAATAAATAAAAATGAATAACAAGAAACGACCCATCCATTTATCCAAGATGTGATATTTAGTTATTATTCCTATTATTAAATTAAATAGTATAACTCAAGTTACTTGTTTGACAAGTCACTTAGAATTAATTATATTTAAATATTTTTTGATAATACTTTCTTATTGTTAATTCTTATTTAAAAAGAAAAGTCTTTAAACAAAAAAAGAGAATATTTTAGCAGGCGACACGTTTGCTTAGCATTCGTGAGGATTTGCTCCCGAGAAAGTTTCCTAGTATACGACCAATCCTTTGGTGGTTCTTTCTCAGTTTGTTCCTTTTTATTCTTATCTACACAAACAAATACAATAACCAATATAACTAAAGAACGGATATTTTGTCTTCTTTCTCCTAAAAAATTATAAATAAATTATTTTGTTAATATGTTTAATTTCTTTTGAATAATAATATACCATATAAATATATATACAGCAGTGATTCTCAACCTTTTTTTTTTACCGCGGCACACTTTTAACGGTTTAAAAATTTGGAGGCACACAAAGAAAAAGATAAGTGTAAAAGTTTACCTTATTGAAAATATGTGGTCCCAAGACGGTTTACCTTTTTGTTTGTTTGTTTTTTTTTAGAGCCATATTGAAAAAATTTAGAAAAAAAAGTCGGAAATGTTTAAGAGGCTAGTCCCAAAAACGTTTTGCCTTTTTTTAGAACCAAATTAAAAAAATTTATAAAAAAAATGGGAAATGTTTAAGAGCCTCTAATTTAGCGGCACATTTTGATAATCTCGCGGCTCACTGGTTGAGAATCACTGATATACAGTATATTTATATAAATAAAATAAATAATCTTTGTTATTGAAGTTTTAATCAAACAGAATGTTTTGAATGTGTTATTTTAAAATTTAAAGCAATTCTATATTGTTAAAAATATATTTAATGTTATCGTTCCAGGATGAAAAACAATATTATAATTTCAAATTTACAATTTTTTTATTATCAGTTTATTTTTATATTTAAGACATATGATTTTAATTAAGATATTCAACCCTACACCAATCCAAAATTTTAAAACTTTAAAAATATTTATATAATACCTATTAGAGGTAATTGTTCACTCTAACCGATGTATCATGGATTTGGATAAAACTTTACCAGTGAATTCCTTTTTTTGATTCCAAACAAACATTCCTTAAGCAGTGTATGGCGGTCGCTTCTAGTTAATGAGATAAAAATTATTAAAGTTTGCATATAAATCTATTTGCCTACCATGTTTTATTTTTTGACCACTAGAGGACTCCACTAATTTTCCGTTTTTATAAGTTAATTAATTATTTAATTAAATAACTTTTCCTATATCCAAACCAAACTTATAAAAACCGAAAATTAGTGATTAAGTGAATAATTAGTGAATTAGTCAATAAAACATTATTAAATGACTGCACATTCATAACTAGTTTATCTGTTAAATCAGCGTTTTTGAAACTGTGGGGCGCCCCTCCCCCCTGGAGGCGCGAGACTGTTGTAAGAGGGGCGCGAAGGTATTAGAACCAATTTTGAAAATTTTCGATTCTTTTTCAATTTTTTTCAATATGGTTCTAAAAAAAGGAAAGATGATTTTGCGGTGCTCTGAACCATAGCCCAGCCCTGTTGTTATATTATTTCAGAAATGTGCCCGACTATTGAAAAAGGAAATTAGATTATTACAAAAATTAAGGGGGGGAAGAATTTTTTTAAAAAAAGGGGGGCGCCGGTACAGAAAGGTTGGAAACCACTGTGTTAAACTTTAATAATTTTTATCTCGTAAACTAGAAGCGACAGCCATATACAGTTTAATGAAAGTTTGTTTGGAATCAAAAACGGAATCCACTGGTAATGTTTTATCTAAATCGATGTTACATCGGTTAGACTGAACAATTACCATTTACTTATATACTTATAATATTGTTTGCTTGTTTTTTTGATTAAATTATCTAATAAAAAAAAAAATTAAAATATTACCTATAATTTAATTTGTTAATAATAATAATATAAGTGTTGATGAAAATGTGTGTATATATATAATAAAAATAATAAAAAAAAGAATTATAGAGAAACTTTTATAAATAAATAAGTGTATGAGAAAGTGAAAAAATAACTAAGAAAAAACATTTTTATTTCTTTATTTTTATTAAAACGATGAAATTAAAAAAAAATAAAGCAAAACTAAGAAAACTTCTTTACTTGTCTGAAAAATTCTTAGTGTTATTATTGGTTACTGAAAAATGTCTTCAGCAAGTATATACTTTACTTTAAGATTCTTAGTATATTTAAATTCAAAAATTAAAATTGCTATTATATCTATTATCAATATTTTATTTATTTATTTATAATATCATTTTCTATTGAATTATATTTTACAATACATAGAACAGGGGTGTCTAAAATGCGGCACCCGGGCCGTATGCGGCCCAAACGCAAATTATGAAAATATTAAAAAGTTAAAATTATATTTATGTGCGGCCCAGCATTTTTTTTTTCTTTTGCAATGTGGCCCTCGAATGATCATAGTTTAGACACCCCTGACATAGACAGTTTAATTTAACAAAAATCCGTTCAATAGTTATATAAAAAATAAAATATATATATTAAATAAAAAAACACCAAAATCTATATAAAGTAGATATTATTTAATTTAATAATTGTAAATGACTTGAAACGCTTACAGGAGCAATGCGTGCCAATTCTTTATATCTCTTTCGAATTAAGTATATTAACATTATTATAATTATTATATAAAATAAATATATTATATATATAAATATAAATTATATTATATATACATTTGAGATCTAATTACTATATCTCTTATCTACTTCCATTTTCCACATTTGGGATTAATTAGGTTTTTTTTCTAAATACTACGTCTTTCTAAAATTGGTGCAATTTATAAATTATTATAATGTGTTATTCCTAGTCCAATGTATAGTGTAATATAAAAAATTTGATCTTTAAATAATAGAAAAGAATATTTATATCCAAATAAAATGTCAATTTATATTAAAACAAAAATTCTACTGTTAAATTATAATAAAATTATAAAACTTAATTAAAAAGTTACATATTTATTTAAAACCCCAAAATAATCTTACAAATTTATATAAATTAAAAAAAAAAAGATTTATTATTTAAAATATTTAGAACTTTAAATGTTTTTGAAAAAAAAGTATTTTCTTTTTTCTTTTTATGTTTAAAAAAGTTTTTTTTTTTTATTATTTGTGCATGTTTTTTTAGCAGCTGAAATTTTCCTTAGGATTTTTTGAAAGAAGAAAGAATCGTCACTTTTCCATTCTAAAACTGTTCAATAATTTCCATTGTATATAAAGAAAAGTCGATCTGTATTGTTTCAGCCTCGAGAAAAATCAACTTTATTAGTATTTTCTTAATTTAAAATAGTAAATTTAAATGACGTCACTATGTCATTCATATTGAAATTTGCCTTCCGCCATTCTTTTTTAATTGATATTGTATTAATATTTTTTTATATTTAAAATTTTTTATTTAATTTCTAAATAAAATTGAAAATATATTTATTATAATAATATTTTAGAATCAAATTACGAAATATATTTATTATTCTCTCACCAAAAAGAAAAAAAATTATCCATGTAGTTAGCAACATAATAACAATTATAAATGAAGAAAGTTTAAATAAATTGTTGAATAATTTTGATCTAATAATATTAAATTATATTATATTAATTAAAATATTTTTTAGATTAAATTATAAATAATATAAATGATATTTGATTATTATAAATAAAAAGAAAAAAATATAACCGTCTTTCTTAATTAAAATAATATAGACAAGTATATATATATACAGGTGTCAATATAATTCCTGGATTTATATTATTATCAGTAGTAATCCTTGGTCGAAATTGTCTATAAGCTATGCTACTTTGAAAAATATAAAACTAAAGTCATCTTTATTATAACAACATATATATATATATATATATATATATATATATATATAATATTATGTTTATTATGGTCGTTCAATTTATTATTTACATATATCGAAATATAAAGGTATTAAAAATAAAATTATTATTGAAATCCATAACATTTCAACAGTGATTCCGGAAGAACTTTAGCTGGGTCATTGGATACATATAATGTCTAAAAGAAATTATAATTATTACTTAAATAATATAGGAAGTAAATAACTTGATTATAATTACCATTTTTGGAAGAGGCTTATGTGGTCCATAATAATCACAAAGATTTTCACTATCAAAATATTTCGGTGGTTTCTCATAGGTTCGAAATCGCTTCTCTCGAGGTAATTGATCCAAAGGATTTTTGGGTGTTTTTGGAACAATACTTCCAAATGTTCGATACATGGGAGGGTCATTTTTTTTTGGAAAATAAAAGCACATTCTGAAATAAGAAATCAAAAAAGATATTAAAGCACGAAGTCTTATTAAACACTAAACTCCCCTGGATCCACTAAATATAAATTTCCTTTATAATTTGATAATCTTAAAAAAAATCTGGAGTGTCTCCACTCGACTATCTCGCAAATTTGAATTGGATTAAATAACATATATTAATTTAAATTAAATTAAATTAATTAAATTATAAATTAAAATTAATAAATTAATATTTATTAGACCAGCGCATGTTTGGCTCTTTGTTGATGGCACCACGTCACGTGTTGGCGCGTGAGATTTGCAGTGTTAAAAAATTAATTCTGGTAATTTCAGCGAATCAATCAAGCTGAAATTCTATATATAGCAGTTTTATACAATTATTAATCATGTGAAAAATTATCAAACATATATCTTTATTTTTACGGTCACTTTAGAAGAAAAAAAAAATCAAAACGTAGGTAATGACCTTCTTCCGGTTGAGCTATATTTCTCAAAAGTTGATAGAAAACTATGAATTTTGAATAATGCCCATGTACCAAATTTCATGATTCTAGCTCAAACCGTTTTTGAGTAATTTTGGTTACATACATACACACATACACACACAGACATTTTTCTCAACCCTAGTGAAAATGATTCAGGAACCTTCAAAACGTATAAAAACATCAAAATCTCAACATCGAAAATTTTCGTGATCGCAATACTATCTCTTGCGAGATAGTAATTAACATGTAATACATGTGAATTACAAAATTGGTAAAACACCTCTTATCTTATCATTTATTGCAAATGCATTAATCCAACCGCCAGAAAAATACCTCTGTCTTAAATATCGCTCTCTTTCTCTTTTACAATCACTCGACTAAAATAAAAATAATATTAACACTCCATTTTAATTTACTGGTAATTAATTAATAAGAATATTACAGATATATACAATATTATTTATTATTGGGCTTAAAAAGATGTGAAATGCAATAGTCCTTTTTTACCGAGCGACGAAATGAAGAGAAGGTATTGTTTTCACCCAAATTTCACATGTTTTGATTTTTACATTTAAATTTTGTTACCGGAAAAAGTATTTTTAGCATGATGTCTGTCCATCTGCTGTCCATTGTGTGTCCGAATAGACGTGTACAGTTCCAACCGCTCAACGGATTTTGATACAATTTGGTATAATATATTTACTTTATGCATCAGTAGCATGTAAATATAGAAATAGAAAAGCATAATAGAATGTCAGTTTTATCTCCAAATAAATAATTTTTCACTATCACTTTCGCTAAGTAGGCTAAGTATGTAAAAAGTTGATGAATTTATGGTACTGATGCATTAAGTATATATACGAAATTTTATCAAAATCCGTTGAGCCGTTCAAACTATACACGTCTATACTTTTGGCGTATATCCGGAAACTGGAAGTGGTAGTTTACAAAGTAATAATTTTATATTCATTGTCGGAAAATATTTCACTTAAAATATAGTAGTAATTAATAATTGATTAATTAAACTAAAAATAAAAACCATGATAATATAATTAAGTCATTTTAATTCAAGTTTTAAAAATATTTTTTTTTATACTTTATATATATACTTATAATGTTGTTTGAAAATTAATTTATTTCAAATCGTCGGTCAGTTCTGTGCCTGGCCAAAGCTCATTTTTAAAAATGCATGTAAAACGAAATTTATATTAAAAATTCATTGCATTCTCTTAGACTATCAACATATAAAATTATTTTCATAATTTTAATAATTATATGAAGATATTATATAATTATAATTAAAAATTAGGTAAATTCTTAAAAAGAGAAATTGATTTACTAATAGAAAAATTCGAAACCTTTTATTATTTATTTGATTCTTATATTTTATATTCTGTTCGCGTTCTTTTGTTCGTGGAGATTCCCATGGATCTCCAAGAAACACCGAGTATTTATGAGGTTTCTTACTTTCATGCCAACATTTCTCAAATTGTTTCATTCGACAATCCTAAATGAATTTAAAATTATTATCATTAATTATAAATATTTTATTATAATTATATTGTATATTATAATATATTAATTGTTATATATTTTTTACATTAAAAATATGCAATGTTACAGGATCACCAGACATAAATTGTTGATTACGTCTATCTTCATGCGATTTTTGAATATATTTAAAAAATTTCAAAGATTTCAATTGTGTTTCAAATGGTGATAATTCCCTGAAAATATCAATTTTAAAAAAATTTATATGATTTTGTAATATATTGAATTATCTTTGTATATTAGAGAATTAAGAGATTTATTATTTTTGTTATTCTAAATATCTAATATTTTATTTTAACTCACTGACTAATTAATTAATCATTAATAATTTTCATATTTCTCATATGAATAGAAAATAGAGAAGCTATATTTTATTAGTCTCTCTAATATTATTTGCTCTATCCAAAATAAAAAATTGTAAATACAATATCGCAGGATATACTATTATATGTAAATATTTATTTATTATCTATTTCAGTGATTCCCAAAATTATTTGGTTTGGCGCCCCCTATACAAATAAGCTGGAGTGTCTCTCCACTCTTCTATCTCGCAATTTATATTGGATTAAATAACATATATTATATTTAAATTAAATTTAATTAATTAAATTATAAATTAAAATTAATAAATAATATTTATTAAACCAGCGCGTGTTTGGCTCTTTGTTGATGGGATAAGGTTACGTGTTGGCGCGTGAGATTTGCAGTGTTAAAAAATTAATTCCGGTATTTTCAGCAATTTAATTTGAATAATGCCCGTATACCAAATTTAATTATTGTAGCTCAAACCGTTTTTGCGTAATCTTGTCTACAAACACACAGAGAGAGAGAGAGACATTTTTCTCAACATTAGTGAAAATGACTCAGGAACCTTCAAAACGTAAAAATACATCAAAATCTCGACATCGAAAATTTTCGTGATCGTAATACTATCACTGGCGAGATGGTAAAAAGTACAGTATTATTACAAAATAAAAAATATTTAAATATTTCTATTAAAATTTATTATTAATATTATTCTTATTATTCCAATGATGAATTTATTTCATAATAAAGATCTCTATTTTAAAAGAAATATTTTAATTTTGAATAATAATAATAACACACAGACATTTTTCTCAACCTTAGTGAAAATGACTCAGGGACCTTCAAAACGTATAAAAACATCAAAATCTCGACTTCGAAAATTTTCGTGATCTCTGGCGCGATAGTAAAAATATTACTCAGCGCCTCCTGGAAATTATTTATTTATTTTTAATTTTAATAGCAATTAAAAATAAATATATAATTATACCTATATTCATGTTATTATTTTTCTTATCGTAACATGAAGCAAATAAAGATTGCACATAAGAAACATTGTTGTTTGAAATTATGAAACAAAATATTAAACTCTGAATAGTAAGATAATACAAATTTTCTCAAATGCCATCACAGCCCCGTGGATCTCTGCAGCGCCCACTTTGGGAATCAGTGATCTATATATCTATTAACTAACAACATTTGTAATAATTTATAATTGATTTACTGATCAAAATTAGAAATATTCCCTTGATACTTACTCTGTTCTTGTTTTAAGACTATATACTCCTTTTCTATTCTTTGTTCTCACTAAATGATGTAATTTGAATAGAATAAAGAGAACCCATTCTTTGGCTTCCTTTTCCAAAGCATCCATCTTTTCATTATTAACCAAAATGCCGAATTCCTATGAATGGAATAAAATCCCTTTATGATTATAAAAAAATGAGATACCTATTAATTTAGATATTGAATTAAGAGACAAACACGGTACATGTAATTTATTGGTCATCGTTTCATTGGAATTTAAAATCATTCTTATCCATGCTTTCAATTCATAATAGTTGAAAATACGCCATCGAACATAGAATCCCCTCCAAAACGATTGGATCCGTGTCGCCATTTTGTTATAATAATTCACATACATTTCTTTCACTCGTAACTGAAATATTATATAAAAAAAAATATATTTTTCTTTTCTAAAAAGATATGATGGAAATAATTATATTATATTAATGCATTTTTATGTAACTCATAATATGAGTATAATATATAAAACCTCTTCGATGAAATATAATAGGAGAAAATAACGAGGCATCGCAAAAATATAATAACAGATTGCCCTAATAAAAAAAAAAAATGTTTGAAACCTGTTTAAAATATCCCACAAAAATTGCCTAACCTATCAGAATAAGTTTAAGGTATATAATTACAAATATTAATTTGAATTAATGAGCATTTCGCACAAGAGGCCGCCACTAGTCTATGTTTCAATATTCCAATTTGCAATGTCTTCCCGTATCAAATAAAGTGTTTTTGCGAAGAGTTCTTCTTCATTACTTTAATATGAAGAAAAGTGATCATCTTAGTGAAAGTTTACAGCGAGTATGTTCCATCTGAACAATCGTGTCGGAAATGGTTTGGAAGCTTTAAAAGTGGTGAGATTTTGAGGTCAAAGACAAGGAACGGCCGGGTCAACCCAAAAAGTTTGAAGACGAAGAATTGGAATCACTACTCAATATAGACCAATGCCAAAACGCTTCAGGAGTTGTTAGAATCTTTGGGTGTGGATGAGTCAACAGTCAGTAAAAGCCATGGGATTGATTCAAAAGTAAGGAAACTGGGTCCCTTACGAGTTGAAGCCATGCAAAATCAGTGAAAATCTACCTAGAAACACTTAAATGGGAAGTCCTACCCCACCCGCCGTATTTTCCAGACATTGCGCCTTCGGACTATTACTTGTTCCGGTTGATGACACATGTCTGTCTCAGCAGGAGTTCACTTCATATGAACAATGCAAAAAATGGGTCGATGATTGAATTGCCTCAAAAGACGAGTCGATTTTTCGAGCTGGCATCCGAAGATTGCCAGAAAGATAGGAAAATATGGGAAAAATTGGTCACCAATGGAAAATACTTTGATTAATATATTTGTAACCATTATTTGAAAATAAATCCGTAAATTTCTAAAAAAAAAATAGGCTCATTATTAATTCAAGTACCCAATATATATAGATAATAATATATAATAATAGTAAGAATGATGTATTATAGAACAGAAATTATAAATTGGGTAAATACTTCAAGTAATTGTCTATAAATTTTTCGGCCAAGGTATCCCCGCCATATAGCTTGAATAATGGTTGCATTTTGATTAAGAAAGGAGAGCCTTCTTCGAATCAGCCAACCACGAATCCATTTTTGAATGGTTTGTGCTGCTGTGAAAAGAAGAACAGCAATTGTCTCGCGATTGCTTTTGAAAAAAAAAAATTAATTAATAAACTATTAATTTATTTTCTATTTAAAATGAAAACAAAAGATGAATATAAATAGATTAAATTATTAATATACTTAACTTAAATAAACTAAATGATTATTTAATTTATAAAGTTAAAGAGACATTTATACAATATTGACAATATTATTGAATATATTTAAGGAAATATATTGACTAAAATACCTGACAGAGCAACAGACTTTAAATAATAAAATGAAAAAATTCACTTTTTTTACATAGAAATATCTTACTTGTAAAGAATTTCCAAATCATGAAATACATTGTCTATATCATATAAAATTTCAGCCACAGAAGCCATAAAATAAGATTTGGTTTTTTATTTTTATTCTAATCTAGAAGTGTTTACAAATAAAATAAAAAAAAATGTATACAAAACAATTAACCAAATTCAAAATTAGAAAAATTTAAAAAATTGTAAATTTAGATATTAAGTATATACAAAAAAATGTAACTTTGTTTTTGTTTAAATCTTGATTAAAATTGAAAGTAATAGGTTGGGGAATAAGTTCATTCGTATTTTTTTCAAAGACCTTTATTTAAATGATTTGTTTGTTGTCTGGCAGAGTTTGTTTGTATTCATTAGAAAGTGCTTTTTCTGCTCTACAAACCTTGTTATTTATTTTTTAATTTAATTTTATTTTTTCCTATTTTTCAACCTTAGAAATAAGATATCCAGGAGGAAAAAATCAGCATTTTCGTCATTTACATTTCTTCGTTTTTCAGCGCAATCAAAAAGCAGTTGAAACTGCTCGTAACATATGCAACGTCCACGAGGGTGTCATAATTGAATGCGCAAAACAAAAATGGTTTGCGAAGTTCAAAAACGGCGACTTTGACGACCTGCAGAATTCGAGGAGGAAGGAAGATGGTCGCCAAAAAAGTCGTGAATTGACCGAAAAAATAAACTGCGATCATAAGACGATCCTCAATTATCTTCATTCAATAGGATTTACCGAAAAACTCGGAATCTGAGTGTCTCAGCTCAAATAAAATCGTCTTCAAATCGCTGCTAACACCTCGTACGCCATCGAGCAACACGCGGTCACTAACAACGCTTTTTGTTACCGAATCGTCACTGGTGATGAGAAATGGTGCCGTACGTCCATATGAAGCAAAGAAAGGAGTCGGTGGCCCCAGGAGACACGCCGAAGTCGAGAGTCAAGCATGAGTTCCATCCGAAAAAGTATATGATCAACGTTTGTTGGGACTGGGAAGGCATAATACACTGGGAAATGCTTGGAAATAACGCAGCGACTAATAAGGAGAAGTACATCGTCCAACTACGTCGCGTAAATGAGGCTCTGCGGCTGATAAGACCCGATCGACAAGGCCAAAATATCTTGTTACACGATAACGCCAAACCCCATGTTGAAAAGTCATCAAAACCTCACTTCAAAAGTTCGAACGGGAGGTTCTTTAGCATTCACCGTGCTCTACGGACCATCCCCCCACCGATTATCACTTTTTCCTCTCCATGTCGAATCAAATGAAGGGTGTTATCTTCGACGGCGTAGAGCAGTGGTTCTTAAACTGTGGTCCGCGGACCCCTGGGGGTCCGCGAAGCCTTTACTGGGGGTCCGCGGTCCTCGGAAAAAAATCATCGTAAAAATATATACATATATAAATATTTAAAGTTCATTGTTTAACTATATCCTCCTAGAGAATTACGGCTATAATTTAATACTATTAATAATACTATTTTATTTTATTAAATTGATAATTATGTCAATTAATTTTTTGTGAATAAATAAACATATATAAAAAACTATATATAAAATTTGAATTTTCATCCATTCATTCATTTAAAATCATTTTTCGATTGTTCCTTTAAAATAACCCCTCTTAGGGGCTCGGAAGGGGAGGCATATAAGGGAATTTTCTTTCACTTTGTTATTGGGGAAAACCAGGGGAGGGGACAGTCTTACCCGGAAAAACCCAAATTGTCAGCGTCCACTCTGGGGTTTTAAACAGTTTTAAAGCAAATGTTAATTATAAGTTCATTTCTCAACGAGTTGTATCTTTAAATTATTTTTATTAATGTTAATTATAAGTTCATTTCTCAACGAGTTGTATCTTTAAATTATTTTTATTAATTTAATTAATTATAATTAAATTATAGCTAATAATAGTTTATTATAGCTAATAATTTTTTTTAATTTTTAGTGTAATTTGCATGATCATTATTTTATAAAAACACTAAACACATTTTGCAATTTCCCAGAAAGGCTGTTTTTGAGAGTAAGTATAAGTTAGTTTTATGAATAAAAAATATTTATTTTAATAATATTTTAGAATCAAATTACGAAATTAATAATATTTTAGAATCAAATTACGAAATTAATAATATTTTAGAATCAAATTACGAAATATATTTATTATATAAATTAATATTCATTTAAAATGATATTAAATCATTTATTTAAAATGATTTAAAACATTTATTAAAATGATTTAAAACATTCATTTAAAATGATATTAAAACATTCATTTAAAATCATATTAAAACATAGCTAGTAAATAATAATTCGTTATATTTATATTATATTTATATTATATTTATATTATTGTAGTTCAATGTTAATAAATTACTCCATAAAATGGATCGTTGGCTACAAACTGGTTCAACACAGAAACGGAAAGAATCAGATGATGAGGCATCAACAGCAAACTCTACCAAGAAACGCAAAACTAGAAAATATTCGGATGATTATTTATCATTTGGATTTACTTATATTTGCAACAATGATGTGGAAAGACCAGTCTGCGTTCTATGTCAGGAAAGTTTATCCAATGAAAGTATGAAACCTGCTAATCTCAGACGTCATTTACAAACAAAGCACAGCGAGCATGTTAGTAAGTCTATCGAATTTTTTAAAATGAAAAAAGAAGAACTTAATTCAAGTCAGAAATTGATGGTAAAGACGGGATCTGGTGGTATGAGTAAGAAAGCAGTAATGGCATCATATGAAGTAGCTCTACTTATTGCTAAAGCAGGAAAGCCGCATAATATAGCAGAGCAATTAATTCTTCCTGCTACAAAAGTAATTACAAATATAATGTTAGGAACTAAAGCAGCAAACGATATAAATTTGATTTCATTATCAAATGATACGGTTAAGAATAGGATTGAAGACATGTCATGTAATATAAAAGAAGAATTAATATCGAGAGTGCGCAAAAGTCACTATTACTCATTACAATTGGATGAAAGTACTGATGTCACTAATAATGCCAATTTGTTAGCTTTCATTAGATATGAGTTTGAAAATCAAATACAAGAAGATGTATTGTTTTGTGATTCACTACCTTCACGAACGACAGCTAATGACATATTTAACAGTTTGAATAATTTTATAACCGAAAATGAAATAGAGTGGCCAAAATGTGTTGGAATTTGCACTGATGGTGCTCGTGCAATGTCAGGTACAAGAACTGGATTGATTGCTCTTATTAAAAATGTTGCGCCTCAGGTTGTTTGGATACATTGCTGCATTCACAGAGAATCATTAGCAGCCAAAAATATGTCACCAGATTTGAAAAGAACATTAGACGAAGTAGTTAAAATTGTCAATTTCATTAAGGCTCGTCCACTTAATTCCAGAGTTTTTAAAATTTTGTGTGAGGAAATGGGTAGTCAACATACACATTTATTATTACATACAGATGTACGTTGGTTGTCCCGCGGGAAAGTACTCATTCGCCTTTTTGAGCTTCGAGATGAAATACGATTGTTTTTAATAGATGCGCATTTTGAACTGACCGAATGTTTCAATGATTTTATCTGGTTAGCTAAGGTGGCTTACTTGACTGATATTTTTACAAAATTGAACGAACTTAATTTGAGCCTGCAAGGTACTGTTGTAAATATATTTAAAGTTGAAGATAAAATAGAAGCAATGATTAAAAAAATCGACTTGTGGTCGAAACGCATCCAGAACGGTGTATATGAGTCTTTTCCAACTCTCAATGATTTCATAGAAAGCTCCAGTGAAAAATTGCTTAATCAAACGCGTCAATTATTTGTTGAACATTTAATTACTTTGAAAAGCAACTTCAGGAAGTATTTTTCTACTCCTGATCCTTGCAATAACTGGATCAGAGATCCATTTAATATGGAAATTACAAATGCTAAACATTTATCTGCACCTGAACAAGATATTCTCGTGGAATTATCATGTGATACAACTTATAAACTAAAATTTAACAAAACTGAATTGAGCAACTTTTGGTTACTTCTCAGGTCAGATTATCCTGCGCTTGCAAATAAAGCACTTCAACACTTGATTCCATTCTACACAACATATTTATGCGAACAAGCTTTTTCGGTACTATTTTATATTAAGTCTAAATATAGAAACAAATTAAATGTAGAGCCGGATCTTAGATTAAAAGTTTCCAATATTAAGCCAGATATTGAGATTCTTGTTTCAAGAAAACAACTGCATACATCTCATTAAATATGTAAGTTATATTTAATGAGATAGATGCAGTTATTTTTTAAAATATTTCTTATTTAATATTTTCTGAAAAAAATTATAAAATATTTATATGAATTTAATGTAAGTACCCATTATAATTTGTGAGATTTGTTGCTATGACAATGTTTGTATTTTCTTTCTTCAATATTATAATTTCTAATAAAATGTGTTCTACAATATGCAAAAAAATCGTTATTCACCAATCACTGTTAGAAATATTCATCATATATCCTTGTCCTTATGAGATCGTAAGCCAGAAATTAATTAATAAAATGACGTAAAGTACCTAAAGTTGTGATGGGGGTCCGTCAAAAAAAATTTTTTCAAGTGGGGGTCCG
Source organism: Labia minor (assembly GCA_963082975.1). Lineage (NCBI taxonomy): Eukaryota > Metazoa > Arthropoda > Insecta > Dermaptera > Spongiphoridae > Labia > Labia minor. Next base: position 107,643,658 of record OY720344.1, read on the forward strand.
TGGAGTACATAAGTTTAAGAACCTACGGCGTAGAGGACATGAAAAACTTCTTCGACACCAAACCAGGTGATTTTTGGCGGAATAGAATCAACAAATTGGTCGAGAGGAGGGAGGAGTTGCTAAACAGTAACGGCAAATACATAATTGATTAATTTATTGTTATAATATTTGTTTTTTGTTTAAACAAAGCTCTTTAAAAAAACGAACTTATTCCCCAACCCAATAATTGTTCAAATTAGTTGTCATGCCATGGATTTGGATAAAACTTTGCTAGTGGATTCCTTTTTTAAATTCAAAGAAACTTTCTTTATGCAATATTTCTAGGTCTCTTCTGGTTTACGAGATAAAGATTTTTTTAAATTTGACAGGCTAGCTGGTTATGAACGTCGAAATGTGCAGCCATTAAGTAATGTTTTATTGATTAATTCAGTAATTATTCTCTTATTCACTAATTTTCTGTTCGGTTTGGATATAGGGAATTATTTAATTAATTAATTTTTTAATTTTTTTAAATCTAATCCGAAAACTAAATAAAACAGAAAATGAGTGGAGCCCTTTGCTGGTCAAATTAATAAAACATCGTATCTAAATAGAATATCCATGGATTTATATGCAAATTTTAATAATTTTTATCCCGTGAATTTTAATTTGAAATTTTTAATTTATTTCCTAGAGAGTATAAAGATAATCAAGGAGGAGGGAAGAAAGGCACCACTTTGAATACATTATTTTAATAATAGTTTTATAATAAATTAAGAATAATGAATATTAATGTTCAATAGATTAATCAATTAAGTTTTTTTTTATTGAATAAACAAGATGGAAGAAGCTCCTTAGATATGTATATATGAACGCTGAATGAATTTTGAAACAAATAGATTCAACGTCAGGGTGCGGGAACAGATTAACAGATTGAGAAAGACAGAAAGAGAGTGAAAGATATAGCTTAAGAACTTAAGAACCCTTATTCTATTCAATATTATTCAGCATTCCAAACAATATTATATAATAATATTATTTATGAATTATCATTTTCTAAATCAAAGATAGAAAAGAGATAAAATTTAAAAAAAGATATAAATTCATATCTGGAGATAAATATAAGTTCATTTTTATTAAAGAAATCTTTGGAAAAGAACAAAAACTATAAAGGGAAATAAAATTACAATTCTGAATAAGAAAATTCAATGAAAAAAAAAATAGTTAAATTCAATTATCTATTTTATATATGATTCACACATAAATCAATCTTTATGCGGGTAGATTATTATATATAAATGCAGAACGAAATGATTTGATTGTAGAAGTTGAGGAAGTATGATTGTACAATAAAAAATATTTTGTATTTATAAGTTTTAAAAAAAAGAAGATATCAAGGAGAGGGAAATGGCTGAGAGGTTGAAGACATTTTTTTTATTTCCACGCTTGGATAAATTGATTAAATATAATAATTGAATAATAACATGCAATTTTATTCAATCTTATGTATAATCATGATATATCTTTAAAATTTTATTTATTCTTTTTCATTTATTATATAAATAAATATTTTATTTAAAGAAAAATAAAATATAAATCATTTTACCAATATAAAAAAAAATCTTAAGAATGTTATTGTATTAGATTTTTATGTTTTAATAAATAAAATATATGTACTATATATATAATATAACAATTGTTTTTTTATATGATAAAGTTTTTTTATTTATTTATTTATTTTTTTTTAATAAAATAAGTTTAGAATTATTAGAATATATATTTAATTATTCTATGTTTTTTATTTACAAAATAATCTAAATATTATTTTCATTCTCACTCAATGTTCATTGACTTTACACCACCATGATCGAGGAAGAAAAAAATCAACTAAAGCCGAATTCTGTAAATGAATATAGAAATTATTTAATATAATAATAAATTGTAAATGTTTAAGATAATTATTATATATATATATATATATATATATAACATTTTGAATTGTTTGAAATGTTTTATAACAAATTCTAATAAGAAATAAAAACTTACTGAAGTTGGCGGACAGTTTACTCTTGCATACCATTCAATTATATAAACAGAAGAAACGATTCCCACACCGGAATAAAGTAACAGCCATAGAAATATATTACCACCTGATTTTCGTGGTAGAAATACAAGGGAAGCTTGATTTAAACAAAAAAAATAAATAAATAAATAAATAAAATGAATGAAATTAATTTTTACACATAAAATGATAAAATTGATATTTTACATACAAATTAAAATTTTATTTTATTTCCAATAAATTTATTTCAATATTTATATATAAAAATGAATCATCAAATTTTCTAATGATTTCACTATTTATTTTCATTTAATTTTAATGAATAATCTATCTATCTCTCTCTGTGGCTCTACAGAACTCGAAAGTTCTTGGACGCAGCATCCAGACCTCTCCAAGAATCCCTATCCTGAGCCATAGCCCCCCAATTCTCTCTCAAGTCCCTTCCTACATTAATCATTCACTGCGTCCTTTATCTTCCAAGCTGACGTTTCCCAATCGGGTTCCCCACCAATATATTTTTCACCATTCTTTCCTCTCCTATTCTAGCCACGTGCCCTACACATCGTAGCCTTAATGAATAATAAATAATTTTCAAAATATTTTGAAAAATCAATTCTATGTTCCCAATTTATTAATTTAATAATTTTCCTGCTTTTAATAGAGATTATTTAATAAATCATAATAAATAAAAAACTGATACATACCTCCAAAAAATCCAAATACAAAAAACAAAAACGGATAACAAAATCCAAATGCTAATGCTAAAATATATTCATGAAATATTGCAGAAATTAAAAAGACGAAAAAAAGTGATAGATTACGTTTTTGAGCACCGAAACATTCCTATAAAAAAAAGTGAAAATTTACATTTTTATTTCTTTGTTTTTGGTTATTTCAAATATATAATAAATAAAATTAATTGGGAATGGATACATACATCAAGTTCTTTATAGACATAGGCGAAAAGCCAATCATGAACAACACAATTCCATTTAGAATAATATTCAGCGTAATGCGTAGATAACCACCATTCCTGAAAATAAATATTAAAGTTTAAAATAGGATAATAATGCATTAATATATTGTTTTGGTTAATATTAATATTTCACACTGAATCTACATCAGTGTTTCCCAAACATTTTTGGTCCATAGTGAAAAAACCTCTCCCATGGACCATGAATGAAAAAATCAAATATGTATTTTGTTGGTTGTATTTGAAAATATTGTAATAAATAAGCATAAAAATGTATTTAATATACAATGGTGTGGCAACCTTCTAGAAAGATTTTGTTTATCACATGTGAAATGATATAAAGAATTTTGCTAAATTGGAGAATGAAAGACCTTTGCTCATAAAAAATCTGATCGCCAGATGTACAGAGACCCATCCGTATATCCAAAGTGGGGGAAAGGGATGGAGAGTTTTCGTTATTGGTGTAACAAGAATTTTTTAATCAGTCTTGATCAGAATTGGAGAAGGAGACACCAAATCCCTTGCTGGAGTGACATCCCGGCCACCCCCTTTGAGGAGCGCCGCAGCCCAAGAGATAGTCCAAAGAAATCAGCAAGCAGACACTCAAGACTCAAGTCTCTAAGAATTTTCCATTCATTCCTATCACAATACAGCTAAGTGGTCGACCCTTGCTTATTAATATAATTGCAATTGCTTAATGAAATTAAATTTCATTTCATTTATATAATATTTCTAAAGGCACCTTAATAAACAAACAACTCTTTATAACTACTTTGTTATCAATTATTATAATATCAATTCTTATAATATTAATTATTTTATTTTATTAAATATTTAATTTTAGTTTAATTTTATATCTGCATTTTTAATCTGAACGAATTCAATTTTATCATTTCCCTTATCAACCTTCGCGGATTCAATACCCATTTATATTCTTCAAAATTAATCCAGAGTGTTACCAAATTAATTTAATCTTATTTTCAACCCATTTTTCTCATTAAACCACCATACCTAAGCCATCCAATATATGACAATATATTTAGAAAAATTTCAATCTTGGACCAATTTTTCACTTATATTATGGAAATTTTGCATTTATCCTTTGGAATTTGGATCATAGATACTAATACAAGCAACATAGCATGCTATGCTTATGGGTTGCTTAAATTCGAAGAGAAGTTACATATATTAACGATCTTTTAATTACTGAGAATTGATAAGAATTTTTTAACGTAGTAATGCCACAGACTTAAGTAGATAGAAAACAAAATTATGAAAATGATATAAAATTTTCTTGAAAAATGACTACTAAAATGATTACTAAAAAAAAACTTATATTAAGAGATAAAACGAAATTTATCAAAAGGGTCAAACTTTGAAGAGGTTGGCCAATAATTGAAAGGTTAAAGTTAAACTCAAAATTGAGTGATGCATCAAATAAATTGTCTTTTGATTAATTTATTAAAAAAAGAAAAAAAAATTAGAAAAATAATTTTATATATAATATCCATTGAAGATGAATTATTGTGATTTAAAAAAACGTATAATAATACTCATAGATTATATAATAAAATATAATAATTATTCATTAAAACTCACAATGATAATAGAAAGTCAATGAATGATCGCGCGTAATTTTATAGATAAATTATCAAGAAAAATATTAAAAACAAAATTAACGAGTTTTTTATATATTTGAATTTTTTTCAATATCATTTATCTACGTATATATATATATATATATATATATATATATAAATGTAGCAATGAAAATTATAGATTAATTATTTATATTTTAAAGAAATATTTAAGTTTGAACTCAAAAAAGATGTTATATAAAGTGATGTATGTGTAACTAGGATGTGTGGATGTGTTAACCGTCTAGATCAGAGGTTCTCAAACTGTGGTACCTTATAACCTGATGGTAGTACCTACTGTGTACAGTTACTTTTAGTAACAAAATCATTTTGGTAGTATCTAAACTATTTGATGGAAGTTTTTGTCATACCAAGTTGGTAAAAAGTTTGAAAACCTCTTATCTAGATCAAAAACTAAAGAAGTTAAGAAATAAAATCTCATTTTTTGTTACCATTGAATAATCAGATCAGGGATTAAATTTTAATAGTTCCGGGTTCTAGTCTCGGGCCTGGGAAGGGAATTTCTCTAGCTGGGGTGTATGAGACGGAGTCAACCGAGTTAGATAAAAAGTAGCGCCTCCGATCAAGAAAATCAAGATAAAGGTTGATAGGAATTGTTCTACTGATCATAGGACACCCAATTATAATATAACTGACTTGATAGTCGTTGTCCTTACTTAGAATTTACAAAAGTTAGTGGTTTTGTTATAATAATTTTTGCTTAGATATTATTTATTTATTTAGAGAAATTGATATTTATTTGATAGATAATAAATTTAGATTTGATATAAAACAAAGAACTTAAAAAAATATTTATTTTTAATTTACTTAAACTTACTTTATAAAAACCTCGGTCTGCGAATCGAAGGAGTTCAGCAGTCGCATTCAACCAGGAGTGTAATATAACATAAAATCCACAGAGAAAAATTAACATGGCAGGGGTCATGGAAGCAAAAATGGACTTAACCATTTGTTCAAGGGGTATTTGTTTTTTTCCAAAGTCCTTATACAATGGCACCAACGAATTTTCAAATAGAAAATTTATATAAAAAATTATTCCAACAACTTCTAGAAGTCTACAAACAACAAATTTCCAATTGATACGTTCAGTTCTAGAAAAAAAAAATATATTTTTTAAAGTTGGAAATTGTATTAATACAATTACTTACATTATATTATTGTATTTTTTATATGAAACATTATTTTATATTATAATATTTTCTATTTTATTAAATTTTCAAAAATAATATATATATTATAAAAATAAAAACCTTGGATAATCATCTCGATAGACTAATGTTGGTGCAAATAGAAAATAATTGAAATTTTTATATGTAGGAATGTTCAAAACATTTTTGGTATCTTCAGTTTTTAATTTAGCTTGTAGAACTCGTGATAAATTACTTCGAATAAATGCATAGGATTTCATCATTAATCGTGTCTACATTAAATGAAGCAGAAATATTATTAAATATTAAAATAATAATTAAATAAATAAATTAAATGATAATTTATATAAATTAATATGTGTTTACAATAAACTGATAAATATATTTCTAATAAAAAATATTTTCATGTATTATTTATTTCGACTTTATACTCGAATCTGGCAATAGAAAAAAAATATATTTCAATCAAAACAATAACACTATCATTATTTATTTATTTATTTGAATAATTATAATATTCATATTTGTTTTTTCTATTTTTATAGATTAGTTAATGATTATTATACCTGTTCAGCGAGAAACGCAAGAGCAGTGGCAGTAGGAAATTTATTAATTACAACTTCTCGAGCGGGAAGAAAAAATAAGAGGATCCCATATAAAATATAAATTACTAAAAAAATTTGATCCCAAATGCGAACATCTAAAAAGAAAAAATAACAATAAATAAACAAATAAATTAAAAATGAGAGTATTTTTGCATTTTTATGTTAATACGAGGATCTGAAAAATTAAAAGAGATTTTTCTTTTTAAAGAAAGATAATAAAGAAAGTATCTTTCAATTGATTAAAATTTTTCATTTAAAAAAAAATAAAAATTTAAAATAATATGATTTAGGTAATTTTTAAATCTATAATGGAATAATAATTAATAACATCATATTAGATAAAATTTGATTTATTAGAATTTAGAGTCAAAATGTCTTGTTAAATCATAAATATTTATTATGTTGAGATTCAAATTTACAAATTTAATTTACATATACAAAATATACATTAACTTAAATTACAAAAATAAATAATAAAAATTAAATATTTAAAAAAAAAAAATATTTATATTATAATAAAAAGAGAAAAATTATATTTATTGACATCACTTGTGGCAAATATATTTTGGAAAAGAGAGGGGCATTTATTTTTTATTTCTCTTTAAACTTGCCATTTTATTAATAATGTAAAAAATATTGATATTATTTTATAAATATTATTGTTGTATGTATTAAAATTATTCAGAATTGTTCATTTTCCAGGACGGGGACTGAAGGATATCATTATATATGTAACTGAATATTACTAACTAAGGTAATATGAAAGAAAACAAAAAAAAATTAATTTTTAAGATGAAAAATGAAAATTTACATTTTTTATTTTATATTTATAAATGTTCATAGTTTCATTCGTTAGAATAAATTTTTTTGTCATGTTGGTACACATATATTTCTCATATGTTGGCATTATCAGCCATTTTATATTAGTAGTTTGTTTTTGACGACAACAAAAAGTTAGTCACGTTTTTGTGAGTTCTTAGGTTTTTTACTTAAAAAAATGGATCATAGAATCTGTATTAAATTTTACTTTAAAAATAGAATAAATTGCTCCAACGCTCTTATTATGTTGACTTTAGCATGAGCCTACTTTATCTCAAAAAAATGTTTATAAGTGGTACAAGCGCTTTACAGAAGGGCGAGAAGATGTTGATCTGCTCACTGTTTTCTTCGATTACAATGGTGTGGTGCATCATGAGTTCTTGCCAACAGCTCACACATCATTGCCTGTTTGTGATTTTTTGGCCAAAAACAACTTCGTAATTATGCTTCAACCACCGTATTCACCAGGTTTGGCTCCCTGCGACTTTTTCCTATTCCCAAAACTGAAGAGACCAATGAAAGGAAAGCGTTTTGCCACAATTGATGAGATAATGTCGGAACCGAAGAACGAGCTGATGGCCATACCATTTCAGAAGTGCTTCGACGATTGGAAGAAGCGCTGGCATAATTGTATTATATCTGAGGGGATTTTCTTTGAAGGGGACTAATGGATATTAATGTATAAATAAATACTTTTCGAAATAATTCAAAATTCACTTTTTCTCTTGACCAAACTTAGTACTTAAGATCACTAATAATGACCGATAAATTTCAATTTTGAAAATTACCCTAGTTAAACTTTCTTTATTTCCTATATAAATACTGTAACATTAAAAATTTAATTAGCAAGATATTCATTTACCTTTTGGTGAAAGTTGGATTCTATATTGTGCCCAAAATTTATATATAAAATATAACACATGTAATGAGGTCATCATTAACACCCATAAAAATAGTGCATAAGGCATTTGTCCGAAATTCCAGAAGATTTGTTTTAGTCCAACATTAATGCTAAAAATTAATTTTTCAATATTTTATTAAATTCAAATGTAAATGAAATTAATTATTAACATTATAATTTTATAAATAAATTTGAAATAAAATAAAACTTACCTGCCTGTATTAATGAGATCATTTAAAACGGCTTGAAGAAAAAATATTACAAGGCCCATTACAAAAATATTGTAGATTGTTTTTATATGAGGAATTTTAAATAAATCTGTGAGTAACGAATTTTGTGCTTTGAAAATTTTTTCTTGAAGATGTTTTCTGAAATCCAATGATTTTTTTTATTTAATTTTAATTAATATATATTTTTTTAAGATTTATATTATGAGAATATATTATAGCAAATTTAACCATCACTATTGATGGATAAATTTGCAGATTATTAACTATTGAATTTTTCAATGGTTATTTATAAATTCATTATAATTTTTTTTTTTATTCCTAAAAAGTTCATTTCAAATCACATTGTAAAAAGAAAAAAATCGTAGTAAATAGTTTAATAACAGAATCTGAATAACAATTAAATTATAGAAGCTTTTGCTTCCTTAATAATCTTTATCTAAGAATCTTAACCTTACTCTATATATAATAATTATATAGTTGCGGGACCCCGAGCCTCGGCTCAGTAATTAAGTTAAATAAAAATGATTCATTATTATTGGGTTTGGCTGGTAATATTAATACCTGGGACACCGAGCTCTCGCTCAACCCTTTAAAAAATATTAATATACAATTCTTTAATTATTTATTACAATTATTAAATGTTGCATCATTGCATCAATCTGGGGTCCTCAATAATAATACCTGGTTCACAGAATCGCCATTCAAATAATAACATACAAACAGAAATGTAGGCCTGTTGATATAAAATATATACCTGGGACACCGAACATGCTTGTCTAAAGTGCGGCCCAAATCCCTTTGAGATGCGGCCCAAACTATGAAAAATTATGAAATTATTTAAATTTGCTCATTTCTACTAAAAAGAATTAATGTTTGCAATATCTTTCATGTTCATTTATAATTTTATACATATATCTAATTCAAATAAAAAAATTATAATAAAAAGAAGTAATTTTATTTTAATAAAACTATATACGAGGGTGGTCTGAAAAGTTTCCGTCCTGGCCAAGAAAAACGATGTTTTTCAATTTTTTTTTTTTATTTTTGTTTTATTTCTCAAAATTCAAGATAGCTGAGACCTGTACGGTGTCAGCTGAACGTGTGCGAAATATTTTGCAAAACCATTTGAATATAGAAAGCTGTGTGCAATGTGGAAGCCGCATTTCCTAACGTTAGACCAAAAATTGCTTCGAAAAACCATTTCTAACGACAATTTTGCGCTGTAGGCGTAATCCAAACGAATTTTTGCGTCGATTCATAACTGTTGATGAGACTTAAATTAAATTAAATCAAATTTAATTAATTAGAACACCGTTATGAGAAATGTATCAGTGTTGATAAAGATTATGTTGAAAAATATAGCAAAAAAAAAAATTTAAAAATATCGATTTTCTTGGTCAGGTTGGAAACTTTTCATCCCACCCTCGTATACAGTAAAACCTCTCTATAAGGACATTCTCAAAACACTATTAAAATTAAAAATAATGTTTATTGTAAATAAAAATCAATGAAGTAACTATTAGACGTGTCCTTATAGGGAAGTTTTGCTGTAGTTGATTTTATTTCCATTTGTTGAAAAAATATTTATGTGCGGCCCAGCAAATTTTTTTTTTTTGCATTGTGGCCCTCGAATGGTCATAGTTTAGACACCCATGATGTAGAATATATATATATATATAAATTATATAGTAACTGATCTTTCATCTTATAAAGTATTTGTTAATTTTTCAATTTTCATCTATAAACTTAACTGCTTTAGTATTAAATCTTTTTACTATTATTTTTTATTATACTATTTTTTCCATTTATCAAATTTTTTCTAATAAATTTTAAAATTTTCTTTTTGTTCTCACTCTCATAAGATTTATAAATTTTTCAGAAATTATGTAGAGTCATTTAAAAATATATTATAAAAACATTTGAGATTATATATTTTATCATTTAAATCGTTGTTAACATTTTTGTTGAGACAGACATCGAATCAATAATCTTGTTTATATAACAGATAAAATAAATATAACTTTTAATAAAATACGACTCGTATATAATATATCATTTTTGAGATAATAATATTTGTATATATATAATACTTATATATATATATATCGTTCATCATTAAGTGTCTATTCTATATTTAATGATAATATATAAAAAAATTATTAAAAAAAAAAAGAAAATAGGGAAATGATATTCAATATTCTTGATAATATACTTTGTATTTATTCTCTTACGATAATTTAAATTAAGTATAATAATTATACGAATTTCATTGACCTCTTAAATTCGATAATTTATCACATTTTATTATTTATTATTTATTTATTAATAAATTACATTTTTTCTAAGGAGACAATCAAAATTTGATTATGAATTAAAATTTTGAAATTTTTTATTTTGAAATAATCTGACTGAAGCACGAATAATATCATCAGGAATATAACCAGAATTGATAGAATGGAAAATAATTATGAATATTTTAATTAAAACACGGCTACCTATCAATTTATAACCATTTAATTTTATTATTATTATTTTTTCTATGGAGCCATCTGACCTACGCTTTTACAAGGATGGATGGAGGGGAGGCATTGGAGCGAGGGCACTGGCTATGTTTATATTATTATAAAAAAAATTATGACAATTATAATAATATTCCTATTAGGTTATAAATTTTATCTATCATCTATCTCTGTGGCTCTACTGAACTCGAAAGTTCTTGGCCTCAGCAACCACACTTCTCCAAGTGTTCCTATTCTGAGCCAAAACCCTCCAATCCCTAAGGATTTTTTGGAAATTCACATCATAGATAATTTTAATAAAGAAAATCGATCTGTATTGGTTTCAAGTCTCAGGAAAAATAAATAAAATTAAGAAATATAATTAATAAACAAAATTTTGTAATTTTTTTTTTGTTAAAAGAATTGGAATAGAAAAATATTTTAATAATAATAATTCGATTTTAATTTCTTTTGATAATTGAATATAATTTTTTAAAAAGTTGTCGACCAATATCTGTCTATCTCTGTGACTCTACGGAACTCGAAAGTTCTTGGCCGCGGCAACCACACCCCTTCAAGTATTCCTATTCTGAGTCACATCCTTTCCCACATTATCCACCCACCGTGTCCTTGTTCTTCCAAACGGGCGTTTTGCCACTCTTTTCTCTCCCATTCTAGCCACGTGACCTGCCCACCGCACAAGCTTCTCTATTTTATAATTCTAACTATATCTGGAGATGCATAGAGGTCATGCAATTCCTCGTTATGCAGTCTCTTCCATTCCCCGGTGACTTCATCTTTCTTTGACCCATAAATGTTGCCAAAAATCCTATTATCAAATACTCTAATTCTACTCTCGTCCCCCAGAGTCATAGACCATGCCTCACACCCATATAATTATACCGGCAAAATAATTGTTTTATATATTTTAATTATAAATTTTATCAATATCTAGAATTTTACTTCAAAAACTCAGAAATTAATTATATAAAATAATATCTCTGTGAATTATGGCCAAATAAATAAATAACGAATAACAATAATATTATATTATAATAATAAAATATTAAGGAATATTATATCCCATTATTACATATAAAACAAATAAAAAACAAATAATTAAATTATTAAGTAATTAAATTAAAAATTAAATAAGAACACAACATTCAAAGCCCCCTCCCTAACAAGATTTGAAGACCACTGAAGGTGGTATGAGCAGCTAGTATTATATAAAAGTGTCAATGGATTCTTCTTTTGATGAACCAAGCATTAAAGAAAAATTAATTTGCATAAATGCAAGAAATGATTACTCGAAATCAGCTTTAAATAAATCGAGATTTATACTTATTTAATTGATGTATAAATTATATGTTGATATGTAATATATGTAGATTATATGCGATAATAATAATAATATTATTGAAAATTTATCATTAAAATACTTTGTATGAAAAAACAGAAGGGTCAGGATTATATTTATTAAAGAATTACATTATACAGGGTCATTGAAAAAGGTGGACGGGATTTTGTTGTACAACTATTCGATAAATAAGTAATAATTTATGATGTTGATAGTATGTGTTTGATTAGAGTTATATATTATACCTAGTCATTTTATATCAGTGATTCTCAACCACTGTGCCGCGAGATTTTCAAAATGTGCCGCCAAATTTTACAAATGTAAAGTTCAAATTAAGAAAAAGTACATATTTATTTTACGTGTAAGTAAAAAAAAAGGTAAAATGTTTTTGAAATCAGGCTCTTAAACATTTTCGACTTTTTTCAATTTTTTTCTTTGTGTGCCGCCAAATTTTTAAACATCTAAAAGTGTGCCGCGGTAAAAAAAAGGTTGAGAATCACTATTTTATATAGTATGTCTTGTAATTTTTTTTTTTTTAGATATAAATATTTCTGTTATTATACAAATGAGGAAAATAAACCTTGAATATATATTTAAATTAATAAATAATGTATATAAGAAATTACCTTTTATTAATAATTTTTCCATTTTCTTTCTTTACGTTTTGATTAGTTTCAATTTTTTCGACATGATTTTTTAAAACTTCACATTGACCCATTATGTTTGATAGAATTTACTTCAGCGTAATTTTTCTGTAAAGGAAAAACAAGAATACTTATTAGTTTAAAAACTTAATCAGGTTAAAGTATAAATATTGATTAGCAAACTACGCATGCAAATTAAAATTGCTAAGAATATTTAAGAAAAATATATATAATATAAAAAAAATATACTGATTATTATTTCTTTGTATATTATTCAAAAAGTATAAATAAAAAAAGTTAATTACACATAATTTTATAATTGATACAAACTTAATTTTTTAATACATAGTAATGTTTATGTATAAGTAATGTTAATGTTATTTTATCTCATCAGTGTTCAAGTAATTTCGTAGTTTTCGGGGGTTGATCATTTTTTTTTTAATTTTTCTAATCTTATCCTTGAAAAGAGAGAATAGATTTTCTCTTAAGTTATTAAATATATTTTCAAATTTGAAATGACTTCCTGTTTAGGTATTTGTATTTTAATTAAAACGAAAAAAACATTTTTTTTAGTTTTTCAATGCTAATACATCAGTGAAATCATGTGATTTGAATGTTAATCTCCTGGACCAACCTCTAATAATAAAATAAATATGAATATAATTTCATCTACTACTATTTTCATTCAATGTGTGTTTTTATTTAATATTATTATGTGAGTATGAAATATTTAAATGATGCCATATGAAAGTTAAAACTAAATTTAAATTTTTAAATTTATATTTGAATAAAAATGACAAAATGTCAATGATTCATTATTATATTCTTAAATATTTACATTTAACGTTTGATAGGTAAAAATATAACAACATGAATAACAACAATAATAATATTTAATATAATACAATTTGATACACTTTTTATATTAGATTCCTTCCCCTTTTTGGAGTGGATTACACAATTAAAATGACATCCATTTCAATTTATCGAAAACAAATTTCCAGACTACAAATATTTATATGTTATGTATATTCCCTCTTTTTTTGTTCATTCGTTTATTATGAATGAGAACAATCTTAGAATATGCCTATTATACAAAAATATAAATTCTTCATTTTTTCAATGTTTGTCACTTTCAAAATTTCTATTAGTTTATCTTTATCTGGTAGGTAAAAATATAATAATAATAATAATAAAAATATTATAAGTTTTTATTTTTTTTAAAAAAATTCTGGATTGTCTCTATTCGACTATCTCGCAAATATGAATTGGATTAAATAACATATATTAATTTAAATTAAATTAAATTAATTAAATTATAAATTAAAATTAATAAATAACATTTATTGTACCAGCGCATGTTTGGCTCTTTTTGATGGCACCATGTCACGTGTGGGCGCGTGAATTTGCAGTGTTAAAAAATTAATTCTTGTACTTTCAGCGATTCAATCAAGCTGAAATTCTATATATAGCAGTTTTATACAATTATTAATCATGTGAAAAATTATCAAACATATATTTTTATTTTTACGGTCACTTTAGAAGAAAAAAAATCATAACCTTGTAGGTAATGACCCTCTCCCGGTTGAGCTACATTTCTCAAAAGTTGATAGAAAACTATGAATTGACATTGACATTTTTCTCAACCTTAGTGAAAATGATTCAGGAACCTTCAAAACGTATAAAAACATCAAAATCTCGACATCGAAAATTTTCGTGATCGCAATACTATCTCTGGCGAGATAGTAAAAAGAAAACTTCTATAAAAGATATTATAAGATGATAAAATAATTATAATTATCATGAAAATTAACAAAAAAAAAGAAATGTAATATTAAATTTTAATAAAAATTTTGTATTAGTAAATTTATTTGAAATTATTTTTAAGTTAATTTAAGGAATGATTCTTAAAATAAGTTTATTTCTATTCTTTATTCTATATAAATATAGGTATATATGGTACATACGAGGTCTGTTAAAAGAAATGATGAATTTTAAATTTTCTCAGGCTGTGTACATTCAATTATCGAAATATTTTTTCGTTAAATTGTTACATATATGTTTCTCATATGTTGACATTATCAGTCATTTTGGATTAGTAGTTTGTTTTTGACAACTGAAAAAGTTAGTCCCGTTTAGTGTGTTCTTCGATTATTTAATTAAAAAAAAAATTAAGGAATACTACAAGGAAGTTATGTACCGTTTGCATGAAGCAACACGGCTCAAACAATCGGTATTATGGAAAAACAAATCGTGGATTCTGCATGACTATAATGCACCAGCTTACACATCATTGCTTGTTCGTGATTTTTTGGTGGCCAAAAACAACACCATAATCATGCCTCGACCACCGTGTTCACCAGATTTGGCTCCATGCAACTTTTTCCTATTCTCAAAGCTTAAGAGACCAATGAAAGGAAAGCGTTTAGCCACAATGGATGAGATAAAGTCGGAATCGAGAGGATTACTTTGGAGGGGACAAAATATCCAATTGATGAATAAATAAATAATTTTCGAAATAATTTCAAATTCACCTTTTCTTTTGAACAAACCTCGTATATATGATTCAGAATGTATCAGGTATGCAGGGTGCATCATAGTGAATATGTGATTCATCTTAACACAAATACAGATTTATTATTATTATTATTAAATTTCTGGTTTCATAAATAATGATTGAGTTTTCAAGAAATGTTTCGAAAGAAAATTATTAATTATTAAATTAAGATTACTTAAGATTACACCATTATATATTATAAGTTTACCAATATTAATTTCCTTGTTCATTTTTGTTCCATTGAAGGAAGATGAATCATTCTTGGTTTTTTTTTGTCAACACCATTTATCATTTAATATCAGACAGGAAATGAAATTATTTTCTCTTAAAATATTTATAATAATATTTAACTACTAGTAAGTACTTTCCAACACTTTTAATAAAATATCTATATGTAAGTTATATTATAAATATTATCCACGAACTTTTAGTTCGTTTATAAAATCTATGTCTGTGTGTCTGTCACCAACAATTTTCGATTTTTTAAATTTTGATCTTGGATTCGAGTAGAGCTTAAAAAAGTGTAAGTGTAAAGTGGTCTTGGTTTTTTAAAATTCGGTTGGGAACATGGTCAAATCGGCGTTCAAAGTTGAAAATTTCCCATATATTATAACTAGTGTAATTAGTGTTATTATAATGTAAAATTGTAAAGAAAAAATGTTTAAACATTGTAAACATTAAAAAAATGCCCGAGAACATTAGGGAAATTCCCGGGATAATAATTTTTTAATTATAAATTATAAATAATTATAAATAAGCGATGTTTTCAGCGCCTCTTATAATTATAACTATAAATTATATAAATCATGTTAATTATTATTAATTATTAGTTATTATAAATTATAAATATGAATAAAAGTTCGTTGATAGTAATGCTTCCTAGCATTCGCAGATGTTTTTTTTAATTTTGATTAAAATTTGACTATTAATTATGACGACTAAATTAAGTAACCATTGCCAAAGTAATATTTTTATTTAAGCACCTAGACTTGAAAAATTCTATACAATTAGTTTATTATAATATATTATAATATTATTATAAATAGAGGGTTAAAATAATTATAAATGAAAATTTTTTAAATATTTTTTTAAACAAATAAGAATAGAGAATTATGATATTATCACATAATTTATATTACAAAGCATAGGAATATAATTTATTTTTATAATAAAATGTTATTTATTTAATAGAGTACAATTTTGTAGAAGGATAAAAAGAATCGAAAGATTTTTATGAGAAGATAGGATTTTTTATACTATTAATAATTTTCATAGATTAGTTATTATTTTTTTTTTAAATATCTTCTTAGTTTTTATCTAATATAAGTACTATTTAATCATTATCAAAATTATGATAAAATAGAAATAAATATAGGGTTCAAAAGGTTTGCCTGATATAAAAAATATATTATTTACAGGGTTTCTCTTATTACTATCTCGCCAGAGATAGTATTGTGATCACGAAAATTTTCGATGTCGAGATTTTAATGTTGTTATACGTTTTGAAGTTCCCTGAGTTATTTTCACTAAGGTTGAGAAAAATGTCAGTCTGTCTCAAGATTACGCAAAAACGGTTTGAGCTAGAATCATCAAATTTGATACATCGGCATTATTCAAAATTTGTAGTTTTCTATCAATTTTTGAGAAATGTAGCTCAACCGGAAGTGGGTCATTACCTTCCACGTTTTGTATTTTTTCCTCTAAACTGACAGAAAAAAAATAAAGATAAAGGTTTGATAGTTTTTCACATGATTAAAAATTGTGTAAAACTGCTATATATAGAATTTCAGCTTGATTGAATCGCTGAAATTTTTTAACACTGCAAATCACGCACCTGGACGGGACATGGTGCCATCAACAAAGAGCCAAACATGCGCTTGTTTAATAAATATTATTTATTTATTTTAATTTATAATTTATAAATATAAAAATGTTATTTAATCCAATTCAAATTAGTCGAGTGGAGACTCTTCAGCTTATATAAATATGTATACATTTCTTTGTATTAGATATCAGAAGAACATTTTTAGACACACAAAATTCATATTCCTTCAACCATCTCTATTCTATGCCAAATGTATTATTCTGTAAAATTTAATTATTGTTTTGATTTATTATTATTTATTATATTATAAATATTTATCTCATAATTCTCTTGTATGAATGCAAAATTAAACTAAATTTGATTTAATAATACAAATAAGTATAAGAATTGGTTGGTTTATCGGTGTAAGTAAATATTCTTTTTCTTTATTTCTTATTTCCTTATCCCTTATCTTACTCTTATTTATAAAGAAAGATTGATCTATCTACATTTGTATATATATATTTTTTTTAAAAAGATAAAATTATTAAATATTTATATATATTTGTTTTTTTTCTTTTATTAAATTAAAAAAAAAAGGTAAAAGAATAAAAGTTTATAATATCATTGGAAAACAAGGTCAAAGATTAAACTAAAAGAAGCTGATTGATCTATTATGATTATGTCTTTGGAAAAGTTTATTTCCTATTTATATATAATTTATCTATTTATTATAATTCTAATGTATTTATTTGTAATCGTACTTGGAATGAAATAATAATTTCATTGATGTGTAATATTTCTTTTTTCACATTAGACAATAATCATAGAATAGGATGATTGGTCATTCATAATTCATTTTTTATTGTTTGTTTGTTTTAATTTAAAAAATTGAATAAGTATTCTAAGAAAATTGATAAATACTCATATATATATGGTTTATATCAAAGAATATAGAAATAAATTTGTAGTTTACTTAATTATTGTGTTTATTTAATAAAATATATTTAAATTATTTGGTTAATTAATAATGAATTGTATGTTAATTAATATTTTTAAGAAAAGAAGAAATATTAAAAATATTTAAATATATAAATTATAACACAATTTAATAGTCTTTTTTTATTTATTAATTATTTTTACACACACACACACAGTTCATTAATTAAAGATTTTATTACTTCAATGCTTAAAAGACTTACTATATATATATATATATATTAAAAATAAAAATATAAAATGACCACTTCTATAATTAGTAGTTTGTTTTTGACAACTAAAATAGCTTGTCATGTTTTGTGTATTCCTTGTGTGATTTTATCCAATTATTTTGTTTATTCAATAAAATGTATTTAAATTATTTGGTTAATTAATAATGAATCTTAATTAATATTTTTAATAAAAGAAAAAATATTAAAGTATTTAAAATATTTAAATATTTAAATAAATAAATTAAAATCATAATTTAATAGTCTTCTTTCATTTATTAATTTTTTACACATATATTTCATTAATTAAAGTTTTTATTACTTAAAAATAAATATAAAACGACCACTTCTATAAGTTTTTATAATATTTGTATTTTTTTTAAGTTTTATACAGTAAGTTTAGAATTTTGATTTAATATAAAAATAAATAAACTTTGAATCTCTAAAGAATCAAATAGATAATTGATAAATTTATTGTAAATTGGGTATCTCGAGTTTAAAAAAAAATAGTTTATTTCTTTTTTTAAATTTTCATTAATTTCTAATCAAGATTATATATAATTATAAGATATTATATAATTAATATTCATTGATTTTTGAATTTTAATTGAGATACCTATCTCAAGATTTTTTTTTTCTGATTGAATTATAACTTGGTCAATGAATTAAGAAGATATTTCTTTGGATTAATGTATTTTAAACATGATTATAATGAAATGTTGAAGTTTACCATCAAGTAAAATGACCAGTAGTCATTTAATTATAAATTCATAATTAAATTTTTTTTATTTAATAATTTTTGTTTTTTTCCAAATGAAATAATAACGATGATAATAATAATAATAAAAATATAATTAAATAATGAATGACTTAAAGAGAATTTATAATGAATTCGCAAAATTGAATTTATATTTTGGGACCTTACTTAAATTAAAACATTAAATATAAATAAGATATTTATTGAATTTACTAAGATAATATATAAAGAAGATATAAGAATAGAAAAGATAGATATATGTATATTTTATAATTTGAATTAGAATTAATATTAAATAATAACAAAATTAAATTAAATTAAATGTATTAATATATATATTTAAATTGAACAAGTTTAAATTTTGACATTTTTTATAATTATTAATATTGAAGGATATTAAAGGTAAATAAAAACCAATCTTACTTACATGTACAATATACGAAGGAAATATGAAAAGCCACTTAAAATATCGATCACATTGATAATGAATGGTTTAAAACATAAACTGTGTGTGCACTGGCAACGAGAAAACTGAATAATCGAGGCATGAATCAAGGGTCTCCTCTCGTTTAGCTGATATCTTATTTGTGCCTGCAACTCCCCACCACTGCACTCTCTACTCCTAATCCCTCTCTTAAATTAAACTTAAATTATTTTTATTCCTTCATTCAATTTCATATTTTTAAATATTATAAATTTTTCATCTATATATTTAACAGGATTTTTCCTTTTCGATACATTCATTATATATATTTATAAGTATATATTAAAATGAGCTGGATTGTCTCCACTCGACTATCTCGAAAATTTGAATTGGATTAATTAACATAATATATTATATTTATATTAAATTTAATTAATTATAAATTAAAATTAATTAATAATATTTATTGATGGCAGCACCACGTCACGTGTTGGCGAGTGTTAAAAAATTAATTCTGGTACTTTCAGCGATTCAATCAAGCTGAAATTCTATATATAGCAGTTTTATACAATTTTTAATTATGGGAAAAACTATCAAACATATATCTTTATATTTACGGTCCGTTTAGAGGAAAAAAAATCAAAACGTTGTAGGTAATGACCCTCTTCTGGTTGAGCTTCCCTTCTCAAAATTTGATAGAAAACTACGAATTTTGAATAATGCCCGTATACCAAATTTCATGATTCTAGCTCAAACCGTATTTGCGTCATTTTGGTTACATACATACATACACACACACACACAGGCATTTTTCTCAACCTTCAAAACGTATAAAAACATTAAAAACTCGACATCGAAAATTTTCGTCATCGCAATACTATCTCTGGCGAGATAGTAAAAAGAAAGGATAGAAATTGTCTTATCAAGCTCGCAGAATCATATAAATACACCTGATCTTAAAATCATTACATCAATCTAATTCCAATTTTAATAAATATTTATACTTTTATTGTAATTAGATAATTATGTACGGTTTTATTTATTAATTAATATCATACGACATGATGAGAAAAATTTTCTTAATCTTTATAGATATTAAAAGATAAATAAAGGTAAATAACAAAAATCTTATATATTATTCATATAAGTAATATTCGATAGAAATATGTAAAGTAATGATCGATGGACTGATATCAAGAAGGCATGATTCAAAAATTACATAAAAGTTCAACATCTTCGTTTTTTTCAAACATTAAAATAAAATATGACCTGTGGCCAGGCACAATATATCGATCGGCGATTTGAAATAAATTAATTTTCAAACAACGTTATATCTATATATATTAAATAAAAAAAGATATTTTTAAAATTTGATTTAAAATGACTAAATTTTATTATCTTGGTTTTTATTTTTAGTTTAATTACTCAATAATTAATTACTACTATATTTTAAGTGAAATATTTTGGGACAATGAATTTAAAATTAATACTTTGTATACTACCACTTCCGGTTTCCGGATATACACCAAAAGTATAGACGTATATAAAGTGATAAGTGAAAAATTATTTATTTCAGTGGCGCAACCAGGGGGGGCGGGTTTGGGGGTTTTAACCTCCCCAGGAGAGAAAAAAAATTAAAATTGCTGTATATTATGTACTATATTACAAACAGAAAAGAAAAAATATAATCCTTTTTATTTGAAAAAAAAAATTCTTAAAGTATAACTTAGTGTATAATAATTAAGTTTATTTTATTTTAAAAAAATTTTAACAAAAATAGAAATTGCTTATTTTTTCGTACAGAATTTAATATAATAAAAAAAAAATTATTTTATTATTTCTCCTAAATCATAAAAAACTAAAGACATATTATAAGATTGTAAATAGATGATTGTGAAATTTTCCAATTTGACTATTATTTAAATATGTCTTTGAAAGAGCCCCCCGGGGAGGGGGGGACCCTGCCATACGAAGGTAGAGCGGCTAGTCAAAACCCCCCTAGGATCATATCCTGGTTGCACCACTGTTAATTTGGAGATAAAACTGACATTTCATTTATCAATTATGCTTTTTCTATTTCTATTTAATATTATTAGATCAGGTTTATTCAACAATTTATTTTTAATAAGATATTTCTTTAATTAACATTTTCAATAATTTTAATTAATTAAAGAAAAAAATTGTTTTTAAATCATATCATAAATAATATGTTTTCATGATTCAAACACAAAAAGATAATTTACACTTACAATGTTTGCAAGACAAATAAGATAAATTTTAGATTTTTTTTTTTGGTGAGAGATTAATAAATATATTTCGTAATTTGATTTTAAAATATTATTAAAATAAATATTTTTAATTTTATTTCGAAATTAAATAAAAAATTTTAAAATATTTTAAATAATTAAATAAATAAAATAAAATAAATGAGAATAATAAATTAAATACACTGCCCCGCAAAAAAAGTGACGCACCTGGAAAATTTCAATTTTTTCCTCTTCTTTCTTTTTTTTTTTATACTTTAAATCTTATTTATATTAAAATTTATCTAAATAATGATAATTTGTAATGGCTTTATAAAGAAAATATCAATTTTATGCAATAAAATTAAATCTATTCAAAATTAATCAAATCGAAGTTCAAATTACAAAAGTTTCAAATAACATTTTTATTAAATTTTATTGCTTTTGAATAAAATTTATCTCATTTACGATTAAAATTCTTTATGGAATACATCGCCTGGGTTGTAATAATTAAAAAAAAAATGATTACACCAGAACAAGTGGCTCGAGCGTTAGCATTAGTGGATGATGGAAAAAGTATACGCTTTGCGGCTCGCACTTTAGGTTTGCATGAAGCCACCGTCCGTAGAGCTATCAAAAGATATCGAGAGACTGGTAGTTGTTCCAGAAGACAAGGATCAGGCCGTCCGAGAACAACAACACCGATTGATGACCGATTTATTGTCATAAATTCGTTGCGGAATCGCAACGCAACTGCTCCAGAGATCGCTCAGACACTCCGTACAGTGAGAAATGTTTCTATAAGTGCCGATACAGTTAGAAGAAGATTAGCTCAGGCAAATTTACATCCCAGAAAACCATCGACAGGACCATTGCTCTCTGTGGAACACCGAAGAGCCCGCCTTGGCTTTGCCAAAAAATACAGCCACTGGACAGAGTCTCGCTGAAAAAACATTTTGTTTTCAGATGAGTCCAGATTCAATTTATTTGGACCAGATGGCCGTCTTTTTGTTTACAGAAGACCCGGCGAGCGTTACGCACAATGTAACATGGCCCATAGTGTTCAGTTTGGAGGAGGATCAGTGATGGTATGGGGTGGCATATATTTAGAGGCAAAGACAGATCTTTATCTTTTCTCTAATGTAACGCTAAATGCCCAAACATATTGTAATGATATTTTGGAACATTATGTTGTGCCATATGCTCACTTTATTGGCGAAAATTTCCTGTTTATGCATGATAATGCTCGGCCTCATACAGCCAGGATTACCACTGGCTATCTGAAGGAAGTCAGGATACCAACATTCAACTAGCCCGCACGAGGTCCAGATTTAAATCCAATCGAACACATTTGGGATGAGCTCTCAAGGCGTATAAAAGGAAAAATTAACCTACCTACCACCTTGCTGGAGCTAAGAATTGCTTTAGTGGAAACTTGGGAAGAAATACCGCAGGCGGTGGTGGCAAACTTAATCAAGAGTATGCCAAGAAGATTAGAGGAAGTAATAAGAGCAAGAGGTGGTAATACTCGATATTAAAAGTTTTAATTTAAAAAAAAAATTGAAAAATATTAATTTTTGTTTCTGCAAAAAATGTATTTTTTTAAAATAAATTTATTTTTTAATTTAAATAATGTTATTTTCTTTATAAAGCTATTACAAATTATCAGTATTAATATAAATAAGATAAAAAAAAGAACGAAGGGGAAAAAATTGAAATTTTCCAGGTGCGTCACTTTTTTTGCGGGGCAGTGTAATTTAAAAAATTAATACATTAAAAAAGAATGGCAAGAGGAGAATTTCAATATGGATGACATAATATACGACGTCATTTGAATTTACTATTTTAAATTAAGAAAATACTAATAAAGTTGATTTTTCTCAAGGCTGAAACCAATACAGATCGATTTATCTTTATAAATATTATCTATGGTGTGATTTACAAAAAAATTCTTCGAGCGGTTTAATATCTCAAAAATATACAAATATAAATACAATTTTTGCTATTATCATATAATATAATAATCATACCAATATAATAAGATAATATATGTAATGTTTTTTTTGCTTTAAACTTAATACTTATTAATTTTATAATTTTCAAAAATAATTATATTTATATTTTATTTTAATTTTGTTATTATTAAAATAATTTATTATATTATATTTTTATTGAACTTATTTAAGAAATAAAATAATTAACATTTTCTTTATTAAAAAGAACGAAATTTGTTTAAATTAATATTTAATTAGTAATAACAAAATGTAGATGTTGCTAAGGACATTTTTATTAATAACAAAAATTTATTTATTTGTATTTTTGTTATTGTTAAAAAATTTAAAAAAACATATTGTACATTTCTGTATCTGTAATATATTACATAAAAGAATTAAAATAAAATAATTAATTTAATTTCAAATTAAAATAAAATTAACTGTTTTATCTAAAATAGCATACTTATACCTTCTTAGCACATCTTATATATTCTAATAATATAATTTTTTAAAGACAATATAATTTTTAAATTGATATTCAAGGATATTCATTTTAATGAAATATTGGTAGGGTAATGGTAGAATTATTAGAATATATACACCTATCCCCCGATTTACACGGTACTTGTTTTACACGTTTTCGCTTTTACTCGGTTTTCCAAATAAGTTTTTTTTTGTTTTTACCGCACTCTACTAAATGCTACTGTGTTTGAACACGTGCGCTGTCTACACATCTCACGGGGAATCCCGAGCTTATGTGCTGACTTGCTGCACATGCACACTGTGTCTGTATTGGTCTGTATTTCTTCGCATAAAATTAAAGTTTTATCTACGGAAAATTGTATTTGAGTGAAAGTTTCACAGTTTCAGAAAGATTTAATTTTCCATATTCGTAAATTACAAGTGCATAATTTAGATTATTATAAATTAACATAAATTAAAAAAAATTATAGGCTCATAATGTCGAAAGAAGTTAAAAGAAAAGTTATTTCTTTAGAAACTAAAATCGAAATTTTGGATCGCTTACGAAAGGGAAATAGAGTAGTAGATGTTGCAAAATCATATAGCATGAACGAAGCTACAATAAGAACTATTAGAACAAATGAAAACGATGAAAACACAATTAGAAAGAGTGTTGCAGCTGGCAATACCACGAGTATGAGCACAATTGTTAATAACCGATTTAATTACCACCTCTCAGAATGTAAATATTTCTGCTTCAAACATCGAATCGGCACAAATAACTTCGAGTGATGAAAGTGAATTCCAACTTTCGATTCCGAAAAAAAGAATGAGAGTAATTTCTGATAGTGATGAAGGATAGATAATAAAACACTTTCGTTTTATTTTTTGTTCTTCTGTTTAATGTATTGTAATTAAATAACAAAACAGTGTTTCCGTAATATATTACATATTTTAACCTGTCAATGCATTTTATTTTATTAAATAGCAAAATTATGCATTTTCTGCAAGCTTTTCGATTTACACGGTTTTGACTTGAAAAGTTTTAATTTTCGATTTACAGGTTTTTCTCAGGAACGTATCTACCGTGTAAATCGGGGGATAGGTGTATTTAATTATTCTGTTTTTATTTACAAAATAATCTAAATATTATTTTCATTCTCACTCAATGTTCATTGACTTTACACCACCATGATCGAGGAAGAAAAAAATCAACAAAGGCCGAATTCTGTAAATGAACAAAGAAATTAATTATAATAATGAAATAAATTGAAAGTGTTTAAAGTAATTATTATATATATATAATATATATATACTACATGGGCTGAAAAGTCCCGGGATTTTTCAATAGGTGACGCCACTAGAAAATGAACATGACTCATTTCGAGAGGCCCATCTGTCACTTGTTTATTTATGAAGTATCATGACATTTCGTCCATTCGTTTACAAGTTACAATCGTTTGAGTGACGCTACTTTCGCCTTCATAAGAAGAATGGAAAAACAGGAATATTGCGTAAACTGATTAACTGTTGGGGCAGATCTGGGATAACATTCCTGCAACCACTGCAATATTTGTTCACAAGTTTTTTCTATTAAAAAATAATGTTTAATCAAGACACGATATTCCTCTTTTTCCATTATTCTTATGAAGGCGAATGTAGCGTCACTCAAACGACTGTAGCTTGTAAACGAATGGACGAAATGTCATGATACTTCATACATAAACAAGTGTCAGATGGGCCTCTCGAAATGTGTCATGTTCATTTTCTAGTGGCGTCACCTATTGAAAAGTCCCGGGACTTTACAGCCCATGTAGTATATAAATAGCTATATATAACATTTTGAATAACTCTTAATATCTTATAATAAATTCTAATAAGAAATAAAATCTTACTGAAATTGGCGGACAGTTTACTCTTGCATACCATTCAATTATATAAACAGAAGAAACGATTCCCATACCGAAATACAATGTCATCCATAGAAATATATTACCACCTGATTTTCGTGGTAGATATACAAAGGAAGCTTAATTTAAACAAAAAAAAAACAAATATAAAATGAATGAAATTAATTTTTACACATAAAATGATAAAATTAATATTTTATATACAAATTAAAATTTGATTTTATTCCCAATTTATTTATTGAAATATTTATAATATAAATCATCAAATTTTCTAATGATTTCACTATTTATTTTCATTTAATTTTAATAAATAATAAATAAGTTTTAAAATATTTTGAAATATCAATTCTATGTGCCCAATTTATTAATTTAATAATTGTCCTTTTTTTTATCATATCATATGCTTTGAATAGAGATTATTTAATAACGCATAACAAAACTGATACATACTTCCAAATATTAAAAATACAAAAAACAAAAACGGATAAAAAAATCCCAATGATAATGCTACAATATATTCATGAAATATTGCAGAAATTAAAAAGACGAAAAAACGTGATAGATTACGTCTTTGACCACCGAAACATTCCTATAAAAAATGTGAAAATTTTCATTATTTCTTTGTTTTTGATTATTTCAAATATATAATAAATAAAATTAATTGGAAATGGATACATACATCAAGTTCTTTATAAACAAAGGCAAAAAGCCAATCGTGAACAACACAATTCCATTTAGAATAATATTCAGCGTAATGCGTAGATAACCACCATTCCTGAAAATAAATATAAAAGTTTCAAATAGGATAATTATGCATTAATAAACAGGGTGTCCCAAAATGAAAGAGCAGATTTCAATTTCGTATTACAGTCAAACTATGAAAGGTAGAAACACATTGCACATGTCATTGGATAGAGGAAGGTTCAAAGTTTTGACACATCATCATACACTACATCAGGCCTGGTAAACCTGGGGCCCTCGAGCCCACCGTGAAAAATTTTGATTGTGTTTGTGAAAAATATATATATATAAATGTAGCAATGAAAATTATCGATTTATAAATTATATTTTAAAGAAATATTTAAGTTTGAACTAAAAAAAGGTGATATATAAAATGTTGTATGTGTATCTACCGTCTAGATCAGAGGTTCTCAAACTGTGGTTCATGTACTCGTATATATAAACCACACCTGGTGGTACCTTATAACCTGATGATAGTACCTTTGGGTTCCCGTCAGGAGTTGGCAGTATTTCTTTGTCTTAAGAACCTCACCCCCCCCCCCCCCCCACCGGAGCTGCATAAAGAACCACAGAGTTTTAGAACCCTTCTTTTGTCTGTGCTAGGACCATTAATATTTTGCGTAAGTCTTTGTATTGCCATTGCACTCCTACTAGCCTTGCTCGTTGTGTTAACTATATGTTAACCCCAAGAGTCCTCCTCTAGAGTTGAACCTACTGTACAGTTACTTTTAGTAACGAAATCATTGTAAAAGTAACTGAACTTTTTGATGCAAGTTTCTGAGGTATCAACATCTAAAATTATGAGAACCTTTTGTCTAGATCAGAGGTTCCCTAACTTTTCTGGTTTGCGGCTCCCTAAATAATCGGATTTTTTCCGAGGCTTAATATAATACATCCAATTTTTATATTAAATTGGAAAACTTTTCTTCCCTCAATCGGAAATGTTTCAGAGCATAGCAAAATCATCTGACCTTTTTTTTAGGTACAATATTGAAAAAAATTGAAAAATAATCGAAAATGTTGAAAAATTTCAAGTATTGGAAAAATTTTTCGCGGCTCTCTTATGAATGCATCGCGGTTCCCAGTTTGGGAATCACCGGTCTAGATCAGGCCTTCTTAAACTATGGGTGGTGAGAGATTTTGATATCAAATATTTAAATACATAATTTTGTAACATTTAGAATCTAGAAATTATACAAATACACACCTAGATTCTAAATGTGTATTTGCGCATTTAGATTTATATGTATGTATATTGTTACCTAATAAATAAATCATCAAAAAATATTTATATATCTTTCTTTTATATTCTTATATTTACGGGGGGTCGCGAATGAAAAAAGTTTAAGAAGCCCTTGTCTAGATCAAAAACTAAAGAACTAAAATCTTATTTGTAAGTTAATTTTACATTAAAAACTTTGTTACCATTGTATAATCAGAAATGCTAGAGAAATTCCTGATTAAATATTAATTTTTTTTTTTTAATAATTATAATAATTTGTTAAGATATTACGATTGCATTTGATATATTATATTTATTTCATAAATAATAAATTATGATTTGATATGAAACAATGAACTTTGTTCAAACTTACTTTATAAAAACCCCGGTCTGCGAATCGAAGGAGTTCAGCAGCCCCATTCATCCAAGCGTGTAATAAAACATAAAATAGAGAGATGAAAATTAACAGGGCAGGGGTCATGGAAGCAAAAATGGACTTAACCATTTGTTCAGGTGGTATTGGCTTTATTCCAAAGTCCTTATACAATGGCTTTAAGAAATTTTCAAATAAAAAATTTATATTAAAAATTATTCCAACAACTTCTAGAAGTCTACAAACAACAAATTTCCAATTGATACGTTCAGTTCTAGAAAAAAGAAATAATTTAAAGTTGGAAATTGTACTAATACAATTACCTACATTATATTATTGTATTTTTTATACGTGAATCAGTATTTTATATTATAAACTTTTCTTTTTTATTAAAAAATTATATACTTATACCATATTTCCATATATTATAAAAATAAAAACCTTGGATAATCATCTCGATAGATTAATGTTGGTGCAAATAGAAAATAATTGAAATTTTTATATGTAGGAATGTTCAAAGCTTTTTCAGTATCTTCAGTTTTTATATTAGCTTGTAGAACTCGTGATAAATTACTTCGGATAAATGCATAGGATTTCATCATTAATCGTGTCTACATTAAATGAAGCAAAATTATTATTAAATATTAAAATAATAATTAAATAAATAAATTAAATGATAATTTATATAAATTAATATGTTTACAATAAACTGATAAATATATTTCTAATAAAAAATATTTTCATTTATAATTTATTTCGACTTTATACTCGAATCTGAATAGAAATAGAAATATATTTCAAACAAAACAATAACACTATTGTGGTGCCCCACACCACAAATAGATGGCCCCGCGCCAACGTGCACGAGCCCAGGACGATAATAGCATAATGGAGATATTGTATATAGTGTAGATATTGTGAAACAATAAATTGAATATTAATTCCCAGAGAAGCCCTCCTCATCATCCA
Source organism: Labia minor (assembly GCA_963082975.1). Taxonomy (NCBI): domain Eukaryota; kingdom Metazoa; phylum Arthropoda; class Insecta; order Dermaptera; family Spongiphoridae; genus Labia; species Labia minor. The sequence goes on from OY720344.1 coordinate 107,673,199, forward strand.
ACATCTTACACTTCCACCTATCAAACCGCCAAAAAACAAAAACAATGTGGAGGTTAGGCGATGATGGTCCAGAGGGCTTCTTTGGAAGTTAATATTCTACACTATATACCATAGGTTCTTAAACTTATGTACTCCACGGACCCCCACTTGAAAAAATTTTTTTTGACGGACCCCCATCACAACTTTAGGTACTTTACGTCATTTTATTAATTAATTTCTGGCTTACGATCTCATAAGGACAAGGATATATGATGAATATTTCTAACAGTGATTGGTGAATAACGATTTTTTTGCATATTGTAGAACACATTTTATTAGAAATTATAATATTGAAGAAAGAAAATACAAACATTGTCATAGCAACAAATCTCACAAATTATAATGGGTACTTACATTAAATTCATATAAATATTTTATAATTTTTTTCAGAAAATATTAAATAAGAAATATTTTAAAAAATAACTGCATCTATCTCATTAAATATAACTTACATATTTAATGAGATGTATGCAGTTGTTTTCTTGAAACAAGAATCTCAATATCTGGCTTAATATTGGAAACTTTTAATCTAAGATCCGGCTCTACATTTAATTTGTTTCTATATTTAGACTTAATATAAAATAGTACCGAAAAAGCTTGTTCGCATAAATATGTTGTGTAGAATGGAATCAAGTGTTGAAGTGCTTTATTTGCAAGCGCAGGATAATCTGACCTGAGAAGTAACCAAAAGTTGCTCAATTCAGTTTTGTTAAATTTTAGTTTATAAGTTGTATCACATGATAATTCCACGAGAATATCTTGTTCAGGTGCAGATAAATGTTTAGCATTTGTAATTTCCATATTAAATGGATCTCTGATCCAGTTATTGCAAGGATCAGGAGTAGAAAAATACTTCCTGAAGTTGCTTTTCAAAGTAATTAAATGTTCAACAAATAATTGACGCGTTTGATTAAGCAATTTTTCACTGGAGCTTTCTATGAAATCATTGAGAGTTGGAAAAGACTCATATACACCGTTCTGGATGCGTTTCGACCACAAGTCGATTTTTTTAATCATTGCTTCTATTTTATCTTCAACTTTAAATATATTTACAACAGTACCTTGCAGGCTCAAATTAAGTTCGTTCAATTTTGTAAAAATATCAGTCAAGTAAGCCACCTTAGCTAACCAGATAAAATCATTGAAACATTCGGTCAGTTCAAAATGCGCATCTATTAAAAACAATCGTATTTCATCTCGAAGCTCAAAAAGGCGAATGAGTACTTTCCCGCGGGACAACCAACGTACATCTGTATGTAATAATAAATGTGTATGTTGACTACCCATTTCCTCACACAAAATTTTAAAAACTCTGGAATTAAGTGGACGAGCCTTAATGAAATTGACAATTTTAACTACTTCGTCTAATGTTCTTTTCAAATCTGGTGACATATTTTTGGCTGCTAATGATTCTCTGTGAATGCAGCAATGTATCCAAACAACCTGAGGCGCAACATTTTTAATAAGAGCAATCAATCCAGTTCTTGTACCTGACATTGCACGAGCACCATCAGTGCAAATTCCAACACATTTTGGCCACTCTATTTCATTTTCGGTTATAAAATTATTCAAACTGTTAAATATGTCATTAGCTGTCGTTCGTGAAGGTAGTGAATCACAAAACAATACATCTTCTTGTATTTGATTTTCAAACTCATATCTAATGAAAGCTAACAAATTGGCATTATTAGTGACATCAGTACTTTCATCCAATTGTAATGAGTAATAGTGACTTTTGCGCACTCTCGATATTAATTCTTCTTTTATATTACATGACATGTCTTCAATCCTATTCTTAACCGTATCATTTGATAATGAAATCAAATTTATATCGTTTGCTGCTTTAGTTCCTAACATTATATTTGTAATTACTTTTGTAGCAGGAAGAATTAATTGCTCTGCTATATTATGCGGCTTTCCTGCTTTAGCAATAAGTAGAGCTACTTCATATGATGCCATTACTGCTTTCTTACTCATACCACCAGATCCCGTCTTTACCATCAATTTCTGACTTGAATTAAGTTCTTCTTTTTTCATTTTAAAAAATTCGATAGACTTACTAACATGCTCGCTGTGCTTTGTTTGTAAATGACGTCTGAGATTAGCAGGTTTCATACTTTCATTGGATAAACTTTCCTGACATAGAACGCAGACTGGTCTTTCCACATCATTGTTGCAAATATAAGTAAATCCAAATGATAAATAATCATCCGAATATTTTCTAGTTTTGCGTTTCTTGGTAGAGTTTGCTGTTGATGCCTCATCATCTGATTCTTTCCGTTTCTGTGTTGAACCAGTTTGTAGCCAACGATCCATTTTATGGAGTAATTTATTAACATTGAACTACAATAATATAAATATAATATAAATATAATATAAATATAACGAATTATTATTTACTAGCTATGTTTTAATATGATTTTAAATGAATGTTTTAATATCATTTTAAATGAATGTTTTAAATCATTTTAATAAATGTTTTAAATCATTTTAAATAAATGATTTAATATCATTTTAAATGAATATTAATTTATATAATAAATATATTTCGTAATTTGATTCTAAAATATTATTAATTTCGTAATTTGATTCTAAAATATTATTAATTTCGTAATTTGATTCTAAAATATTATTAATTTCGTAATTTGATTCTAAAATATTATTAAAATAAATATTTTTTATTCATAAAACTAACTTATACTTACTCTCAAAAACAGCCTTTCTGGGAAATTGCAAAATGTGTTTAGTGTTTTTATAAAATAATGATCATGCAAATTACACTAAAAATTAAAAAAAATTATTAGCTATAATAAACTATTATTAGCTATAATTTAATTATAATTAATTAAATTAATAAAAATAATTTAAAGATACAACTCGTTGAGAAATGAACTTATAATTAACATTAATAAAAATAATTTAAAGATACAACTCGTTGAGAAATGAACTTATAATTAACATTTGCTTTAAAACTGTTTAAAACCCCAGAGTGGACGCTGACAATTTGGGTTTTTCCGGGTAAGACTGTCCCCTCCCCTGGTTTTCCCCAATAACAAAGTGAAAGAAAATTCCCTTATATGCCTCCCCTTCCGAGCCCCTAAGAGGGGTTATTTTAAAGGAACAATCGAAAAATGATTTTAAATGAATGAATGGATGAAAATTCAAATTTTATATATAGTTTTTTATATATGTTTATTTATTCACAAAAAATTAATTGACATAATTATCAATTTAATAAAATAAAATAGTATTATTAATAGTATTAAATTATAGCCGTAATTCTCTAGGAGGATATAGTTAAACAATGAACTTTAAATATTTATATATGTATATATTTTTACGATGATTTTTTTCCGAGGACCGCGGACCCCCAGTAAAGGCTTCGCGGACCCCCAGGGGTCCGCGGACCACAGTTTAAGAACCACTGCTATATACAATATCTCCATTATGTTATATCGTTGTGGGTTCGTGCACGTTGGCGCGGCGCCATCTATTTGTGGTGTGGGGGCACCACACTTTCATTATTTATTTATTTTTTTATTTGAATAATTGTAATATTCATATTTGTTTTTCCTATTTTTATAGATTAGTTAATGATTATTAAACCTGTTCAAAGAGAAACGCAAGAGCAGTGGCAATAGGAAATTTATTTATAACAACTTCTTGAGCGGGAAGAAAAAATAAAAGGATCCCATATAAAATATAAATTACAAGGAAAATTTGATCCCAAATGCGAACATCTAAAATAAAAAATAACAATAAATAAACAAATAAAATAAAAATGAGAGTATTTTTGCATTTTTATTCTAATATTAGGAATATTAGGATCTGAAAAATTAAAAGAGATTTTTCTTTTTAAAGAAAGATAATAAAGAAAGCATCTTTAAACTGATTGAAATTTCAAAAAAAATTAAAATTTAAAATAATATACCTAATTTAGGTAATTAAATTTTAAAATATAATGCTATAATTAATATGATTATATTAGAAAAAAATTGATTTATTTGAATTTAGATTCAAAATATCTTGTTAAATCATAAATAAAGGGTGGTTCAAAAAGGAGGCCTTTTTTGATATATGAAATTAAGAAATTTACTTTAACAAAAAACATAAACAAAATATATAAACATGTTCATCTAACCTTGACCTGTGGCCAGGTCCGAACCGACCGACGGTTTGAAATAAATTAATTTCCAGCTACAGAAACAATTTCAAATAATTTTAATTTATCTATTAATGTAATAAAAAACAGATAGGCATATAACATAAATATTTTTAATTTTATTTTATTTATAATATATATGTAAGACCAGGCTGTGACGTCATGAATGGCTGGATGACGTCATATAATTTTAAATTAAGAAAAAAACTAATAAAGATGATTTTTCTCGAGGATAAAACCAATACAAAGTGCAAGATATTCATTTACCTTTTGGTGAAAGTTGGATTCTATATTGTGCCCAAAATTTATATGTAAAATATAAGACATGTAATGAGGTCACCATTAACAGCCATAAAAATAGTGCATAAGGCAATTGTCCGAAATTCCAGAAGATTTGTTTTAGCCCAACATTTATGCTATAAAATAATATTTCAATATTTTATTAAATTGAAATGTAACTGAAATTAATTATTAACATTATAATTTTATAAATAAATTTAAAATAAAAAAAAACTTACCTGCCTGTATTAATGAGGTCAATTAAAACGGCTTGAAGAAAAAATATTACAAGGACCATTACAAAAATATTGTAGATTGTTTTTATATGAGGAATTTTAAATAAATCTGTGAGTAGCGAATTTTGTGCTTTGAAAATTTTTTCTTGAAGTTGTTTTCTGAAATGCAATGATTTTTTTATTTTATTTTAATTAATTTGAATTTTTGTTTTTGATTGTGACATTTATGTTATAAGATTATATATTATAGTAAATATTAATGGGTAAATTTGCCGGGGTTATTAACTATTTTATTTTTCAATAGTTATTTAAATTCATTATAAATAATTTTTTTTCATTTCTAAAAGTTCAATTCAAATCACTTGTAAAAAAAAAATAAGTATAAATTTAATAATAGAAACTTAATAACCATTAAATTATGGAAGTTTTTGCTTCCTTAATAATCTTTACCCAAAAATTTTAGCCTTACACTATATATATAAGGTGGAGGGGATTTCGTTGTACACCTATTCGATAAATAAACACGCCATCAACACGAAATTAACGTGAGATTGAGTAGTATTATAAATATTTTGAGTAGCATTTACTCGAAGTAAGTGGGCGCATGCGCATTCGCCATCTTGTTGCGCGTTGCCATTACCGTGCTGCTCGTCTGGGTCAGTCCTTTCAGAGACGCCACGACGACGTGTTTTGTGGTACCCTGAGTTTAAATAATCTGTGTTAGTCTAGCGTCAATTTAGATGTACCTAAAGATACAATCCACCTACTGACAAAGCTATTGTTCGCTGGATTAATCAGTTTAAGGAAACTGGAAGTGTTGATATCAAGAAAGTTGGTACTAGGTAGGGCTAAAACTACTGTACAGAATATTCTTCACAAACGCCTCAAATAATAGTAGAATTTACGTAACCATTGCAACTGAGACTTCTGCAATCCTTGAAAACACCTGACGGTAGATTGATTATCTGCTAGCTATCTGTCGTGCAACGGAGGGAGTACACATCGAAACTTTTTAGAGTACATAAAAAAGTTTAAGATTTTCTGTATCTTTTGATGTATAAATAAATATTCTACCAATTGTATTAGTCTTCGAAATCAAGTCCACCTTTTTCGATGACCCTGTAGAATAAATGGACAGCCTTGTCAAACTTGTTTAATATTATGGTTCACAATTTTTCTGTTTTTATTTTATATTAAGTTAGAATTATTATTTTCCAAGTTTAAAAAATTAATAATATTCAGTATTTAGAATATTATGAATTTATGATGTTTAAAGTATGTGATTGATTAGTGTTATATATTTATTAAAATTTGTCACTTTATATAGCATTTCTTGATTTTTTTTTTTTTTTTTTTGCATATAAATATTTTTGTTATTATTAAAGAAGTAAACCTTGAATATATAATTAAATTAAATCCATGATATTTTTAAATGAAAAAATAATAAATATATAAGAAAAATAACCTTTTATTAATCATTTTTCCAATTTCTTTCCTTTCGTTTTGATTATTTTCAATTTTTTCGTCATGATTTTTTAAAACTTCACATTGACCCATTTTTTTTATAGAGAATTTACTTCAGCGCAATTTTTCTGCAAAGGAAAAACAAGAATACTTATTAGTTTAAAAACTTAATCAGGTTAATGTGTAAATATTGTTGCAAAATTACGCATGCAAATTAAAATTCTTAAGAATATTTAAGATAAATATATATTATATAATATAAAAAAAAAATATACTGATTATTATTTCTTTGTATATTATTCAAAAAGTAAAAAAAAATTAATTGCAATTATAATCAATACAAACTTATATTTTTTAATACATAGTAATATTTATGTAATGGTAATGTTATTTTATCCTATCAATGTTCATGTAAGGTAATTTTAATGGGTTAATGATTTATTTTTTTTTCACAAGATCGATTCAATGTTAAACATTTAAAATGTATAATTTTTTAAAATAGCGAATTTTCGAGGTCAGCCAGTATTCTCTTGATTTATTAAATAAATTTTTAAATTTGAAATGACTACCTGTTTAGGTATTTGTATTGTAAACTTGTATAATTTTAATTAAAATGAAAAAAACATTTTTTTTTTTGAGTATTTTAATTCAAATACATCGATGAAATTATGTAAAAATCAAGAAAAAAAAAGATTTATTACACATATAATCGATACAAACTTAATATTTTAATACATAGTAATGTTTATGTGTATGCAATGTTAATGTTATTTTATCTAATCAGTGTTTAAGTAATTTGGTAGTTTTCGTGGGTTGATTATTTTTTTTTTTTTTAATTTTCCATTCTTATCCTTGAAAAGAATAGATATTCTCTTAAGTTATTAAATATATTTTCAAATTTGAAATGACTACCTGTTTAGATATTTGTATTTTAAACTTGTATAATTAAAATTAAAATTAACAAAACATTTTTTTTTTTTTGGAGGATTTTACAATTCTAATACATCAGTGAAACCATGTCATTTGAATGTTAATCTATTGGTCCAACCTCTGATAATAAAATCATTTCATCTACTATTATTTTCATTCAATGAGTTTTTACTATCTCGTAAGAGATAGTATTGCGATCACGAAAATTTTCGATGTCCAAATTTTGATGTTTTTATACGTTTTGAAGGTTCCTGAATCATTTTCACTAAGACTGAGAAAAATGTCTGTGTGTGTGTGTGTGTGTGTATATGTAACCAAGATTACGCAAATACGGTTTGAGCTAGAATCATGAAATTTGGTACATGAGCATTATTCAAAATTCGTAGTTTTCTATCAACTTTTGAGAAATGTAGTTTAACCGGAACTTACAACGTTTTGATTTTTTTTTTCCTCCAAAGTGACCATAAAAATAAAGATATATGTTTGATAATTTTTCACATGATTAATAATTGTATAAAACTGCTATATATAGAATTTCAGCTTGATTGATTCACTGAAATTACCAGAATTAATTTTTAACACTGCAAATCTGCCAACACTTGATGTGGTGCCATCAACAAAAAGCCAAACATGCGCTGGTTTAATATTTATTATTTATAATTTATAATTAATTAAATTTAATTTAAATTAATATATGTTATTTAATCCAATTCATATTTGCGAGATAGTCGAGTGGAGACACTCCAGCTTATTTGTTAATATTATTATGTGGGTATGAAATATTTAAATGATGCCATATAAATGTTGAAAATTAAATTTAAATTTTTAAATTTATATTTGTAAAAAATCACAAAATGTTAAAGATTCATTATTTCATTCTTAAATATTTACATTTAACGTAGATATAATGTTTTGTTATTTCAATCAATATTCTTACGTAAAAGATAAATAAGGGATTGAAAAACCCTTGAACAATAATTTTAATTAATGATGACAAAAACGGCTCTTATTTTAATTGGTATTAATAGAAAGTTTAAAATATATGCAAAAATTAATAATTTAATTTATTATCTTGACAGTCTCTAAATAAAGATAAGTCTCTCCTTAAATTGAATATTATTATTATTTGATAGGTAAAAATTTAATAATAATAATAATAATATTTTTATTAGTTTTTTTTTTTTAAAAAAAAAGAAAATAACTATAAAAGAAATTATAAGATGATAAAATAATTATTATTATCATGAAAATTAACATAAAAAAAAAGAAATGTAATACTAAATTTTAATAAATTTTGTATTAGTCAATTTATTAAAAATTGTTTTTAAGTTAATTTAAGAAATGATGCATAACTAAGTTTATTTCTATTCCACATTCTATATAAACAAATATAGGTATATATGGTACATACTAGGTCTGATAAAAGAAGTGGTGAATTTTAAATTTTCTCGGGCTGTGTTCATTCGATTATCGAATTTTTTTTCGTTATGTTGGACTATTTTTTTTATATATTTATTGATTTTTAATCAAGATCATATATATTTATAAGATATTATATAATTAATATTCAATGATTTTTTAATTTTAATTGAGATACCTATCTCAAAATTTTTTTTTTCTGATTGAAATAAAACATTTAAATTATAACTTTGTCAATGAATTAAGAATACATTTAGGAAGATATTTTTTTAGATTAATGAATTCTATACATGATTATAATCAAATGTTGAAGATTACCATCAAGTAAAATGACCAGTAGTCATTTAATTATAAATTCATAATTAAATGTTTTTTTATTTAATAATTTTGGCTTTTACCAAATGAAATAATAATGATAATAATAATAATAATATTAAAAATAAAAATAAAAATAATCAATAATGGATGACTTAAAGAGAATTTATAATGAATTCGCAAAATTGAATTTATATTTTGGGACCTTACTTAAATTAAAACATTAAATATAAATAAGATATAAGAATAGAAAATATATATGTATATTTTTTAATTTGAATTAGAATTAATATTAAATAATAACAAAATTAAATTAAATTAAATGTATTAATATATATATATATATAAATTGAACAAGTTTAAATTTTGACATTTTTTATAATTATTAATATTGAAGGATATTAATGGTAAATAAAAAACAATCTTACTTACATATATATATATATATATAATGTCGGGTTTAGAACGTTCCTGGTCTTCCGACAGCCAAACGCCATTGAATGCGGTTCAAACATTCTCCTCCACTATATTTCTGGTCATGAGAGAGTTAGCAATTCCCACTCTCCAGCTGGCTCTTGGTCTCCCTCTTCTCCTTCTGCCGGGAAGGTGCCATTTTAATACCTTTATGGGGATTCGGTGGTCTGGCATCCTTTGTACATGACCAAACCACAACAGTTGTTTCACTAGGATATCTTCTGTTATGCTAACTGGTACTTCCATTATCTCCCTTAACCTGTTATTCCAAATTTTTTCCATTTGCGATTTTCTGGCTGCTTGGCTCCAGAAATCCATTTTTGTTACTCTGAAATTCCTTTCCGATTGAGTTTTCAGAGGTCATACTTCGGATTCATACGTCACTATACTTTTCGCTCATTTACTTTGTTTTCTCAAAGTTCATATCAAGGCCCCATTTTTCATATTCTTCTCTAAGCTTTCTAGCCATATTGCTTAAATTTGATCTGTCTTGGGCCCACTGTCTCTGCAAAACATAATGTATATAGCGGCGTATCATCGAGACGTATTCCCATTCCATTGCTTTTCTTTTTCCATTCTTTTAACGTCGCTTCTAAATTTATTTTAAATAAAGTTGGTGATATGAAACAGCCTTGTCTCAATCTTTTGGATGTTTGAATTCCTTTAACTAAACGGTTATCCATTTAGACTATCATTATCGATTCTTCCTAGAGGTTTTTAATTCCATTTTTAAGCTCCACATATATATACTTTGTTTTCTCAAAGTTCATATCAAGGCCCCATTTTTATTATATTTAAATTAAATTTAATTAATTGTAAATTATAAATTAAAATTAATAAATAATATTTATTAAACTAGCGCATGTTTAGATCTTTGTGATGGCACCACGTCACGTGTTAGCGCGTGAGATTTACAGTGTTAAAAAATTAATTCTGGTACTTTCAGCGATTCAATCAAGCTGAAATTCTATATATAACAATTTTATACAATTATTAATTATATGAAAAACTATCAAACATATATCTTTATTTTTACAGTCACTTTAGAGGAAAAAAAATCAAAACGTTATAGGTAATGACCCTCTTCTGGTTGAGCTACAATTCTCAAAAGTTGATAGAAAACTACAAATTTTGAATAATGCTCATGTACCAAATTTCATCATTCTAGCTCAAATCGTTTTTGGGTAATCTTGTCTACATCCATGCATACATAATACATACACACACAGACATTTTTCTCAACCTTAGTGAAAATAATTCAGTAACCTTCAAAACATATAAAAACATCAAAATCTCAACATCGAAGATTTTCGTGATCGCAATACTATCTCTGGCTAGATAGTAAAAAAGAAAGCACACATACACATATAAAACTCTTCTTTGACAATTAGATAAAAATAATTTTCAAACAGAATCCAAAATACTCAGTACGCTGATCCACTTCATTTATTTGAATTTAAATTAAATTTAAAACAGAAATTTAAAAAATAATATTAAATATTTACTGTTTTCTACTTTTTCTCAATATTTGTTTTGAAATATTCATATAAGAATTAGGAAAATTTATAAAAAATCAATTCATATTGATTTTTCTTACTTTTATAAATAAGATTTTTATATTAACAATATTTTTACTCAGATACTAATTTCTAAAAATATTTTTTAATATTAATATTAATTTTTAAATAAATTCTCTTGTTAAATGAACGATTCTTTTAAATAATCTGAAGAAATTTAGATTCATCTATATTCATTTCCTTAAGGATATATTTATATAGTTAAAAAAAATAAAAAAAGAAGCAGAAATGAATGAATGAATGAATGAATCATCTCTCCCAAGTATCAATGTGATTGAGTTAACAACACAATGATTAACATTTGCACAAATACAAGTTCCTTGAAATATTCTTAAGCAGAGATTAATATTTAATTGAATATTTTAGTCAGAATAAGAAAACATCCTCTTTCCAAGATTCCAACATCAGATGAGAAATCTTATAATCCATATACATATCTATTATTTATTAAAACTTCTAATTTAACAACAACAATTAATTATTTCATTAAAATGCAAATTAATCAAGCATTAAATTGATAAATTTATTTATTATATATATTTAAGTATTTTTTAAAATTTTATTTAATTAATATAATGTATTAATACGGTATTAATACATTATAATAAATTTTCAAATATTTTTTGATAATTAAAAATACCGCATTATGCTTTAGTTTCATTTTTACTCGCTAGTAGCGCTCTATAACTGGTTTCCCCATTTTGAACAAACTAAAAGTTAACCAAGCTTTTCTCAAATTGTTTTGTGATTAAAATATTTCTAATACAATGGAGGTGGCTAAAAGAAAAGCAGATGAGATGAGTCTTGTTCCGTCAAAAAAAACGAAAAATGAATTGGTCGTCCAAAATCAGAATAAAGTTGGAGCTCCGATAAAAAGGACATCTTCTCTTCTAGCTCCTATTATGTTACTGGAAGGGCATTTAGGTGAAATTTTTACATTAAAATTTCATCCTGATGGAAGATATCTTGCCTCATCAGGTTTTGATCGTCAAATTTTTATTTGGGATGTTTATGGTGAATGTAAAAATATATCCCTCATGTCAGGGCATACCGGTGCAATTATGGAATTACATTTCTCAACCGATGGAAATACAATTTTTACTGCATCGACAGATCATACGGTTGGTTTATGGGATTTAGAAACTGGCCAACGAATCAAGAAACTAAAAGGACATACAACATTCGTCAACTCCTGTCATCCAGCACGTCGTGGTCCTCAATTGGTTTGCAGTGGAAGTGATGATTGTTCAGTGAAACTCTGGGATGTGCGAAAACGTGGACAAACATTAACATTAAATAACACTTACCAGGTTACTTCTGTGACTTTTGGTGATACATCCGAACAAATAATGAGTTCAGGTATTGATAATGATATTAAAGTGTGGGATATGCGAACCAATGCTATTCTCTATCGATTACGAGGCCACACCGACACCGTAACAGGGTTGAGTCTTTCCCCCGATGGCTCCTATCTTCTTTCCAACTCGATGGATAACACTGTTCGAATATGGGATGTACGACCATTTGCACCTCAAGAACGATGTGTTAAAATCCTAACTGGACATCAACATAATTTTGAAAAAAACCTCCTTCGTTGTTCTTGGTCACAAGACGGCTATAAAGTATCCGCTGGCTCAGGTGACAGGTATCTTTACATTTGGGATACAACCACACGAAGAATATTATATAAACTTCCAGGACATTCAGGAAGTATAAATGATGTCGATTTTCATCCAAAAGAGCCAATTGTTGCATCCGGTGCCAGTGATAAACAAATCTTTCTTGGGGAAATTGAAAACTAATGTATAATTTTATATTTTAATGTTTTTTTTTTTTTAAAATTATATTTATAAATAAATTTATTTATATTCAATAAATGTAAGTGTGATTTGAAATCACATTTATTTAAATCATTGCTATATAAAATAAATATTTTACTCTAAATACCTTTCTTATCCATAATTACCAATTCTTTTTTTTTATTTTTTTACAGGATATTTATATTTTTTTATTAATCAAATTCTTTATTTTATTATCAAATACAGGTTAACATACACTCTATCGAAAAAAATAAAATTTACTCTGATATTTTTTATTCAAATTTCATAAACTATATATTTATTAATTGAAAATATTTTAAAAAGAAAAAATAATATCCCTAGTTGTTTTGAAAAACATCTTTTGAAACTTAAAAATAAATCTAGAATATATTCTGAATATCTCCAAGTGCATCTAAATTTATAACATTATCTCTTTCTGTTAATATATTATATTATAATTTAAGATAATTCAAATTTAATTTTCTTTTACAAATATTGAACCAATAGATTTTATAATCACACGAAAAAGTTTTATTCATTAATTTCTATTTTATATTATATAATTATCTAGAATATATCGTTAAGATATATTTATTAAATTGAAAAAAAAAACTAAGGGTGAATATTAAATAAATATTAAATATTTTGTTAAAAAAATTCCGTTGAAAATGGTCATGCTAATAGAATTAAACAGTATTTTTTTTATGAAGTATTAAAGCTAAATATTTTAAACCACTAAAAATCGAATTGGAGTAATCTTGATATTTGGCTGAGAAAAAATATCCAAATCTATTGATAGTTTCTCATACTAATAATCTATTATTCTCTTATAAATAATTTAACATTCAATAAACTGAATTTCATTGTAATAAATGATGGGTAAGGTAGAACAAATAATGAATTCATTCTTGGTAAAACGAAATAAAAAGATTATAAAATGTTTTACAATAACCACTTTAATGAAAAATTGGAATGAATTCATAGATTTTAATAATTGTAAATTTTAGAAATACAATGCACAAGAATTTTTTTTTTTTATATTATTATTTTTTAAATCCTTAGTTTAGAAATATTGTTCAATTGTAAAAGGAATTTTATTTTTAAAAAATGTATCAATTTAAAAACCATACAAATAGAAAAATAAACATTATATGTATATAGATATGCTCTTTTTATTTCCATAAATTCAAAAATCTATGACATTTCCCTATAATAAATATATATAATAGACATTAAGTAAAAAATGTAAAATACCATCAGGTAATTTTTTCATCCAATCCATTTTGTTAGTCACACGAAATTCATTTTTTTTATATTAAAAACATACAAATATATTTTCAAGGCTAAATCCAAGGAATAATAAAATTGTTTATTGGAGAAAAAAAGCAAATAAGGCATGTTAATACTAAAATGATTTATATACAAAAAAATCATATAAATAAATGCTAGGCATTTAAAGCCAGAGTTAATTTAAAGTATCATATAGTTTTCCCAGGACTAATTAATTCTATTATACAAATTTTAGTATCACATGAGAATAAATGAGCAAATACAACTCGTTAAAATAATCATTTGTTTTAGCCTAAATGAGTTAATACACAAAATGATACTGTTAAAAATGTTTCTAATTAGTAAAATTAAATAAATTAAAATTTAAAGTAACTAAATATGTTATATATATATACTTTTTTTAAATAAAGCTTATATATATATATACTCGCTCTTTTGAATATTTCTATAATGTATAATTATATCTATAAATTTCGATTTTATGTGACATAATATAAATGTGTTGATTAATATATTATTATTTATAAAAGTGTATTTGCATGAAAAGGGGAAGAAGTTTCTAAGATTTAAAAAATTCATAGGTAAGATTGATAATTTTCAAAAAATTGAATCTACTGTGTTAACTCTTTAATAAAAAAAAATGTTTTAAAGGATAACACCATTTTAAAATAAAAATTAAATAAAGGGTTGATTCAATTTTTTTAAACAAAATTATCTGATTTTTAAAGAGTTACTATCCTCCTTAACCTTTGTTCTCAACAACAATTGTATTTAATGCTGAGCCATTCCATGTGGTTTTAAATTGTTCAGGAATAGGATGTTCCACCTATAACAAAAATAACAAATAAATATACGATTTATAGGATAAATAAAAAAAATAAATCAGTTTTCATTTTTTCGTAATGATTTAAATTTCAATTATTATAACAAATTTAATTAATTTAAAAGAGTGTTTAATTTAAGGAATTATTATATTGAAAATGTTATTACTCACATAATCCCCATTGCCTTTAGGTATCATAACGTTCATTTCGGTTGATTTGCTACTAACTATCTCAACACTTAAAGATTCCGAAGAAAGATACATTTGACAGCCATCTGATTTATCAATTGAAATTGTTGGTACTTTACCTAAAACCTAAAAACATATATAAATTTATAAATCAATAATAAAAACTTATTTTTAATAACAAAAAATTTACCTGCATTTGCACACTTTGACAATTAACAAATTCCACAGAGCTCACAACTGAATCAAATACTACTGAAGTTTTCTTGCAAGAGTCCAAGAAAATTGAATTAATTTTTCCTTTAACTGTTAAAGTAGAATCTTCACATCGGAATACATAAACAACATTGTTCATTTCTGTTCCATCAACAATTAAATTATGGTTTGATTTTTGATATTCCTAAAATACATTTTTTTTATAAATAATATTTAATTTACAATGAAATCATAAAAAGCTGAAAATTTAAATTAATATAAAAATATATACCACAAGCCATTTTTTCCCATCTCTGGAAAAGACTGGAGGTTTCGCAACTGTAGTCCCTTTAGGTGTTGAGGTTACTGATCCTCCGTTTCCTTTATTCCGAACCACCCCTTCGCTTCGAAGATTTTGATTTTTATGGGTTTGCATATCTGGAGTAACCTTTTTCAAAGCTAAAATATATTCATTAAAATGAAAATAAAATTACATTAAAATACATTTCAAAGGAAAAAAAATTAATTAATTACACGATGTGATGCCTTCTCCACGATTGATTTGGGCAAACAAGGCACTACGATCTGTTCCAGTTTGGTCAACTGCTGGAGGAAGATCACCCATAAGAGGTGGAGGTGGTGGACCCGGTGGTGGTGGTGGAGGAGCACCTGCTCCACCGCCATGTCCTCCCCAAACCAATCCTGTTGTATGATGTTGTTTTACTAGTTGTTGAAGTTCAGAAAGAGTTTGAACCCACATTTTTGTCCATTCCACGTGATTTTTATCCCTGAATTCAAATTATTAAATCCATTAAACAACAAATATTTATTTATTATTTTTATTTTAACTACTTATTTCTTCTATAAATTACTGATTGTTTTTTAATGTGTTTAAGTAAGATTATATTTTTATTTTAATATACAGATGAAATTTAATTAAAATTTCTGTAAATAGTTTTTAAAATTATTCTGAATATATCTGCGATTGAGATTACTATTTGTTTAGTAAATTTGGCTTAATTATTAAAAATTAGTTTAAATGTTCATTTATCATTTAATTTGACTTTAATTGACTAAAAACATGCAAACATTATATAAAAAATGAATAACATAAGCCAAATATTCGAGCCATTTGTTGATATTAATTTCATTAGATTAATTTTGCTGTGCATAGTGTAAAAAGCATTTACTTTTCTTTCCAATCCTTTAATACTCGATTTGTATAAAATTGCCCAGCATCATTCATTTCTTTTACATAGGGCGCTGGAGCAGGACTCTTAAATTAAAAAAAAATATATTAATTATTTGCACATGGAAAAAAAATTATTATAAAAAATTTAATATTTACAATAGCGACCCAGCCAAGAGCGGGAATACTTTCACTAATGGCGGATAAATGATTAAAATATTGACTCCCTCTATGTTTTTCCCTGTATTCTTGGATTGCCTGAATATGGCCCGAGGTAGGTTTTAACAATTCCATTGTCTCGTTTTGATTTGCAGGGGGACCTCTAGAGGCAGCTTTGCGAAGAAATTCAAGCTGAGCTCTGTAAAGAACATAATAATAAAATTCAATAAGTATTATTATTTTTAATCAATTATTTTAAAAAATAGGTCATTTATTTATTTTTATATATAATTAAAATACTTTACTATGAATTATGTATTCAAATTATTTTGCTATTCTATTATTAAATCACTTACTGAAAAGCCTTTTCCACAAGTTTAGCATGATCTGCTACGTCTCCTCCTATTTTTACAGAAAGTTGTAAAAAAGATGCAAAAGGTCCCTGAAGAAGATCTTGATAAGCTTGAACACTCATTTTGTCAGTAGATTTAAACGTCGTTGATTCGATTTCTAAAAAATAATTCATTAATTATGGCTATTTAATTATATTTATATAATAAAATAACTATAACTATATTTGTATTAATAGGAAATGGAAAAAATGATTTGATTACACTGAAAAATTCTTTAATTATAAAATAAATTAATTGTATTAAAATTAATTAAATATTGTTTGAATATTTATAATAGAATTTTATGTTTAATTTTAAGATTATGATTTCAGAAGTACTAAAAAACTTGAGTTTAACGACAACTTAGAAAATCTTATTTTCTAGTGTTAGTGTCTCTTTGAAATTATCATCTTTATCAAACAGGACAGGAATATTAATGAAATAATCAACTTAGAAGATTTTGATTAAATTTTAATATTTTAATTACTAGCTAAATAACAAATTTTCTTTAGACTTCTTAACAAGACCCCTTTCTAGGTCTTCTTCAACGACCTCATGGTAACATTATCCACTTTGAGATAAACCCTCATAACTTTTTAAATACATATTATTATATTTAATATAGAAAATATTCAAATAATAATTTTATTATTATAATTCAGTTTTCTAAGAAAGGAGATCAATGAAATGGAGATTTGAATGACAATTATACGAGTATATATCTATAGAATGAAATTTAAAAAAAAAAATTATTTTATAAATCATTTTATTTAATCTTTGTGTTTTATTGGATTTAATAAAAAAGAAATATTATTTTTAATTTTAATTAATTACCAAAATTCTTCACAGCCGGAGTAGGGGGCGGAGGTGGCGGAGGGGGAAAATCTTCCTCTGACGGTATGCAATGTTCGGATGAGGCAGCTGGCGGCGGAGGCGGAAGCACAGTCTCAAGGCGGGAGGTCACTTTTTCCAGTCGAGTGATGAGGTGGTCGAGTTCCGCGGTAGCTGCACTGCTCGCGGACGGACTAAAGCCGGCTAAAAACGGAGATAACTTATGGGCTGCAATCCAAACATAAATTCCCGAGCGAATTAAATAATAACATAACAAATCCGACCATTCCACTAGGCAAATATTAATACTCCTTTATTTATAATTGATAATGATATTATTGTTAATAATAATAATAAATGAATTCATAATCTTATTTAGAAATAACCAGTCATCATTT
Source organism: Labia minor (assembly GCA_963082975.1). Classification (NCBI taxonomy): domain Eukaryota; kingdom Metazoa; phylum Arthropoda; class Insecta; order Dermaptera; family Spongiphoridae; genus Labia; species Labia minor. Next base: position 107,691,377 of record OY720344.1, read on the forward strand.
TGATATCTTATATTTCATGTACTTATAAGGAAACTCAGGTTAAACTAATTAATAATTTACATAATCAATCTTAAAAATTAAAGAATAATAAACATTTGAAAATAATATAAAATAAACCACTACCTTAATAAATTCAAAGTTAAATAAATGTCGGAAAAGAAAAGAGAATTCAAATTTTTCTTTAATTTCAAAACAAAACAAACAAAAAAAAAAGTATTAAGTGTTTCAATTTTTACTTTTTTTACTTAGTTTTTTTTTTTGCGATCACGAAAATTTTCGATGTCGAGATTTTGATGTTTTTTTACGTTTTAAAGGTCCCCGAATCATTTTCACTAAGATTGAGAAAAATGTCTATTTGTGTGTTTGTGTGTGTATGTAGACAACGGTTTGAGCTAGAATAATGAAATTTGGTTCACGGGCATTATTAAAAATTCGTAGTTTCCTATCAAATTTTGAGAAATATAGCTCATTTGGAAGAGGACCATTAACTAGCACGTTTTCATTTTTTCTCTCTAAACTGACTGTAAAAATAAAGATATATGTTTGATAGTTTTTCACATTATTAAAAATTGTATAAAACTGCTATATATAGAATTTCAGTTTGATTGAATCGCTGAAAGTACCGGAATTAATTTTTTTAATTTTTTGACTGTCAATCACGTGCCAGCACGTGACGTGGTGTCATCAATAAAGAGCCAAACACGCACTGGTTTAATTAATAATAATAATTATTATTTATTAAGTTAAATTTATAATTTAATTAATTAAATTTAATTTAAATATAATATATGTTAATTAATCCAATTTAAATTTGCGAGAGAGTCGAGTGGAGACACTCCAGATTTTTTTTTGTAAATATTTGACTTCTATAAGGAAGATTCTATGCCTAAGGTATTGTGTTTCAAATATAAGATGTGTGTGTAACTTTGTCCTCAATAAATGCAATAAATAAAGTTTTGAAAGATTTATAAATAAATTGTTTAGAATAGTGATCCAAAAAGTTACTTGATTAATTAAATAATTCAGAATTCGAAAGGAAAATAGATTTCAATAAATAGTACAAGTATAAAAAAAAATTAATTAAAATATAAAAATGCATCTGACTCCAATAATAATTAACATACTTGTTAGAGAATAAAATATTCTGATATTTCTTGAATTTTCAATTTTATTCATACATTTCCTGTTAATTTTCCTAATTATTATATTTATATGTATAAGAATAATTAAATGCTACGAAAACAAAAGAAGTCAATTAATTACATCTTGAACTTCTTTACGCTTCGTTATACATAGACATATGAAAACATTGCATGTGCTTTATCAGAAAATAAAATGAACATATATTCGTAAAATATATTTAAAAAAATAACAATTTACCACACTCTTGCTTCACCTCAATGTTCACTCTAGAATCTTCCGTATAAATAAATATTAATTTATTTGTGATGTAAAAGATAGTAATATAGCTTTCGAATATAAAAAAAAAGTAATTAAGTACCACAATTTTAATGAAATAATTTATAATATAATATAATTAATAGGTTACTGATAACCATTTGAAAGTCTCCTCAGATCAGTTATTAATAGGAAAAAAATATAAATATAATAATATTTTGAAGTGAAATATTTAAATAAAATTTAATAAATAATTGAAAATTAAAGGAAAATTTGAAATAAAATAAATTTAAATCTCTTGAAGTTTTTAAGGTAGGTTTTTATGTGTTTATATATTACCGGATATCCACACTATTGGGTTCTAAAGCTTATTATATATAATATTTAGTGCAGTGGTTCTCAACATTTTTTACCGCGGCACATTTTTAACGGTTTAAAAATTTGGTGACACACAAAGAGAAAGATAAGTGTAAAAGTTTACCATATTAAAAAAAGTGGTCCCAAAAACGGTTGGTTTACCTTTTTTTTAGAACCAAATTGAAAAAAATTTAGAAAAAAAAGTCAGAAATGTTTAAGAGCCTCATAATCTCGTGGCATAGTGGTTGAGAATCACTGATTTTGAAACTTTAAAGTTATTTTTAATTTCTAAATCCTTAAATTTTACCCTTAAAAGTATGTCATTATTACATTTAATTGAATCATTATGAATTCTATATATATATATATATATAATAATTATAAATAATTTTGGCTTAAAATTGAAGTTAATTTACTAATTAAATTTCATTGTTTATAAAAGAGGAGTGTCTTCCCCATCAGTGAAAATTCTTAAATAGAAAGTTTCAATCAAAATGTCAATCATGTAAATAAACCTTAGAAATTTATTTAGTTTCATGTTATAATTTTAGCAAAATATTTTATTTTCATTGATGTGTTAAAAATGTTTTAATGGTATGACATGATATCTGTTTAGATACGCTGTTTTTCTACGTCAAAAGGCCATTAAGAAATCTATTAAAAGTCACAAACAAGAGGTTGTTAGATAGGGCTCCTTAAAAGGGAGAATAGAATGCTGTCTATCATTTAAAGGGTTGACCCTAAATAATGACTTGACCTATTACTAGAAAGTTTTGATTTTAACATAGATATATGATAAAATAGATCTACATTATATTATAATTAAACTATTCAAATTACTTTGTCTCCCGTTTGATTTTTTTAATATTTTGCTTTTTATATATTCATACTTTTACATATTTATACTCATATTAATCAAAATTATATATTCATATTCATTAATGGGTGATATTTCAAATAAACTGTTGTTCATTAAATCCTTAAATGGAATTAATTCAATGAATTATAATTTTATCTTGTTAAATATAATTTAAAAATTTGAATTTAATAAGATACTATGTCGCTAGTAGAATACTAACCAGCGACCATCGGATCAAATCGCACGTGGTTTTCTGATCCTGGAGCTGATGCTGTAATTAAATCTGCAAAAAACCGATGTCTTCGAAGAGCCAATTCATCGCGTCCGATTGGGGTTGCAGGCGGCTCTTGAACTCCACAGGTGAAAACTTCAGTGTTCTCTTCGTCGTCATCTTGGCTGAACCAAACTCCTGAACAACCACCCAAACTTGGAACAGAACCTCTTTTCGCCGGATGTGGCGTTGGTTGAGGCCTGATTCGATTCTCGCCTTCTTCCTCGTCACTGAAATCATTTTCATCAACAAAACCAACGCTAGGTTTTTTTGTACGTGGAGCTTGAGTTGTCGAGGAGGGGGTTACAGGAACATTTTCTTGTTTATCATTTTTTGGAACCACATTCTCGTCTTGATTCTCATCATTTTGGTCATTGCCTTTTTGATTATTTTTACAGGGTGATTCGACTTTTGCTTGTATAACATCTGTCTTTTTAGGTGAATCTATTTTTGCTTCTTCTTTGACTGGTGATGTTTTCTCTTTAGGATTAATTTCTTTTTCGTTGTCCGATTTCGTTGTTTCAATTTCTTTATCATCTGCTTCAGTCACACTCTCTTTGCCGGTTGGTTCAAGATGATCATATCCGCTGTCACTATCTTCCGGTTTAATTTCTTTTATAGGGCTTGGAGAAGTGACAGTTAAGGTAGGAGTAGGCTCCAATTTAACATCCGTTCCTGATGCCGGAGCTAATTCTTCCTCATCATTTTTTATTTTACGTCCCTTACATCCACAACAATTTTTAAACATGATGGATGGATTATAAAAACGTTTAACTCACATTTCGTTGATTAATAAGAGAGGTCTAAGCTAATAAATTGGACACTAGAATCATATGAAAATATAATAAATGGATAAATGAATTAGAAGAGAATCAACAAGCAAGCACTTAAAAGACAAAACGAGGAGCAGTTGAATCAGAGTCGGTGGCTGACCCGTGAATAAGCCCCCAATGGAAGGGGAGGAGTGTTTTCAAGGCGTGTCCTTCCGTTGGGGTAGATGTGTGTGTCTGTGGATACAATCGGGCCCAGGCTTGGCAGATCGAAGCATCGAACAGCCTGCAAAGGCACAGGCTGGACCATGCGCATCAAGCCAGACGGCCCAGTTCCCTTCCACGCTGCGTTCCGAAGTGGTAAACCAGGTCACGAGATGAGGCAAATGCAACAAGACCCAATTCAAGAAAAATGAATGAGCCTTTAGAGGGTAGCATTCCTCAAATCTGGTAAACATTTCCAATCATGTTTTATTTGTTTTTAACTCTCACCAAAATTTTACATTCTGCACTCATTTTATTCAATGTGTTGTTTATTTTAAAATTTTATCCCGATACCTTGAAACACAAATTTATTCAATTAAAGAAGAAAACTTAATAATTAAACATCTTTTCAATCTATTCATTAATTTAACTCTCTTCATATTAGAATCGAAATATACCTATATAAAGTATTAACTAACCTGGGAATGAAAAAGCAAAAATAGAATGATATCATGATCAGTTTTAGATTAACACGATAGCAATTCAAATGATTAAAAATGACATTTTCAAATAAGATTTAATATAATAAAATCAACATTGATAAGAAAAAAAAATCGATCGTGTATAATAAAAAAAAATCCGTGTGCAAATTTTAATAATTAATTGCTTTTAATTTAATTAAATCCAAGAACAAATTAATATTATAATTAATTAAAAATATATAAATCTAGTAGAGAGAGAGAAGAGTATAGTATTTTTTATAGTAACAATAAAAGATAAAGAAATATTTTAAAATAACACAGTTTATTTATAATTGATTATGTTTGGGAATTTAATGAATCACATGCATAGCTGGGATTGAATCATCACAAATAAATTTCAGATACTATTCATAAAATAAAATTTTCAATTATCATGAGTAAAGAAAATATTTAGATTATCGTTTAATAAATTATTATAATTTCTTTGATATTTAAAATATTTTGGTTTAAAAAAAAATGCACAAAAAAATATTGTTTGTTCGAATTTATAGATGATATATTTTTCTTTAATTCACACCTTTTATTTCTAGAACTTTAATAAAAGATAAAGATATAAATTGCATCTTAGTAGACATCTCGTTTCACAAGACAAGAATCAAATTTGATCATATTACATTTAACTAGGAATGGGGAGAACTTGACTCGTTCCCCTCTTAAGATTAAAAGGAAATTTTTTTAAAAATAAAAAAAAAAATAATAATATTAAAAATATAGATAATTTACTATATATAGTTTAGCTAGGATGACCATATTTCGAAAACGCCAAACCGGGAGAAATACTTTACCTTTTTTTTAAGGGCCAAATTGAAAAAAATTTATAAAAAAAAGTCGGAAATGTTCAAGAACCTAGTCCCAAAAACGTTTTACCTCTTTTTTAGGACCAAATTGAAAAAATTTATAAAAAAAAGTCGGAAATGTTTAAGAGCCTAGTCCCAAAAACGGGTTACCTTTTATAAGGGAATTTTGTAAATAAAAACACATCTTAATATTTGTTATTGTAAATTTATTCAACAAATACAAAAAATATACACAACGTTTCAAAATTCCCTTATAAATAAAAACAACCACCAAAGCTTTAATAATTTAATTTTACAATAACAAATATCAATATGTGGTTTTATTTACAAAATTCCTTTATAAATAAAAACAACCACCAAAGCTTTAATAGTTTACCTTTTATTTATTTATTTATTTATTTTTTAGAACCAAAAGAAAAAAGTCGGAAATGTTTAAAACCGGGATAATAGACTGTCCCGAAGACATTTTTCGGGACGCCGGGACAGAGCACCTAAAATCGGGACAATCCCGGAAAACCGGGATGTTTGGTCACCCTAAGTTTAGCTAAAAATTTTTGTAGATTTTCAATATCCGTTTTCTAAAATTATTTCACGAGTTAAGATATTTTAATAAAAATATAAAAATATTTTAGGGTTTTAGGTTCTCGTTAATATAATTTAAATTCAATTAAATTAAAGGAAATAAATTAAATTATTGTATAATAAAAATAGTAGAATGAGACACTTTCATCCAAAATAATCAAAGCCATGAAATGAGATTAGAGTGCCACGTTTAGTAATTTTATTAATTTAAAGTTTGTTTTTAAATGTTCTTAATTTTAAAATTTAAATGCATTTATTATAAAATATAAATTATAAAAAAATAAATATACATATTATAATAGGTAAATTTAATTTTTTCTTTGAGTTATTATTTAACAATGAAAATATTTTTAAATGAGTGATTGTTTCAAAAGGGAAAATCGATTGTTTACATGATCATTACATTCATTATATTCTCATAGTTTAGTAGGTTTATACATAAAATAGATTTTTAATAAATAATATTCACACATTAAATGTTATTTGTTTTGGTTTTGTTACGAGTTGGATTTATCGAGAGCAAACAAAATAATATTCAATTGAAATGAATTTTTATATTTTTCTTTTATTCAAATTATGAATGTTTTTGTGTTATCGTTTATTTTTCCTTGAAAATAATAATAATGTTATAAAACTTTAGTTAAGTTCTAGAAACAAAAATGTATATCTTTAAAAATTAAGGAGGAAATGCTTAATCAGAGTATTTCCTTTCGGAATAGAATATATATATATATAAAATTATAGAGAATTGATATAATTTTCAATAAATATGTACCATAAAAATTTGGGTTTCATAATTTAATATTTCAGAAATTTAGACAATAGAAATTAGTTTCAATATGAAAATGAGATATTAAAAAAAATAAAATTATGGCACTTGACCAAACCAACGAAATATAAACCAGCCATGGAATTCTATTAATAAAAATGTTTACATTTATTTTGAAAAAACGAATTATATAAGAATAAAAATTATATTTCCCTTGAATAATTTTAAAAATTAAATAAAAAGTAGTTAAGAAATGGAGGGGGTATGTTTAATTTTGCAAGGGTTGAAAATTAAAAAAAAAAATACTTAGTAAAGGTTAATTAATGAATTATTTCATTTTAAATTTGATACTATAATAACTTTGATTTTTATAAATAAAAAATTCAATTATTTTTAGATATTCTTTTATAAATCTTAAAATTTGCAAAAGGAAATGATTCTTTAAATATATATATTAATATTACTATATATATATATATATAGTATTTATATTTATTTATATTACTGATTGTGATTTGTTATTGATTTAAGGTTCTTCACTTTAATTTCATATAATTTGAGTGTTGAAGACATAGAAAGTTTCAAAGGTTAAGAGTAGTTGGATGAATCATAGACAATCAGCCTACTTTTGCATCTGTTCAATAATTGAAGTAATAATAAAGTTGAAATAGATATAATTATTGGAACATTTTAAAAAGTTATCAAAAATTAAATTAACATTATATTAAATTATATTTAGGAAATTAAAAAAATATAGTATCAATGTTAGAAATGAGTCATAATATTACGAAAGATATATTTTTAGGTATATTGATATTATTAAATAAAGTAATAAATCATATTACTAATTTTATTAAAAAAGAGTTAAAAATAAAAATAAATATAAAAAATAATTTTCTAATTTAAAATTAAACAAAAAAGGCCGGTGAATTAGAATTAATTTAATAATTAATATGTTTGAGAGAGATATATTTTATCTATAAATATAAGTTTGAGAAAAATATTTTTAATGCATTACCTTTAAATAAGATTAGGAAGCGTGGATATTAAATATTTGCAAAATGAAGAATGACAAGAGTTGACAAGCATATACTATAAAAAAGAGCAGCAGGGGAGGTGCAGCAGGAGGGAGTGGAGCCACTACACCAGTCAAATCAACATCTTTTTTCTTCAATTTGATATAAGCTGGTAGATAATGATCACTACAATAATATTTGATCAGGAGGAAGTATAAAAAATACTATAAGCAGATAATTTATTTTATTATTAAAACAGAAAATTTTAAATTATATATATATGTATATAAAATAATTCTTAATATTATTAATATTTTTCAATATTAAAAACATGAGATTTTCTTTGAATTAAATAACTTGATTCAATACCAAATAATTTTGTTATTATTATATTCGATATTATAATTTCTATAATAAATGACAAACTTTCAAAATACTCATAGTTTATAATTTCAAATTATTGTTTTGAGTAATTGAATTTTAGTTAAATAAATTAATAATAAAACTTAATTGTTTTATTCTTAGTTTTCAAACTATATAAAATATTAAATTTTAAAAAGATGAAAATTAAAAAAATAAAACCTAGAGACAATTTTTGAGCAAATAAAAGTTTAAACATATCATCACGTGTTTTTATATTGATATATAAGAGAATAGATGCCCAATAGTTTTAGAAAAATTGTCCTTTAAATATATATCTAATGTTTTATGATATGAAAATAAAAACAAAAAATAATTATATTTAATAGAAAATATTTTAGAGTAGAAAATTGTTTAAAAATATATACATCAATTAAGTTTTTTTTATATCTATAAAATAACTTATATGTAATATATAGTTTAAGTGTGTTTAAAAATTTTTTTCTATTTTTATTTTAAATACATATTTCTAATGAAATTAATTAATATTAAGGTGACCAATTTTTTATAATGAAAAGATGGATAATAAGCTGGAGTGTCTCCACTCGACTATCTCTCGATTTGAATTGGATTAAATAACATATATTATATTTAAATTAAATTTAATTAATTATAAATTAAAATTAATAAATAATATTTATTAATTATTAAGAGAATTTTTATTAAAAGACCACATTATTTGTATAAAATTATTTATTAAATTGACCACATTATATTTGTATAAAATTATTTATTAAATTAAAATAATTTTATACAAATAATGTGGTCTTTTAATAAAAATTCTCTTAATAATTATCAAAATAACCACAAAAGCTTTAATAAATACAATATTTATTAAACCAGCGCGTGTTTGGCTACTTGTTGATGGCACCACGTCACGTGTTGGCGCGTGAGATTTGCAGTGTTAAAAAATCAATTCTGGTACTTTCAGCGATTCAATCAAGCTGAAATTCTATATATAGTAGTTTTATACAATTTTTAATCATGAAAAAAACTAACTTAATTTAACTTCGAATATCATTTTGTAATATTAAATAAAATATCATTGACTACCGAGATTAATTTTAGTTAATTTATTAATCAATGACTTTTGAGATTATTAGAAACTTCAATAGTAAGTAATTCACTCCTATTGAATCTCAATATACATATATTTTAGAATCCACAATAATATATGCAGTGCATACTTTTGACAATTTAATAATTCTCTCTTGTATATCAAATATATACAATTTCAATTTCTTTCAGTTCCAAAAATAAAAATATTTCAAATGCAAATATTGGGATGATTTATTCAATTTTATTGGTAGTATTGGATGTTTAAAAAATAAAACAATTTTGAAATGAAAATATATAATTTATTTCATTAAATTAACATGATTTTTTTAATAAAATTATCAATTTGTAAAGCAAGAGAAATTTTCAATTGAATATAATTAAAAGGATAAGGTAAGAGATAAAAAATTAATATAATGGCAATTTTTTATTGATACATAACTTAAGTAGAAGGTAAAATGAATGAATATGAATTATTTCAAAACAAAGAGATATGTAAATAATATAAATTAAATATGCTGCTTAAATTGATGGTAAGTATTTAAAAGAAGTGAATGTATATAAAATTTGAAAATATTAATTTTATGGATATCTAATCTAAAATTCATATTCAATAAATATAACATAATTATGACAAACATTTTCGAAGATATATATATATTCATATATATAATATTTATAAATATAATCGAAGCAATTAAAAATGTATAAGAGCAATCATCACTATAAGACCGATGAATTATTTGTCACAATAATAGATTAAATCAATAATAAGATTTGATTTGTTTATATTTTTTCCAATTTTTGGTAAAAATTTCTTTAGAATAACAAATATAAATACTGCGATACTATTGAACTAAAGTTATCATAAAACACAAAAGTTCCAACCTGTTTGGAATGATTTTTTTTATTTGGCGCAGACTTTGAGCATGGTACCCAATATGCAATATTTTTAGTAATTGAAAGACCGATCAATTCTTAATAATATTTTTGATTTACATGTTTATTTTTGTCTATTTAATTTAAAATAAAATAAAAAATCAAAAATTAATATTAAGAATTTTTATAATAAAAAAACAACAATAATCACAATATTAACTAATCTTAAAGAATAGTTTTTAATGATAAATATATATAGATGTGTGTATATATGTTATTAATATAAAATTTTATATTAAAAGCCCATTCTATAATTATAAAATAATAACGTTATAATAAAATTAATTTTAAAAACTATTTTTTTAAGAAAAAGCTAACCACCAAGAGAGGTTAAATTAAAAAAATATTAAAACAATAAATACTGATGGTCTTCCAATTTCATAAAAAATTATTGCTCGACATTTTTAAAATCCTTGGGCCTCTATTATTTTGAATATGAAATATATGGAAAGCAATGATAAGAAAGAGAAGACCCAAGATTTTGTATAAAAAAAATAAAAATAAAAAATACTATTCAAACATGACTAGGACTAAGGTCTAATTAAAATTATGAACACTTAAAAAAAATAATATTTTTTTTTCTCCTTTAAGATCTTTTTGATTTAAAATAATAGCAATGACATTAAAATTTTATAAATTTTAGATATTGTTAGCTGCCTTCCAACAATATATATAACAGATCAAAATAAGTGAGATTTAAAGAAAAGAAAATATGAATCTTTACCAAGATGCAAGATGCAGTAATGTGTGATATACATTTCATATATAATTAAAATATAACTCCGCTTAAATATGAAGGACATGATGGATGCACTTATGGTAATGATTCTTGTTTTTTTTTTTTATAATTTGATTAATTCGGCAACTCAATTATTTTTTTTTTTGTTTATTATAAAAAATATTCCAAGATATTTCTCATTTTATTCTCATGACTAAAATTAATCTGCAATTATTCTTTATTGCAAAATTAATTTGAGTCTTAATAAATATAATATATTTGCAATTTTTTTTAAATTAAATTCAAAGACAAAAATTAAAAAAAAACAAAAAAAATTGCAGATATAATATATTATAATGATACATGCAAACATACATATAAAAATTATATGTATTTATGTATGTATCTATATAATATTAAATAGACAACAAGTTCACAGTGTCAACTGTGGCTTTTATTTTAATTACCATAAATTAACCCGGCTATGCAGACTTAAAATCTATAATTTATGATGAATTATTCTATTTATAAATAGTATTTACAATATTAATAACTCAAAATAACTTATTCACCTTGCACAAAGACTATGCCATTAAACTTTATAATAAATATGTATTACTAACGTAGATATATTTTTAAAAGACAATCGATATGGATGTAAGTTTCTTATGATACAACTTTTGAGAGGATATGGATTTTATAATAAAAAATACGGAAAATTTTAGAGAATATTTGTATATCTATTAGAAAAAAATAAAATTAATTTAATAAAATTTCTTTGTGACAAGGTAAAAATTCTATATGTTTTAGACTTCAAGCATATATTTTTATATACATAAAAAACATTCATTCAATGTATTTTTAATACAAAACACAAGCATTCTTTATAACAATCAACCTTCAATCATTTTCAGGCCACTCAGGTCTAAGTGCAATTTAGAATATAAAAACCTGCAGTAAAAATTACTAATTTTCATAGTATAATAAAGATATATATATATATATATATTAGAAGTGATTGATTTTAATTTCACTTATTATTTATTTAGAAGTATATGTATTTTCCAAATAGTTTATAAAATATTTATATAGATAATGCATTTTTTTTTAATAAAATAATTTCAATATAAATTATATAGTTAATTTATAAATATTGAATAGACATTACCCATAAATTATTTTTTTATGAATAAATGTTTATATATATATATATATATTAATACTTCTAAATAAATAAGTTATATTATTATACAGAATTCTTAAAATGTTGAACCTTCAGTAATAGGCTTAGAAAAAACTTAAATCATGGAAAGAATGAATTCCTTAGAGGAAATAAAATTACGAAACAGTGCAAATGAAAAAATATGGGGTCGATGTGTTTTATAAATTAATATTTTCATTGGGAAAAAAAGAGAGCAACAAGGTTCTAAATTTAAAAATTCTGTATAAAAGGTTTTTATAAAAATGATAACATTTAAAATAAAATAAAATATATTATTTATAAAGAATGGAAATTTGATATAATGGAATAATTCTGATTGTGAAAGGTGTTTTAAAATTTTTTGATTATTATTCGATTTCCTAGAAAGGAATCCTACTAAAATTTTGGATATTATATTATCTTTTTTTCTTAATAAAATTAAATTTAAAAAGATGAAATTTGATTAATTGAATGATATTAAATATTGATAAGAATCAATGAATTTATAAAAAGACACGAATATTAAAATAGAAGGGATTTAAAATTTATTTATTATTATTAATGTTATTATTATATTTTATTATTTTTTTGTAAAAAAAATAATAAAATAAATTAAAAATAGAAGATACTGATTAAATGAAATGTTCACATATATTTAGTTTTCTTTTTCCAGGTCTATGCTATTCACTAACCATGATCATTATTTTGTTTGTTAAAAAATTAGAAAATAATTTTTCTGACGTTTTAATATTTCATTATAATTTTACTGAAATAAGAAAAATAAGGAAATGATGAAATATAAAAATAATATATAAAAATACATTTAATATATACGGTGGGCAAAACGATAATGGAATAAGTAAATGGAATAGACCTCGATGATGTGCGTTAAAACAGCTAACGAGCGTTACTAGACTTAAAAGAGCCTAGTAACTTTATTTTTAATTTGTCCGTGCATATTTAAAAGCGAAGATAGCTTTAATAATGAGATCTCTGATCTTAAAAACGATATACTCTTATAATCAAAACTCAATTTTCCCTGGTAGATAATAAAATATGAATACTTAATTTTAAGTATATTTTCGTTTTAGCCAGGTAGAGTCAATGTAGAGAAATTTAGAGATTTTTACGCGAAATACATAACCTTTTTAGTATCTGCATGTACAGTAATTGCTCGTGCCATTGCTCCAGGTGTTCTATCTTCAGAACAGCCTGATTGATGAGATCCTTCCCCGCTAGAAAAATAAAGATTTTTATATATATATATATAATTTATATATACATTTTAAAACAATATATGCATTTTAACATTATTTTCTTACCTATCATGTTCTTTTTCGACTAAATGATAACGAGCTCGAAACGCTACCAAATGAGCATAATAAGCAGGTGCAGGAATTGAAACGGATCGTGTACATCGAACATAAGTATGACATAGTTGATAGGTAAGGCATTGAAGTTCATCAGAGTCAAAATGATTATCGTCCCAAAGAACATGATAATGACTTGGCCTGCTTGTACCCTAAAAAAAGAACAAATCATTTATTAATATGTATTAACTTACCAATTAAACAAGCTCTTCTTGTCCAATCGAAACATCTAACCATCCCTATTTATTTTATGACTATATATGGAAATACAATTTCTCATAATACTTTCGATATATATATTTTATGAATATAAGGATAAATCAATTAACAAATGAGTAATAAGTAAACCCAGAACACGATTAAAAATGACATGAAAAATGTCAGTAGAAGCAATGTGGTTGACGAGCATAGAAATTTCTGGATTCAGTAATTCTAAGTAAAATAATAGGTAAATAGGTATGATATAAATCTAAGATGGCTCCTAAACTAATATATATATATATATATGATGTAAAAATGATTATAATTTTTTGAAAATATATTAAAGATAATATAGAGAATATAGACAGTATATAGTATAGTATTTATAGAATATAGAGAATATTTTTTTCTAAGAAATTTTGATCCAGTATTATTTAAGAAAAAATAACGGTTTATTTATTATACATACTTGAATGCCTTGATGACTACATAAATAGAAATCAAATTCAGTAGGATGTGTTATGCCCACATCGACAGTGGTACCAGCTGGAATGTTTCCAGATTTTCCCGATTGTTCTTTTTTGTCTGCACAGAAAAGTCTTGTATGATGTCGTTTTTGGACAACAATAAAAGTAATTCCTGGTTTATAATCTCCTTCAAGTTTTATACAAGCTTCACGAATAGCAGTTAATTCATGTTGTAAAACCTAATAAATTAAAATAATTAGTTATTTTATCAGTAAACATGATGAATAAAATTACAAAATTTGATATTCACATGTATAAATTGTCCTTCAGATACCCCATCTCGATATAATATTATTCTATGGGGCTTGTAGCCACCAGTACTCTTATAGAACATTATTAAAAGCTCTCTAAAAATATTGAAAAGAATTTTAATATAAAATAATTAAAATGAATAATTATTTAACTACTTACCTAACCATACTGCTTAACTCTTGAATTATTTCTTGTCGATGTTGTTGTACTCTCACAGTAGCAGCATATCGTGAAGGATGAGCATCCATAGAACCAACTACAGCTGCAATCGAAGGTTTTTTATTGTCTCCAGCTGGAGGATGAGTTACGTCTGCTCCAAGAAAGATAACTGGTTCATTGAAAACCTAAAAAGAAAATTTTGAAGAATAAATCGAAACTTATAATAACTTAAATAAATTAAACTTAAAAGAAATAAATAAACTTACTTTAGGACGTATACTTGGAACTAAAATACTATTGATTCCTCCAAGTTTAACGTTGATTTTAAGACATAAATTAGATAACGTTTGTGGAGACGTCTTATTTACATTTTTAGCTTGTACACATTGAGTTGCCATTCCCAAAACAGTATCACCAACGCGTTTAACCTCAGCTAAAATATTATTATTTTCATTAATTATTATTATTAATTATTCATTAAACCCATTAAAAAGAATAAAATAACAAACCGTAAACTGGTGTTTTTCCTGGAAGAACTACTACGACAAGTTGTAGGGAAGCAAATGAAGATTTAAGATAACGAAACATTGGTTCTACTTGATCAGGTCCCGTGGCATATTTACCTTTAAAAAAATATAATAATTGTTATTTGTTTTTTAATTTATATATTTTTATAATAAAATAAACTTACAAAAACATGGTTGACCAATTATAGGCATTCCAGCATCATTACTAATTTTTTGAAGTTGTTGCGTGAAATTCCTTTAGAAAATTGTTTAATTTAAATTTATGTTAATAATTTTAAAATTATACACCTTAAAATATAATATAAATCATAAAATCTTTTAAATTTACCTAAGTGCATCTTCTCGAACCGTTCTTTGTGGTGCAAAACAAGCAATAGCCCAAACCCTAATTTCAACACCAGTAAAGAATTGTTTTCCACGCATATCCCAAACTCCTTGATTTGGCATAGCTTGTTGTTTTGTCTGAAACATTACAACATCATACTGCACATATTAGTTGGATTTAAACCATTCTATTCATCTTTAAATTTGTTTTTAATTAAATAAATTTAAAGTATTGTCATAAATCCAAAGATTTATTTAGCATATTATTAATTGTAAAATATATATATAATGAAAAAGAAAAAGAATAAAAATCGAACAGTCATAAATAGTATAGATCAAATATTTTTTATCACAAGCTTAATTTGAAATAAATAAAGGATACCTGTCCACTTAGAGAGCTAACACGTCCTCCATATTGCAATTTTGGAGGAGGAAGAACTCGTCCTCTAACTTCCATCATATTGTTGCTGATTGTCAGGCCAAATTCTTGAACGTAGGCATCGTTATTAAAATCAGCGCGTCGAACCAAATTATTAATTTCTCTTTCTCGATCAGGAGCAGAACGTGCTGTAGCTTTGATCATAGTTGAAGTTTGCATATCAGTTAATTTTTTAATACAACGTTGTCCAGCAACAATGTTGCAAACCTAAAATGATTTATTTATTAAAATAAATGCAAATGAAAAAAAAATATCACAATAAATTACCTCAAGAGGTAGATAAGTATGTTTGTGTTCTTGGCCAACTTGAAGACAAGGGAGATGTGGATATCGTAACTTCATTTTATATTTATCTAAAAAGTACTTGGCTACTGTGCACTCAACTGTCTGTCCATTTTCTAATTGTAAAGGAAACGACTGCATTTGTGCAGGACGCCTTGTTACATTACATACTCGATATTTACGACGCATTGAACCACAATGTGTGATTTCAATTTTTAGTCCTTTAATTTCTTTTGTAAATTTAACTCTTTGAGAATCAGTAAGAGGTTTTCTTTGATCATTAATATCTCGAATATCCAATACTTCACACATAAATTCAATTACAGGTTGAGCTTTGTAAAATGCAGTTGCAGATACTAAAATATACATATTGTAAAAATCATTAATAGTATTGTTAATAATTAATATAAAAATTTTCATTCAAAATATAGAAAAATTATAAAATTAGTTTCTAATCTTAAAAGATATTAATTCTGAAGGGTTATTATATATATTTTACCGTCGATATTGAGCATCATTTTCCATTGAGATGGTCTCACAGATTGATGGAATCCAAACCAGACTTCTCTTCCTCCACCTAGAGGATGATAATAGCCATCGGGGGAAGAAAAAAATGAACGCCCCACTGGGGTATATGTCATAGATGGTAGATGTCGCATTACTACATCTAATGCCTAAAATTTCAGATTTAAATATTAAAATTGTATTTATTTATTATATATATATATATATAAATTTTACTCACCAAAATAGCATCATATGGAATTTGCCTGGTTCTACCTTCCAAAGCCTCTTCTAAAGCAAAAAGTGAAACTTGAGCTACCCACTTTATAGTGACTCGGAAGACACGATCTTTCCCCTCGCCAGGAAGAGTAACTTCTAACTCTACTCGGTCATTGCCAATTGGTAGAGGATCTCGTGTGTATAAATTATTTCGACCATCAAATACAGGTTTGAGATTTCCAAAGATTTTGCTATATGCATGCACCATGGTTTCAATGATGTCTCTGTAAAATTGGTGTACATTTTAGAATTCAAATAAATTTGTTAATTTAAAAATAAAAAAACATCTTAAAAATATATTTAGAAAACTACCTTATTTTAAAATAATGAATATTAGTTCAGTTTATATATTTTTAGATTGTCTTTAAAAATTATTTATTTTAACTATTTACCTATTAACTTTTCGTGGACATTTATCTGGCTGTATATTAATGTCATAATGATGAACAAATCCACGGGGCATTGAGATCTGAAAATGATTTGCTCTAAGTACAATTGGCCGACCCTCACGACCTAGCCCTGGTCGACGAGGACAGTTGAACACTATAACAAAAAAAATGTATAAATATTATTAGCGTTTGATATTATTAAATTCATTTTAAATTAATATGACTTACTGGGAAGTTCTGGAGGTTGTTGTGGTTGATGGGGTTGTGGAGGTGCAAGACCCAAAGGACCTCCAGCTCCTGGAGGCACAGGTACACCTCCTGGAGGCCCGACAGCCCCTGGAGCTCCTGCTCCGGCCGGCGGGGCTACAAATAAATGGAAATTATAAAGATATGAGGAAATTTATTTTAATTTTTAACGAAAAATGCATTCCTAACACTAAATTTTTATTTTAAATCAATAAGAAACACAACATTCAAAATTTAATACCTAGGTATCATATTTGTATGAAAAATGTCTAAGTGAATCAATCACATCACACAAAACAAAAATTCTAGTTTAAAAAAAAAAAACAAATAAAAAGAAAAATATTTTTCAAAGAATTTATATTTTTAGATATAGTAATCAATCATGTTCATTTAAAAGATTTCTGTCAAATCTAAAGTTGTTTAAAGAAGTAATTTATTTTAATATTAATGAAAAAACTTAAATGTTTATAGAAAAAAAAAATGTAATTTGTTTATTCTAGTAAAATTAATAGCTATTATAATTATAACAAATTCAGTTATATAAATATATATTAAATATGTAATTTGTAATTTTGATTGGATATTTTAAGAGATATTAATAATATAAATATAAATATTTTTATTTGTTTTAGATGTGATGATCATTTAATAGTGTTATATACAAAAGGTTAAAATATATATAATTTTAAAATAAATACATGTGGAGATATATATATATATATATATTTATATACATATATAAAAAATCTTCTAAAAACAAAATATTTATATCTTGGGTTTGATAAAATATTTGGAATACTTTATTAAATGACATATTAATAATTATATTAAACGGTATTCAGTGATTAGGAGGATGGAATTTTGCGAAATTTATATGAATCATTAAGATATGAGACATTCTATTCACAGGTCAACAAACTTTTTTAACTAGAATTATTTTTCTATTTTTATTATATATTAAATCAAAATGTAGATAATATAAAAAAATCTTGAATAAATGATGAAGATTTTGAAGAAATCACAAAGAATGACCTTAAGAAACAAGGCCTTAATTCGAATTCAGATATTATTATTCAATAAAATTGAGACAATTATTTAAAAATAAGGCCATTAAAAAATGTAATGATAACTTACGTTGGCCAACTGGATACATTATTTATAGAATAAAACAAAAATAAATACTAATGAATTAAAAAAAAAATGGAATGAAACCCAGGGAATAGAAATCCCTGGATTTTCCTATCAATAAGTCAGACTGGTTATAATGGCGTCAGGGCACTTAGAGGTTTCGTTTGGAGAGTGAAATGTTGCACTAAATTTGCCTCCATTGTTCTAGTACCACGTGGCACCACCAGGACATAGAACAAAATATTTTTGGCAATTTAATTTATTGTTACAATTTTTTTTATTATTTTTTTAACATTGAATAATTATTTTAAATAAAATGTTATATTTTAATTAAACAAATAATTTAATGTCAAATTTATTTTTTTATGAATTATAGTGTACAAAAAAGTGATATTAATTAATTATATTTTAAATATATATTTATTTATGTACAGATAGATAAATAAATAGTTATAATAAATTAATTTTAAATTTATTTTAACAAAATAATTCAAACATCATTTTTCTTCAGTTGGCTATATGCCTTCAAAACAATATGGCTGACTGGAGAAAAATACTAATATAGGATACAAACATGTCCATCTATCGTAGTGGAAGTTTAACGAGATCTGGAGGAATTTTTAGTGCCATTGCAAAAGAAATGAGGACAATTAAATTAACGGCTATCAAAAAAATTGAAATAAATTTTGATCCATTTTTAACTAGCTCACTTTCCACGAGGTAAATGTCATTTTTTTAATGAATTCATCCAGACTCCCTACCCTCTTTATGACGTCAGACACGCGCGATCTGCGCATCCTCAGTTAAAAATCAATGTTCTATTTTCGTTTTCAGTCTTATTATAATATATTCTAGTAAAATCTTAAAAGCTTTGAGATTTTTGTATGATCATTTTTTCATAAATTTATTTATATCTCTATATAGCTCTAAACTTTATATGAACATTTTTAAGTGAGTAAAAGATTGTTTTTTTTCAAATAATAAATATTTTTTTTATTAGAAGGTAATATCAGTTTTTCTTACCACTACATTGTCCACAACCATAAGTTTTACCAAGCATTGAAACTGTGTCTCTTCTTGTGTTAACTCCATCCAAATGGGGAATGGCCATTTTTGGTGGCCTCTCCACAGTCATTTTGTCTTATCTGTAACAAATAAAATTATTTTTTAGGCAATTTTTATATAATATTTCTAATCCTAAAATAAGACTTACAAATCCCAAGTGTACTTTAAAAACATTCATCCAAAACAAAAGAGAGGAACCATTTATTCAGCTTTCATTGAGTAAGCAATTTTTTTTAAATAAAATGTATTTTATCTTTAATATATATTAATGTATTATTATAGTTAAAGGTGATGAAATAAAATTCAAAGCTGGAAATCTGACATTATTGGAACTTCTACAGCTTTACAACAAATACGTTACACCGCATAATCCTGTTGAACAAATAACTACTAATTTGTCGACAAAAACAATAAAGAAAGGATTGAAAACTAAAAAATAAATTTAGAAAAGTTGGAAATGAAAAAACCACAATATAATATGAAATTAATTGATACTTTGTACAACCAGGTTCCTGCATTTTCCGATATATTTGATGAGGAAACGTGGTATATATTTGTAACATTTTTTGTTGCTGGCACAGTACTAGTAGCATTTATATTATCGAGATTTATTACAATAAAGCCTGTAGAATAATTTTATAAATAAAAACCTAAGATATCAAAATGAAAATGTTTTGTATTATATTAATTCCCCTAAAGCTCAATCCATTCCTTACTTTTTATTCCTCCATTCATTTGAATATGAATACAAAGTTTAAAAGGTCCCGACAGGTGTCTGGAAACAGGTTATCAAAAGAAAAAGGAAAGTGACAAGTGTATAAGTTATTTAATAAAAATAAACTATTCCGTGAAAATAGCTAAATACAATCAAATATATCTATTAAGGAAAATATTTTATTCTTTATAGACTCTTAAGAAAGTTAATATTTTTATTTTTAATAAAATAATTTTCCTAAAAATTTAAAATTTATTTCGATTTAATTATTAAAGGTTTAATAAAATGAAAATTCAATAATTAAGAATATCTTTAAAGAATTAAAATTCTATTATAATTTAGGCTATAGAGAATTTTATTTATTTTTAAAAAACTTTAATAAATAAGAAATTAAATATTATCAATTATTGTATAATTCAATTGTTAAGTTCAAAATAAAAAAGGCATTGAAAAAATAAATAAATTAAATTTTACTCTTTATTTATTTTTGTATAATTCCGAGGAAAAAATGTAAATAAACTATTTGATAATCATTAAGGTGTAAATGTTTTATATTCAAGGCCAAATAGGGAAAAATGTTTTTAAATTGAAATTATTATTTTAAATTAGTTATAGTTTATATAAAATTGATTTAATTGATAAATATTATTAATTTTGAATGAAAATAAACATTATGTTGACCTAGACAATATTCTTGACATTGGTAATTTCAAGGTCGCTCTTTCTTATTTTGATCTTAGAGAAACACAACACTTAAAAAGTAAATTTTAAAGATCAACATGTTATCATACTTACTCAATTACCCTCTTCTATTAAGTTAATTCATGCTTATTTTCAGATGATTTGCACTAAAACAATTGTCTAGTTCACAGTTTTGCTTAAAAAATGTCGAGTTCATTCGAAAGCATGTCAGTATAGGCCTAAATCAATAACAGGCCTGTGACGTATTAACCGGGCAATATTAATTGAGAGCAATAAAATAATATTCCACAATCTAAATGTTTCATTATATTAATAAATTCTAAGAAATCTAATCTAGTTCATTATTACCTACACAATACACTTATAATTAAAATACACAAATGTCACTTGATTAATATTGTGTTAAAGTGAACACTGACATGACACCAAGATATATAAGAAGTAAGAGAATTACAAGTAGATACGTAATTAGGGTTTATCTAAACAAATAGAGATGGAATAATTAGATGGAATGTTTTTATTTTTGTGATGCTAAGGGGATGCGTCCATTTCGTGAGAGTAGACAAAAGTCCAAACGACGAGTATCCCTGCGCCAAGGGTGGGGGTGACTCCTGGAGGGAAGGAGAAGGGAGGGGAGGATTTTTAAAGGATGCACCAGCCACTGGCTGCACTCTAAATCAACTCCTTAATCGCAATTCGACTTTCTAATTAATCAAATCAATGCTTAATTTTTAATATTATGTCAAAATAATAAATTAAATTTTACATTATTATAATTTTCTTATTCTAGGTACTTGTTCAATCGTTAATAATAGAGAAAATAATTTATTTAATATAATATTTTTGACAAAAAAAATTAAAATTGATTATTAATATTTCCCTAAATTATAACTTTTATATCATACTTAATATAATTAATAAATAATTGTTTTATTTTTGTGAAACTTTCTTAACAAAATAAATAAATCGAATAAAAACGTAAAAGATGTATATTAATTTTAATATAACTATCAACACATTATATAAAATTAAAAAATAAATCTATTTTTTTGAATATTCCTATAAAGAGTAGATATTTTTATATTTATAAGTGAGGTTTTTTTTAAGTTATATATACATAATGTATATATAACTATATATATACATAAAATATAAAATTGTTATTAAAAAATTATTATCATTTATAATGTTAATAGTTAAAGTAAAATTATTGTGATTTCAATTATAAATTCATTAACTTTAATTTTTAAATATTGATATGTGGATATATAATAAAGAATCACATAATTGGCATCCATGATTTTTATCTAGTCAGAATTTGAAAAAATATGATTGCTAAAAAATACATTAGAACTATGAAAAGAGATTAATTTAAAGAAATAATTTGTTTGTAATTATTATCAGAATAATATATGGTATATATTTCCAAACCCATACACCTCGCAGAATTTGATGAAACTTCGCCAGTAGATTCTTTGATTAATTCTAAGAAACTTTTTCCTTAGGCATTTCTTGGGAGAACTTCTAGTTTTCGAGATACAAGTGATTAAAGATTGGATATCAATTAGATGGTTATGAATGTCGAAATGTGCAGCCATTAAGAAATTTCCATTGACTAATTCACTAATTATTCACATATTCACTAATTTTAGTTTTTTTCTGTTCGGTTTGGATATAGGAAAATTATTTTATTAATTAATTTTTTAATTTTTCTATATACAATCCGAACTGAAAAAACCGAAAATTAGTCGCGCCCTCTGCTGGTCAAACTGCTAAGACATGGTAGCTAAATGGGATATCAATGGATTGATATCCAATCTTTAATCACTTGTATCTCGAAAACTAGAAGTTCTCCCAAGAAATGCCTAAGGAAAAAGTTTCTTAGAATTAATCAAAGAATCTACTGGCGAAGTTTCATCAAATTCTGCGAGGTGTATGGGTTTGGAAATATATACCTAATATATTATTTTATTTTAATATTTTAATTGTTAATATTTTATTTTATATAATAAATGATTTTAAATTAATTTTCTAAAAAACATATTGCAATTTTTTTTTGCAATAAATGAATATTAACATTAATTATAATCTTAACTTAATCATTTAATTAATTAATATGTTATTAATATAAATTATTATAACATAAATACATATATAATATAAAATTTGACTTTTCAATATATCTTTGATTTTAATCATATGTGTACAATTAAAAATCTTTATGATCATTTTTTTTAAAATAATCAATTTTGTAACATATATTTATTATCAATAATTTAACCATAATTTTCACCAAATGACATATCTGTTAAATATATAATTTTTTTCAAATTGTCCCTCTTTAAATTTTAATAAACATGATTAACTAATCTTTAAAAGAATTTTCTATAATTATGTGAATCATTTTATATAAACATATGTATATATATATATTAAATATATCATTACTAAACTGAATTCTAGTTGATTATAAGGTTTCATTTTGAAATCTATATAATAAGTTTCAAGGATTTCAATAAAATAACATTAATCATTTTATTTTTATAGTATAAAAAGAAGTTTTTAAAGAGTGTTCTTTTGCTAAAATCTTTTCAATATGTTTTATAGAATTAATTCTCTTAAACTTCATGTGAGTTAATAAACTTGTTGTTTATAGATAAATAATATAAAAAAATATAATTAAAATATTATGATTTCAGCAAAATATATTTACTTTTATAAAACATTTTTCAACTAAAACTAATGAAGATTTAACTCTTGTTGATCGTTTCCAAAGATATCATTCTTATTTAAGAATATCTCTTACAGAAAAGTGTAATCTTAGATGTATGTTATAATAAATAATTGAATATTTCTTAAATCTTGTTATTATTATTATATTTTTTTTTTAATCTTAGGTCAATATTGTATGCCAGCAGAAGGCATTAATTTAACAAAAAAAGATAAGCTTTTAACTAGTGAAGAAATTATTTATCTAGCAAAGATTTTTATTTCTCATGGAGTGAATAAAATTAGATTAACTGGTGGAGAACCTACTATACGAAAAGACTTACCCGATATTATAAAGGTGCTCTTGACTATTCTGTTAATAAACATGATATAATTGAATTATATAAAAACAATTTAAAATATTATTTAAATTCTTATTTTTAAAAATTTATTCATTTAATTAATTCAATTTTTTAGTTTTAAAAATCTAAAGGCGCATCTATTTTTATTATTTCATTTAAATAATTCTTATGACAATATTATCAATTTCAATATTTAATTTTATACTCAAATTAATTTACTTTAAAATCACATCCATAGTAATAATAAATAAATTAATAAAATTCTTATAGAATGTATTGTCAATAACTCTTATAAATTATTTTTAGAATTTAAAAAGTATACCAGGTTTAGAAACACTTGCAATGACAACAAATGGTCTAGTACTAAAAAGACGTTTGAAAAGTTATAAAGAAGCAGGACTGGATATTTTAAATATAAGTTTGGACACTCTTAAAGAAGATCGTTTTATAAAAATGACACGGAGGTCTGGATTAAATTTGGTTTTAGATGGAATTGAAACTGCTTTGAATATCGGCTATAATCCAGTAAAGGTAATCGTATATATAATTATCAATTTTAAATGGAATCACGAAAAGTTTAATTTATTTCAGATAAATGTTGTCTTAGTGCGAGGTGTGAACGATGATGAATTATTAGATTTTGTTCAACTTACTAAGGATAAAGCTTTAGATATAAGATTTATAGAATATATGCCTTTTACTGGAAATGGCTGGTCTAATTCAGAACTTGTACCTTTTCGAGAAGCAATTAAAACTATTCAATCAAAATGGCCCGATTTCATTCCATTAACTAATGCACCAAATGATACATCTAAAGTAATTAATACTAATAATATAATATATTTAAAAATTATGAACAAAATTATTTTAAAACATTTTTATTTTAGGCTTATAAAGTTACCAATTTTAAGGGACAAGTAGGTTTCATTACCTCAATGACTGAAAATTTTTGTGGAACTTGTAACCGTATAAGATTAACAGCTGATGGCAATTTGAAAGTATGTTTATTTGGAAATAGAGAGGTATCATTACGGGATGCAATACGTTCTGGAATAAAGGAAGATGATTTAAGTGCTCTCATCCAAGCAACTATTTTAAGAAAACATCGTCAACATGCAGGTATAATACTTATAAACTATAAACGTTATTAGATTTCTGGTTCTAAATTCTCCCATTTTCATAACAAATAAGATATTTTTAATTTTTTTTTAAGAATAAACTTAAGATATTTTTTTACTTTGAAATTAGTTTTATTTCAATATATTTGTCCTTTCTTAAATGTGATTCGATTAATATTGATAATATAATGCGAAATTGGAATGATAATTAAAGAATATCATTTCTTGAATTTTGTTCTAATTCTCAGGTTGACATTGTTGTTTGTTGTTATTGGTGATATGAATTGCCAATGTGTGAACTCTTGATGTTTAGTTATGAATATTCATTGATTTTTTCTCCCATATCTCAATATATAAAACAAAATTATAATAACAAATATGGTCTATTGCAGAATTAGGGGAATGTAGAATATAGATCATTAAGTAGAAAGAAGTTCGGTTACTTTTAGGTTCAATAAGAGGGAGGAGTTAATCTCAATAGTATTAGTAATCAAGAACCAATAATCTAATAAATCAATATATATATATATACATATATCAATATAGTTTGAATTATTAAGTTTAGATGAATATTCCATGTTTCAGGCATGATGAATCTTACTCGAATGGCTAATAGACCTATGATACTCATCGGTGGATAATTCTTTAATTTTTATATATTTTTTAAACTTGTTAAGTCAAATTGTTAAAGAGTTTATTTTTCAATATTTAAATGCTTGAAAAATGGAAATATTTATATAATCGAAAAATATATTTTATTATATATGTTAATATTTTTATATTTTGTTAAAAACTTGAAGATTACAATTTATAATAATAATAAATAATAAAAAAATATATATTTTTTTAAAAATATTTTATTTAATTTTAGGATCTAGTTATATCGAAAAACCTTTTACAACAATTTCAACAAATTATGTGAAGCAACGAAATTATTTACAAAGTATTCGACTAATGAGTACTAAAGTACTTAGTCATGTAGATCCCAAAACAGGGAAAGCCCAAATGGTTGATGTTGGTAATAAAGAAATTACATTTCGAAGAGCTGTTGCGATAGGAACTGTATTAGTTGGTCCAGAGATCATAAAACTCATTTCTCAAAATCAAATAAAGAAAGGAGATGTCCTTACGGTGGCCCAATTAGCGGCTATAATGGGAGCAAAACGAACGTCTGAACTAATTCCTTTATGCCACCCGATATCTCTTTCAAATGTTAATGTTAATTTAAATGTTGATCTTGAAAGTAAAAGTGTTTTAATTAAAGCTGATGTCAGCTGTGAAGGAAAAACTGGTGTAGAAATGGAGGCATTAACAGCTGTTTCTATAGCCTCGTTAACAATATATGATATGTGCAAAGGAGTTTCTCATGATATTGAAATAAAGAATATTTATTTATTATCGAAATCAGGAGGAAAATCCGGAACTTATAAAAGAAATGTCTAAAACAGCACCATCTATATATAAATTATCGTTTTATAAGAGGTAATGTTAAAAGTGAAAGAAGCAAACAAAAATAAACTATTTTTTTGTAAACTTTTAATTAGGTAGGTATCTACAATGGCGAATTAATGTCTGATGCCTCTAGGTACTTCATGTTTAGAGTTCCCTACTTGCATTTATTTTTTGCCCTACCTAAATTAAAAAATGTATTTAGTTTTAAATTGTTTCTTTTTATAAATTAATCAGAGATTTTATGTGTATATTTCTACACCTACAATTTTTTAGTACTAAAATCAAAATTTATACTCGGTTGTTTCAAAATAGAATTTTAAATACTCATTTCTTGAGTGAATAAATAATACAAAATCAGAAAACATTTTTTAAATAAAAATTTAATTTTTTACAAAAGAATATTTTTAATATTTGGGGAACGTACCTAGATTGGCTAGTGATGTAATCTGCCACTTTATATGTATCTATATATGTATATTCTCTATTTTATATATAAGTATATATAAGGTCTGTACAACTAAGAATTTACTATTTTGAAATATTTTTACTTTTCATGATCTAGAGAATCCAAATATAATTAAAATTTTTTATATTCAGATTTCCAAAAAATTTTAAGGTTATAGGCTGAAATATTGATCACAGGAAAAAATGGTTTAAATATTATTTAATAATTAAAATATGATTTTTTTATATAATTTTTGGAGATTAAATATAAACTTATAAATTTATTAAAAAATATTTTCAAAATAATATTTAAATTTCTTAATACTTAATGAATTAGATGTATATTGATTAAAAAATTTAGTAAATCAACTATTATAAAGTTAGAATAATGAGTTATTGAATACTACTTTAAATTTAAAATATCTATATTTATTAAGGAATAGTAAACATCATTTCGAGTGTACAGGAGGTAGAGAGAAATATTATAAAATTAAATATTTTTATTTTATGGTATGATAATAATTTATTAATAAAAATTTATAAACGGGGATCAATATTACTAAAAACATTAACACTAGAAAAAAAAATTAATAAATATAATTGTTGAAAAGTGAATTGTGATTTTAAATAATTGAGAAAATGTAATTAATTACATACAAGTTTATTTTCAGAAAAGAGATTTTGATATTTTTTTACAAAAACAAATAAAAATATTTTTCCGAAAATAAAATAATTATTTTATTTAAAAAAGGAGAAATTTATTGATGTAATATCTATTTTAGAAAATATTAATTATAAGTCATATATCGTGGGGTAGCTGAAAATTTAGCGTATGATTTTATAACTTTATTAATTGCTTCTAAGAAATCTTTTTCTGTGGCTACTTTTCTTCGGGCTCTAATTGCAAACATCCCTGCTTCAGTACAAACTGACCGAATTTCAGCTCCTAGAAAATTAAAAATAAATTCATATCAGAAATAAGATAAGAAATCATTGAAATATAAAGTAAATAATTCTAAATTAATAACAATTACCTGTACTATTTGGACAAAGACGAGCTAAAAGTTCAAATCTAATATCTCTTTCTACACTCATGGACCTGGCATGGATCTTAAAAATGTGTGTGCGTCCTTCTAGATCAGGGAGACCAAACTCAACTTTTCTATCTAAACGACCAGGTCGCATTAGAGCGGGATCTAAAGTATCAGGTCTATTAGTAGCCATTAATACCTAAATGTACAAATTATTTAAACCATTAAACAGGTAAATATGTTAAAATAATGAAATTTTTGTAATATATGAAAAGACTATATTTTACTTTAATATTTCCTCTTGGATCAAAACCATCCAATTGATTGATCAATTCTAACATTGTTCTTTGAACTTCATTGTCTCCACCAGCTCCATCGTCAAATCTAGCACCGCCTATAGCGTCAATTTCATCAAAAAATATAAGACAAGCTTTTTTACTTCTTGCCATTTCAAATAACTCACGAACCATTCGAGCTCCCTAAAAAGTTTAAAATATATATTAATATACTAATATAAATATAATTAATATATATATATATAATTCAAAAATTGTTAATATTTGGTTTCAATAAATAAATTTTAAAATATATATTAAATACTATATTAAAAGTAAAAATAATAATTTATATACCTCTCCGACATATTTTTGAACAAGTTCTGATCCAATAACTCTGATAAAGCATGCATCTGTCCGATTTGCAACAGCTCTTGCACAAAGAGTTTTTCCAGTTCCAGGTGGTCCAAAAAGTAAAACTCCTTTAGGAGGTTCAATACCAAGGTTAACAAATTTCTCAGGCTAAATTAAAAATATAAATTTAATTAATTTAATTCATTTTTTTAAATTTTTTAAAATATTAATTAAAAATTACATGAAGCAATGGAGTTTCAACTACTTCTCTTAATTTTTCAATTTGTTCTTTACACCCTCCTACATCACTATAAGTAACATCAGGTTTATCTTCTACTTGCATCATTGTAACGGTTGGATCAATTTTTGGTGGAAGAGGAATGTGTATCTGATATTTATTTCGATCAACACTAAAAAATAAAATATAAAAGTTAAGTTAAAAGCAATACAACATTTTTTATGAGTTAAGACAAAATAACTCGTTTCAATATTTAATAAAAAATATTTACCCGACACGCATTCCTTCTTCAATGTCAGTTGGTGCAACCGAATCTGCTAAATCAACAACAAATTTAGCAAATTGTTTTACATTGATAATATATTTAGGATCATCAGAATCAGCTGTTATTATCTTAGTACATCTTGCTACCTAAAATAAATTTTTAAAATAAAGAAACATAATTTCCTTTAAATGTTTAGATATTTATTTTTAAATAAATATATAATTTAACTCACCTGTAATGGCTGCTCATTTTGGAGAGTTTGTTTATCTGCAGCTAAATCCCAGAGAGCAGGCCCTGCCAAACCTGTATCAGATTCCTTTATTCCAGTTAATTCATTAACTCTCAATGTTACAGCTTGAATATCTTCTTCAACTGCTCTAATTTTTTTAGTATAATAACCGTCACCCTAAATGGAAAAAAGTAATACAAAAATTAATATAGACGAATAAACTAATTTATATTCATTGGATAACTTACATAAGACTTAAGAAGTGCAATATCGGCTTCGTCAAGAGCTAAAAAATATTTCAAAATGATAAAAATTTTATTTATAATAGTGTCAAAGGAAAATAAAAAGCTTACAAGTTATTTCCTTTTCGGGTTCTTCACCGTCTTTTTTATCATCAGACTTATTTTCAGTCTTTTTAGCGACTTTTTCGGATGGTTCAGGCATTTTAATAATTAAATATTAAAATCAAAACAAAGATTTACTTATTAATAATTGTATTAAAAGGAGATGACAAATGAAAAATTTATTTGTGAAGTTAGAGTTAGAATTTGATTAAATTGATTTTACCAACTTATAAAATTTTGATAAAGTTAAATATTACTAGAATAATATATAAATTATTTTGAAAAAATGCATATATCTATATTTATTTTTAAAAAAAGTCATTAGTATATTTGACTTTTGATAAAATATTTATATTCTATTCAATTCTATTATCAATGGCTAGTAATAGTCAGTAATGGTACTCGAAGAGATGTTTTACCCCTGGTTTTACCAAATTTAAATATCAACTTATTTTAAAATAAAAAGAAACAAATAGTTGAATATTTTTAAATTAAAATTTAAAATTTATCTACTTCTAGGTTTGTATAATTGATAACAATATAATAGGAAATTTAAAATTTTATTTAAAGAATATTTTAATTAATACCTAAAACTATGTGTTATAAAATTTTCGTATATTTATATCATTTTTGTTAAGTTATGGTTTTGAAGTTTATATTTTCTTTTATATTATTAAAGTAAATATTAATTCATCTATCTTTTTAGATATACCTATCATATAAATTATCTTTTATATTTTGAAAAGAAAATCCTTCATTTAAATTTACTAAATATATATTTAAAAAGAAAATATATATATAAGATATATGATTGTTATTTTATATATTATTATTATAAGTATTTATTAAATTTACCAATGTAATTCATTTTCTTTTTATATTAAATTAGATAGATTAATCTATTTTTTAAATAATATGCTAATACTAAAAATAAATTAATTTAGTAGAACCTATGTTGCATAATAAATTTGATAAAAAGGAAAATAATATAGCCCCGAGATTAGATGGAATAGCTACAAAATTAATTAATTAAATAAAGTAGCAATCATTTTGCAGACGACATGCATAAATTTATGATCTCATTCTAGCATAAAGAATTTATCTAACCTAAGCCTATTGCTGCGGTGCCCATATATGGCCAGTTGAGAAATCATTTTTTAAAGAGAGGTATCTTGGACATGATACTCACGGTCGAAGATTGGGACGGTGTAAATAATATCTACTGCTTTATGAGTGGTTTCTTAAAACTGAGATCCTTCTTATTGGAAGAGTAATGATAAAATAATTTTAATAATAAGATAGTGTTTCAATAGAAGATTATTCTTTACATGACTATCGGCTAATAAACAATAATAGGTATATTATATTATCTATACAATGTATATATATTGTACGATTAAGTAGTTTATAAGATCTCTTTTGTTGAATCGTATAGTAAGGAAGCACCATACCCAATTTTTTATTCCTACTATACATAAAAATATATGTTAAATATTTGAAAACGTTTTTAAGTTATAAGTCGCAAAAAGAACTATTTTAGTCTGTGAATTTTTTTCTGATTTTTTTTATATTTAGTCTTTCTTTGGGTTTTTTTTTGTTTTTTGTATAAAAGATGACAATAAAACTCTATCTCTAGATCAGAGGTCCCCTAACTTTTTTGTGTCGTAGGTCTCTTGCCATGTTTTTCGGTTTTGGGTAGACCCCCTACTTACCTGATATTGATTTTTTGTAAATTTCTAACCTTAGTGAAGTTTAGTTTTAAAAACTTATAAAAAATATCTAACTGTTAAGAATTAGAAGTTTTAATAGAATTTTACTGAAGTTATAATTCCACAAAATTTTCTTTAAAAAAAATTAACTTATTATAACTCCAATTTTCAATAAGATTACAAAAGAATAAAAATTAAGAGCAAATAATATAAAGTAACCTAATTATCTTTTATTTAGAAATAATTTGATTTTTTTAATAAATAAATAAGAATTAATTATAAATCAATTAAAGATTTAAATCAGAGACCATTCTTTTAAATATTTTAGATAAACAGCGCTACCTTTTGTGATTTCGACAAACTTCTTTAAAATTTGATTTTTTTTTGCTCACGATTTAATTTCAGTTAAACACAATTTATTTAAATAACAAACATTATGAAAAAAATTAAAGATTTTTTATTTAATATTTTTATGATTTGATAATTTTATCATTTAAAAATTAATTTTATATAATAGAGATCATAAAATAAAACTACATTAAATTCCCTCCAGATAGCGCTAGTTTTTAACAAACTTCAACTTCAATAACATTCAATAATCCACTGGATACAAAATTATTTCTATTAAAAACATTTAAAAGATATTAATAATGGATATAGTTTCATCAACAAATCAAGTTTCCCTTGAAGAATTGTCAAGAGATACTTTAAAATTTCTTGAAGAGGTCATCGGTACTACATCAATTATTAATGATCTTCCTAAAGATGTGACCCTTGAAGAAATCAACTCACAATTAGCACTAACTCATGGTCAATCAATAACAATTTATTTATTAAAAGATGATGGAGAAAAATGTCCAATTGTGGTAAATCTATTCATATATATTATATATAATAATAAAATAACAACATTTTAAAATTTTAATAAAATTGACTTTCCTAAATGATTTTATTTCATGTTTCAATTAAGATTTTCTGAGGATGGTGAATCAATATATATTATGATATATATTAATTTAAATTGGTTATTGTTCAGGAAACGAATCAGCTCCTGTATTTTGATGATCCTTCGCCTGTGAATTCCTTGTTTAATTCTAAGAAACTTTTTCCTTAGGTAATATTGGGGGGTCTCTTCTAGTATCGAGATAAAAATGATTAAATTTGAATATAGACATTACATATACATTCATTGGACACACAGCAGCGAAGATAAAATCCTCTACTGGCCAAATCAATAAATTATTATAAATATGTGTGTCCAATATGTAATGTCAATATTTAAACTTTAATCATTTTTATCTCGAAAGCTAGAAGATACCCCCCAATATTATCTAAGGAAAAGGTTATTTAGAATTAAACAAGGAATCACTGGCGAAGTTTCATCAAAATCCGAGAGGTGACCCGTTTCCTGAACAATTACCTTTAAATTTAGATAATGAATTTCATTTATTATATTTTGCTATTTTTTCATTTAATATTAATTTATTTATTATGATTAACTTGTTAATTAATTTGTTTTAATTTTAAGGTTCCTCAAAATAAATCTACTGTTCTTGATCTCAAAAAATCAATCAAAAAATATTTTACATTGCGATTAATGCGAGAAGGGATTAAAAAAAAGATTAGTTGGCGATATCATTGGAAGAATAATCTCTTATCTTTTGAAGGAACAAAACTTACTAAGGATTGGATTCTTCTTGAAAATTATGGAATAAAAAATAAATCTACTTTGACTTTTGTAAAAAGATTAAGAGATAAAAATAAAATGAAATATTAAAAAAACTTACAAATAAATAATAAAATAAAAAGCTACATTTATCAAAAGAAACGGTATACTATTTAGAAGATATAATTTCTACTTTTATAAGTTCAAAATTCTAAATCTAATTTAACACCTTATTCTTATAGAATGTTATTAAAAGAAAAAATGATGAATAAATATTCCTTTATCGACCATCATGTTGAATTATTATTTGTTATCAGTTATTCATAACTTCATTTCATCGATGTTTCTCTCACTTAAACAGAATCACAAAATTGTTAACTAAACACAGGCTTATTCATTCTCTTAACAGAATTGGCCAATTGAATTTAGTACAGGAGAATATGAAGTTAATAATGAGGTAAAAATTATGAATATTTATAAAATATATTTATTATTAATTTAAAATAATTTTTATTTTAAGAGTTATCCAGCTGTTACAATTCTGAAAAAAATATATTTAATAAATAATCACCAGTAAAATCTTCATTGGAAATTTTTATTTTTATCTTTTTTAAATATTTTGTAAAATATTTTGTAAATTAAATTTTCTTTTCTTTAATTTATATTAAGAAAAGAAAAAAATATAAAATCTATTTAGCATTATAGTTTTCCTAATGAAAAATAATATTTATTAAATACTTATATATTATACTTAATACTTATAAATTGTATCATATTTTTACTATTAATCATATCTATGTAAAAAATCCTAAACTTATAAATTGAAAATATAGACAATAATTTTGATATATCTAAGCTGTTATATTTATAGATAGATCTTTTATGTAAAAAATAATAATTCTATTTTTTTAAGTTTAAAAAAACTTTTTTATTTTCAATTAAATTTGTGATTGAATTTACAAAAAACATCAAACCTATTCACAATAACAAAACATTCATTTTACTTTTTTATTATCGGAAGGTAAAATTGCTACTCAAGCAAGAAAAAATAATAATAATAATAATGTAGAAGATGTATTGGCTAAATAATAGTGCTTTAACGAGTTTCAAAATTTTGAATCACTTTCTAGTTGAAAGACAAAATTATTAATGCAAATAGCCAAATAAAAATTAGTGAGATCCATGAAAGGTTAAAGTTATCAAACCATCAGCCATCCATTAACTTTTTAAATTCAAAACTACATATACAAAGAAAAAAATGAAATTATTTTCCAAGTTTAATATTAAAATTCTAATTAATTTATTGTGAAATAGGATTAAGGCTTAAGACCAGCAACATTTTTAAGTTAAAAAACATTAATCTAAAAGCTATAGTTCACTTAGCTAGATTCACACTAAAAAGTATGAAATTAAATAATTATTTTTAGAAAATTAGAAATAAGTGATATAGAAAAATAGTTATTCGTACAAAACTTTATTCAGATCACAATTTCCTTTTCCCTTTTATTTATAATTATTTGAAATACTAGAGTTGTGAATCTAGCTAATGAAAATAGTCTTTAGACTAATTATAAAATAATTTTTCGTTATGATTAATAAAAAAATAATTTTAAATGCGTCTTCTTCATTGCTCTACCTGAATTAGACAATTTCAAATTATAATAGATAAATTATTTATTTTTAGATTTGAGTAATAATACTTACATAGTAAGAAAATTCTTAGAAAAAATCCTTTTTTTTCAATATATATTATAAAATTGGATGGATTATTTACAATCAATATTTTGCTTGTGTTCAATAAAGCGATTTCCAGATTGTAATTAATTTTGTCTCATCCTGTATTTTGAAAAAGGAAATGGACTTTATTGATAATGCAAATATTTAATTTAAATTTAATGAGAAAAATTTAATTTCTTTTGATCTCAACAATAATATAGTTTACTTATTATGCCAAATATTATTTTCCTCTTCTAGTTCAATCTTGGAAGAATCTAAAAGAAAAAAACAAAAAATGAAAATAAAAACTATACTACCATGATCATCTACATTCAATATAAATTAATTTATATTATATTTTAATTTTTTATTTATTAAGATAAATAATTAAGTTTTCTCTTGACTATAAATATTAAATTTTAAACCAGGTTTATT
This sequence comes from Labia minor, assembly GCA_963082975.1. Lineage (NCBI taxonomy): Eukaryota > Metazoa > Arthropoda > Insecta > Dermaptera > Spongiphoridae > Labia > Labia minor. Next base: position 107,726,732 of record OY720344.1, read on the forward strand.
TTGAGAAAATTTAATAATCTTTTATCTTAAATTTTGATTATTAATTTTCAAATGTCAGGACCACGTTGTGGGCGTAACAAGTGTCCATGTGCTACAGGGACGGGAATGAATGAAGGGGTACGCGCAAGCGCCTAGTTAGGCGCACCCATTTTACACGCCTATATATAGGACAGAGCGCCCAATATTCGCTTCACAGTTTAATTTCACTCTTCCTTTAAAACAACCCTTGCAATATTAGAGATGTTCCTATATCTAGCTCAAATATATATATATAAGTGATTTATGTGAATCTTATAAAAACAAATAAAAATAAATAAATAAAATAAAATAAAATAAATAAATTTTAAATATATTAATTTATTTATCAAAAATATTAAGTTCAATTTTTTTTTATTTTTTTATAAAAATGTTTTTAAAAACTTTCCAAAGTATAAAAAAAATCAACTCCCATCCAAGATTTAAATGAATGAAGTTTTATTGTAAGTATTTCGTTTATATCTTCAAATCTTTTTTTTTATGTTTCATATATATTATACATTAAGATCAGTGTATATTTAAATTAAATAGAAAAAAAAAAATTTCAAAAAATCACATCTTTCATATTTATTTGAAATAGAATCGGATATTTACATTTTTATCAAAAATTCGTGTGAACGGTTTATTTTTGTATAAGATTCTATTTATTTAGAAAAAAAAGTAAAAGTTTACTCCAACTAATAGAAAGAAATCTAAATATATAGTTTAAGATTCCCTGTCTTTAATATTATTATAACAAATATTTTTTTTTTTAAATTATTCATTTTTATCTCTTAAAATTAATGAAATTATTGATATAAATGCTCATTGCATAAAATGAACTATTTAGACTACATAATTTAATGTAGATAATAGTCTTAAGATATGTTAAATTTCAATGTTTCAGATTATTCCATCATTATTCATTTTGTTTCAATATAAAATTAAAATTTTAACATATTTTCCAAATCCTTTATAACTTGCCAACATATAACTAAAATAGAAATAATATATATATATATATATATAGATAATAGTGAATAAACTCTAATTTTTACAGAGTATTTGGATATTATTCTATCCTTTAATAAATTCCAAATTTAATGATTTGTTTTGTTTGTGTTTAAATTTTTAGATTAAATAAATCTTAGAAAGATGTAAACTCAATAGTCGCTTATGTTACTAAGAATGAATTACATTACTCTTTACATTATAATTAATTTGATTTTTATTTTAAATTTGATTAAAAATAATTTTTGCTTAACTTATATCATAAATTCATAAATTATATCGAAATTAAAAAAAAAAACTAATTGAATTTAATTGAAATTTTAATTTAAGTAGAGATTTTAATAGTTTAAATTTACATTATTTAATTGGTATACTTATTATAATATATGTACTGTACCAATATAGATTCTGATAATTTATACATTTTTCATTTAAAATTTTTTTTTTATTTTTTAAATAAATAAATTGTATTTTTATACTTTTACTTCTGTATAAGAATAATGATATAATAATATATAAATAATGTGAGATCCATCATAAAAAATTTCATTAAAAATCCTTTATGATTGGCAGTAGTACTAAATGAAAAAAAATCCTGTGCACTCTCTTTTATCATATCAATAAATAATAATAAGGATTAAGTGAATTTGAGATTAGAATGTATCGATTGATGGCTAAACAAGTTTATTAATTAATTCTTTGTGATATCAGTCTATAAAGTAGTACGTTAATGCCTCGCTTGTTTGATGAATGATCACATCACATTTAATCTCAAGTGATCGATTATAACCAGAATAGCATATGTTACTATCATAAATGCAAATGCATTTTTTGTTTTATTTATCCAATTATATAAATTGTATTTAATTTGATTGAAATTTCATTATTTTTAAATATGATTTTTTTTATTATATAGGAATTAATGAGTAGGGAAATGGACTAACATATTTAATTTTTTTTATTTTTATTTTTCCAATTTCAATTGATTTTGGTTATTATTTAATTATACGAGTGCAATTCACAAAGTATGTTAGGTTACGTTTTGGAATTAAGACAAAACTAGTACAGGAAAATGTTTTTTATTATATACACTTGAAAAATAATTTTTCTACATAATCACCAAAAAAGTTGAGACATTTATCGTAGCGATAAACAAGCTTCGAAATTCCTTCCTCATAGAAATCCGCCGCCTGAGTGTTGAGCCAACACATATTCTCCCAAAAAACCACGAAAGTGTTTGCAAACGTTGTCTGCCAGGAAGTTGATGGCAACAGTGTTCTTGGATAGAAAATTCTTGTGGAACGTGGTGCAACAATAAACTCTGATAGACATTGCCAAACTTTGCGAAACCTAAGAAGGGCAATTCAAAACAAGTGAAGAGGGAAACTCAGCTCAAAAGTGTTGTTTTTGCACGACAATGCGCGACCTCACACGGCAAATGTCACACAGAATCTCTTTCAGACCTTCAAGTGGGAGGTTTTTCCTTCAACACTCAGGCGGCGGATTTCTATGAGCTCGTTCATCGCTACGATAAATGTCTCAACTTTTTTGGTGATTATGTAGAAAAATAGTATTTTAGTTGCTCTTTCAAATGTATATAATAAAAAACATTTTCCTGTTTTATCTTAATTCCAAAACGAAACTTACTTTGTGAATTACCCTCGTATCTGTTTTTTAAAAGAATTTAACTAATTAGAAAAGATTAAAAAAAATCGCCTAGCATTCATTAATTTAGAATAATATTTTTACCAAAAAAGCCTTCAAATCTGTTCCAGGAGTTGATTAGTTATGAACATATTAATGGCAAATGTAAAGTTTAATCATTCTAATGAATTTCTAAATGCTTTTATGACTTTTTACTTATCACCCTCACTCACACATTTATTGTTTGATTACCTGGTAAAACTCCAAATAATATATTCCTATCTATAATGAAAATTTAGATGAATTATATCAATCAAATTCAGTGTTGTTTCCCGAAAACAGATTTTTCCATTAATATAAAATCGTTATAAATTGATATATAATTTAATATTTCTGTATATTGATCGCAACTGATTTATATTTTGAAACATTATTTAGTATAAAATTGATATTATAGCAAATTAAAAAGAAATAGTGATTAGTAATTTATTTAAAAGCTAATTGATATTGAATCGGCTTCCAAATATTTGTCATAATATGAATAAATTATAAATCATTTATTTTGATTTTCTATAACATCTGGCGTTTAACGGTACACTAAAATAATTTGTAATCATTTTTAAAAAGAAACGACATGACTACTCATCATTGAATCCACACTTATAAAAAAAAATACAATATATATTGAGAGTTTTAAATAAAAATTTAATATTTAATATACAATCTATATTAGTGATCAAACAATCTCTAGAAATTTATTTTTTATAAATTAAATCAAATACACTACTCCAATCGTGTATCGATTATTTAAAGCAGCGTTTTCGAAATTGAACAATTTTGAGATTTTACAATTTTTAATATACATAGCCATTGGATGTGGTTGGTGTTTGTTTAGTAGAAAAAGAGTTCATAATAGAAATGAATAATTAACGAATATAAATAATTAAATGTGCTAAAACATAACTTCTGACTAATTTTGTTTATATTATTTTATTACATTAGAGAAGAGGCCCTTTCATTTCAAACATTTCCGACTTTTTTACCGACCGACGATAGTAAGGGAGGTATTGTTTTCACACCAAATTTCACATGTGGAGATTTTTACATATCTCCACGAATCATGCATTTTCTAAACAGAAAAAAGTATTTTTAGCATGATGTCTGTCCGTCCGTCTGTCCGTCTGTCCGTCCGTCCGTATAGATGTGTACAGCCTGAACGGCTCAACCGATTTTGATGAAATTTGGTATATTTACTTAATGCATCAGTGGGATGAATTGATCAACTTTTGGTGCAAATCCGTGAACCGGAAGTGGTAGTATTAGCGATCGACGATAGGAAGGGAAGGGTTATTTTCACACCAAATTTCACATGAGGAGATTTTTTTATATATCACCACGAATCATGCACTTTGTATTGGTTTTATCCTCGGGAAAATCATATTTATTAGTTTTTTCTTGATTTAAAATTATATGACGTCATCCAGCCATTCATGACGTCACAGTCTGGTCTTACATATATATTATAAATAAAATAAAATTAAAAATATGTATATGTTATATGCCTATCTGTTTTTTATTACATTAATAGATATATTAAAATTATTTGATATTGTTTCTGTAGCTGGAAATTAATTTACTTCAAACCGTCGGTCGGTTCGGACCTGGCCACAGGTCAACTTATTTCTAAATTTTTTCAATTTGGTTCTAAAAAGAAAGGTAAACCGTTTGTCCCGGTTTGTTATTTTCGAAATATGGTCACCCTACCTTTAATTATATTTATTTTTAAGTGGGGTTTAGTAACAAAGTTTAGAAAACACTGCTTTAAAGTGTAAAGTATAGGTATTTCTTGATTAATAGAATTAATAAAATATTTCCAATATTTATATTTGATAATTTATTTACTGTATTTTATGCATTAATTGGTATTTATTTTAATAATAAATTCTAATTTTTGTTTCTAATTTTATTTTTCTCAATTAGAAATCTTTGGATGAAATTATTTTTCTTTAATTCTTATAATAACCTTTGATTTACATTTAAATTATAAAATAAAAAAAAAACAATCTTCTATTTTAAAAGAAAATATACTTTGACGAGAGATTATAATTTCAAAAAGAATCATCATCATTGAAGTTATTCAATTAAATGGTGTTTTCTTTTAACCTTAAATAAATAATTGTAATTGAGAGAAACTATAGAAGGGGAAGATTTTTACCATTGAGTTGATCAAACAGGCCTTGACTTTAAAATAATATTTTCTACTTTACATGGATTTTGTTTTTTTATTTAAAATCCATTTTCTCTTATATACATCTGTCTGAAGGCAAATGATAAATTACAATGACCAATGAGGAAAAATTTACAAAATTATATCGTAATTCATTATTTGAGGGGAGTGATCAGTAAACTAATGATCAAGTAGTTTGTTACAACTCTAACTTAATATAACAAAATTGGAATTGGATTAAATAACATAATATATTATATTTAAATTAAATTTAATTAATTGTAAATTTTAAATTCAAATTAATAAATAATATTTATTAAACCAGCGCATATTTGGATCTTTGTTGATGGCACCACGTCACGTGTTGGCGCGTGATTTGCAGTGTTAAAAAATTAATTCCGGTACTTTCAGCGATTCAATCAAGCTGAAATTCTATATATATTAGTCAGTGGCGAACCTAGAACTTTTGCCGCCCGGGGCGATCTCCAGTTTGCGGCCCTTTTTATTATAAGTCAATCAAATAGTGGTATTTATAAATGAATGCACATAAATAAATTATTAAGTTATTTAATCAATATTAATTAATACACAGAGTAAATTTTTTTACACATATTTGTATGCACTCGTAAACATATTTATATAATATTTACTCTTCTAGCTTTCATACTAGAAAAATCGTGTATAATGCTCAAAATTTATATTTATATTTTTTCCGCCGGCCTGCTTTTCAAAAGAAAAATCGATGATTTAAAAAAATATTGGTATATCACTTCAAAGTAATCATATAAACTTTTCAAAAGAAATGACATTTATAAACTGATATCAAAAAATTTTAGTTAGGAAAAATTGCTGAACAAAATCGTAAAGATGCGTTTACGAATTCAACGAATTTTAATGAATACAATAAAATAAAATTATTATCCTGTTCTTGGAATTAGAATTCAAAATTTACACTAAAATGCATTTACTTACACCGAGGAATAATATTCGAAATCATATAGTTAATCATAATTTATATAAATCAAATAGTAAACTTATAATAATCATAATAATCATTTATTATTCAAGAAAGAAAAAAAATAAATATGAAATGAATACGTTGCTTTTTACAACTATAAGTAAATATAAAAAATGCCGCCCCAAGATAAGTGCCGCCAGGTGCGGACCGCACCCACCGCACCCCCCTAGGTACGCCACTGATATTAGTTTTATACAATTTTTAATCATGAGAAAAACTGTCAAACATATATCTTTATATTTACGGTCAGTTTATAAGAAAAAAAATCAAAACGTTTTAGGTAAGAACCCTCTTCCGGCTGGGCTACATTTCTCAAAAGTTGATAGAAAACTACAAATTTTGAATAATGCCATGTACCAAATTTCATCATTATAGCTCAAACCGTTTTTGCGTAATCTTGGTTACATACATACACACACACACAGATATTTTTCTCATCCTTAGTGAAACTGATTCAGGAACCTTCAAAACCTATAAAAACATCAAAATCTCAACATCGAAAATTTTCGTGATCGCAATACTATCTCTGGCGAGATAGTAAAAAATGTCAAAATTAGTATTACCCGTTGTGGTTCGCATCAGAAACATTTGTTAAATTTTATAAAATCTCTTAATTGTTTTCTTCATCAATACTAATCATAAATAGTTATCAATCTATCTATCTATCTCTGTGTCTCTACGAAACTCGAAAGTTCTTGGCCGTAGCAACCACACTTTTCCAAGTGTCCCTATTCTGAGCCACAACCCTCCAACCCTACCCTCTCCCATTTCTCTCACGACCTTTCCTACATTATTTACCCACCGCGTCTTTGCTTCCAAGCGGGCGTTTCCAACTCGGTCTCCCCACCAATATATGATGACACCACGTCGCATGCTGGCACGTGATTGGCAGTCAGCGTGTTAAAAAATTTAAAAAATTAATTCCGGTACTTTATCGATTCAATCAAGCTGAAATTCTATATATAGCAGTTTTATACAATTTTTAATCACGTGAAAAACTATCAAATATATATATTTTATTTTTACGTTCAGTTTAGAGGAAAAAAATGAAAACGTGGTAGGTAATGGTTCTCTTTCAAATGAGTTATATTTCTCAAAATTTGATAGAAAACTACGAATAATACTAAACATTCGTTTATATCTTTAATTGCGGGTTCACCACCCCCCTCCCCAGCACTCTCCTCTCCTTCTCCAATATCACTTCACCTCTCAGTTATTTCTCGTCTCTTTCACAAAAAATCTGGAATGTTTCCACTCGACTATCTCGCAAATTTGAATTGGATTAATTAAAACAAATATTATATTTAAATTAAATTATAAATTAAAATTAATAAATATTTATTAAACCAGCGCGTGTTTGACTCTTTGTTGATGACAGCACATCACGTGCTAGCGCGTAATTGGCAGTCAACGTGTTAAAAAATTAATTCTGGTACTTTCAGCGATTCAATCAAGCTGAAATTCGATATATAGCTGTTTTATACAATGTTTAAATATAAGCAAAACTATGAAACATATATCTTTATTTTTACGGTCAGATTAGAAGAAAAAAAATGAAAACCTGGTAGGTAATAGTCCTCTTCCAAATGAGTTATATTTCTCAAAATTTGATAGATACTACGAATTTTGAATAATGCCCGTGTACCAAATTTCATCAATCTAGCTCAAACCGTTTTTGCGTAATCTTGTCTACACACACACACACACACACACACACACACATTTATTTTAACCTTAGTGAAAATGACTCAGAGGCCTTCAAAACCTATACAAACATCAATATCTCGACATCGAAAATATGTAGTTTGGTGTACGAAATTAATCTTACCTACGAGTATAAGATAAAACCGATGAATATTACTAGGCTAGGAATAGGATGTGTTTTCTATATCTCGAAGATTATTTAAACCATTTGACATATTAAAGGAATTGGGAGACAATAGTAGTCACATATACGACCATATTACTTTTTTATTTTTATAAATATTAGTAATTTTTATTTTAAGAATAAAGCTGTAATCTTTGCTCTGTATACCTAATGATCCTAGGTACTATTAACATCAATAATCATGTCATAAAAGGTATTAGCGTTTAAGATTTAGCAAAAAGCGGAATTGTTCGTCATATCCCTTATATTTAATAAATTATTGTAAAATTACTATCTATATAAATTAAATAAATTATATATGCTTTTATTTATTATTTATTATAATATTTTTGATCTTTTAATAAGGATTATTTTATATTAAAAAAAAAATGACTTGCTGAAATAATCCCATAAATTGAAGCGTAATTCATTTTTAACAAAAATAACATATATAGATTAAATACATCAATTAAAAATAAAATTGTATTTTTAGTTTGTTCTACATTTGTTCATATTGTCATACACAATTTTTAGATATTATTTTTTACTATCTCGCCAGAAATAGTATTGCGATCACAAAAATTTTCGATGTCCAAATTTTGATGTTTTTATACGTCTTGAAGGTTGCTGAATCATTTTCACTAAGGTTGAGAAAAATGTCTGTCTGTGTGTGTGTATGTATATATGTGGGTGTATGTAGAAAAGATCACGCAAAAACGGTTTGAGGTACAATAATAAAATTTGGTACATGGGCATTATTCAAAATTCGTAGTTTTCTCTCAACTTTTGAGAAATGTAGCTCAACCGGAAGTGGGTCATTACCTACCACGTTTTGATTTTTTTTCCTCTAAAGTGACCGTAAAAATAAAGATATATGTTTGATAGTTTTTCACATGATTAAAAATTGTATAAAACTGCTATATATAGAACTTCAGGTTGATTGAATCGTTGAAAGTACTGAAATTAATTTATTAACACCTTGACTGGCAATCACGCAACAGCACGTGACGTGGTGCCATCAACAAAAAGTCAAATATGCGCTGGTTTAATATTTATTATTTATAATTTATAATTAATTAAATTTAATTTAAATATAATATATTATGTTATTTAATCCAATTCAAATTGCGAGATTGTCGAGTGGACACACTCCAGCTTATTTGAATTAACCGGACCTCATAATTGATATGTTTTGCAATGAAATTTTGACTCGATTCTTTCTATCTTTTAGTATTTATGAATTTCGATATTTATTGTTAATGAATATATAAGTGAAAATAAAATTAACTTAATATTCGCAAACAATCCAGATCTAAATTATGTTACACTTTTTTTTTCTATTTGATAACATAAATGTTATTTCTAAAGAGTATTAAATACTTTATATGTTCATCATTTAAATTATTTTATTAAATATTTATAAGGAGATTAATTTATTTTTCATGTTTTAAACTCGTAAATTTGTTCAATCCTAATTAAAAAAAATATTTATTCAAATTAAATCTCTTGTTTTCATTCGGATGTTTCAAAAACATATACCCACTCTCTATTATAAAATTAGAACATATTAGAATTATCTTCTCTCTATGATAATAAGATAATTTGATATCATTTATACTAGAATAGTTCTTTTCAATTAAAATTGTTTTTTAATACACTTTACTTAACTCACACTGTCCGGTAGTTTGTCCGCGGCATTTTATAATCGATATTTCAACAACTTCCCGTCATTCAATCAACTTGAAATTTTGCATACACGCTTGCTCCTGCTAATAATACACGAATCAATTGAAAAATCCACTGAATTATTTATCTATTAGTGGTAATTAATTAACTAAACTTTCATATGCGGTTGTCTTATATATATATATGTAAATAAACATACACATACATATTATATATATATATATATATATGTATGTAAATAAATTATATAAATAATAATAATAATATATATATATATAAAAAATGAAAACCGAAACCGCAGCACAACGTAAAAGACGATTGGAGAAGAAAAGACAGAAGCGTGAGTCCCGCGTAAAAGCAACTGAAACACCACAACAGCGTGAGTTTCGATTGGAACAACAACGACAATCTCAAATTAGAGCAGCTGAAACATCACAACAGCGTGAGTTACGATTGGGACAAGAACGACAACGACGTGCCCAACTTCGAGAAAGATTGAATTCAGATGTGACAATATTCAATGCATCCATTAACACCTTCTGTGATAGCATTTGTCAAATATGTACCAAACGATGCTATCCGAAGCAAATCGCAACATATCGTCCAAGTAATCAAGCCCTCACATACCTGCCAAATGAATTGAAACAAAATCGAGTTCTCAAAGTTTGTTACAGATGTAGAAGTCACATTTCGAGTAATAAGAATATATCACCGCCTAAGGCTTTCTGGAATAATCTTTATCCAGGTGTGATTCCCGATGTTATTAGTAACCTTACTCAATCCGAATTGAGATTACTGGCAAGAGTTAATCCGTTCACCAAAGTCGTCAAATTCTCAGGTCTCTTTGGACAGTACGGTTTTCGTGGACAGGCAGTGCTCTTTGCTCAGGATATATTCGAAATAAGTGAAAAGCTACCAAAAATGTTGCCTAGATCTTCAAATGATGCAGCAATCGTTGTTGTCACTGAACATTTGGAAAATTTAGACATCATTCGAGAGTACACAATATCTCGTACCAGAATATATGATGCATTACGATGGTTGATTGCTAATAACTCACTGTATCGTGATGTGCAAATTGACTACAATGCAGTAATGGATGAGAGTGACATAATTAGAGTAGTACAACCGGAACAGAAGAATCAAATGGATGAAAATAGCAGTGCTTATTTGCGCATTGGAGATGTATCAAGAATCGTACGGGCTTCGTGGCACCAAGGAGATGAGAGCATATTCACCTCTGGACACGCAGGAGTTCAATGTTGTGCAATTGTTCTTGCGAATTTAGTTAAAGCTACCATCTTTTCACCTAAGAAATGGAGTACTCTAACATTAGATCAAAATATGGTAGAAGGTGATGGGATATATGAAACCGTACGAATTCTATCAAATGAAAATCCCGATGCATATTTCATTGACTCAAATGGATAGCACTGGGACGAGGCCGTGCAACAATGAAGCACTAGCCGAAATGAATAGACTGGGTGAATGAATGTGATTTGGTGTTTGGTGTGCTTGGTTTTATCATACAGACGAAGAACATAACATTATTTAAAAAAAAAATTGGTATAGTGTTTTCGGATCGCACTCTAAAAGGTAATGTACACTCCTTTTTTTTCTAAAAAAAGTCAAACTATTCTGTGGTTGCAAAAAAATGTTACACATGTTATTAATAAGAAATATTTAAAATAACGACTACATTTATTTACGTTCGACTAAAAAGTATAAAATAAATTTAATTAAAAAGAAATCTTTTTAAAAAACACACTTTACTTAAAATTGCACTAAAAAGTAAAAAATAAAATCACTGTAAAGTGTGTGCGCTCAAATTATAATAACACCGTAAGACATTTGCTTCCACTGAAAAATCCACTGAATTATTTATCTGTTAGTGGTAATTAATTAACTAAACTTTCATATGCGGAATATGGAATAGTTCACTATTTCAATCATAGATGGCAATAGTAGTTTTAGAGGCGCTGAAGCCCTGTTTTAAACTAAAAGTTTTTGCAACACATATTATATTTACAAATGTCAAAACATCTCTAATTAACCACGTATTTCTTCTTCTGGCCGATTAGAAGTTCCAGGAATCGGTTGTCTTCTTATATATATATATATATATACATATAAATAAATAAATAAACATACACATACATATTATATATATGTACCAATAGTGGAAAATATATATACACCGTAAAACATTAGCTTCCATTTGGTGTTATTATAATTTGAGCGCACACACTTTACAGTGATTTTATTTTTTACTTTTTAGTGCAATTTTAAGTAAAGTGTGTTTTTTAAAAAGATTTCTTTTTAATTAAATTTATTATATTATATAACTTATGTTCTTTATATTATATTTTTCCATATACAGATCATAACATAATATAAAAATTAGATTTTACAAATTAATTCCTTTTAAATTCTTTAAAACTATACTATGATATAAAAATACATATTAAAGTGATAAATACAATTGTGTATATTTAATTCAAATTTTCTAATTCTGCATTTTTACTTTCCCGCATACTTCGTATAAGGGAAGTATTGGAATTGTCAAAAATTTCGACTTCGAGATTTCGATAGATCTTGACGTTTTAGACCTCCCTGAGTCGGAAAATACCATTTTTCGAATTATGTCTGTGTGTGTGTATGTATGTATGTAATGTCTGTAAGCAAATTTACTCAAAAACTAATCAAGCTAGGACTTCGAAATTTGGTACACCGATATTATTCACAGTTTGTAGATTTCTATCAAAATTTCGTCAAAATCGGTTAACCGGAAGTGGTACTTTACCTACACTGGTTGCGTTTACCTTTCAAGTAAAGTACCAGTTTGCTTCGAGATATTTGCTTCATATTTTGTATATAGATTTAAAAATATGAAAAAAATTGAGATACCAAATTTCATCATGATCTGACTACCGGAAGTGACATTTTACCTATACAAGTAGCGTTTCTTTTTTACCGACCGACGATAGTAAGGGAGTTATTGTTTTCACACCAAATTTCACCTATGGATATTTTTAGGTATATATCTCCACGAATCATGCATTTTCTTAACAGAAAAAATTATTTTTAGCATGATGTCTGTCCGTCCGTTCGTCCGTCTGTCCGTCCGTCCGTCCGTATAGATGTGTACAGCCTGAACGGCTCAACGGATTTTGATGAAATTTGGTATATTTACTTAATACATCAGTAGGATGAATTGATCAACTTTTGGTGCAAATCCGGAAACCGGAAGTGCTAGTATTGCCGATCGAAGAGAGTAAGTGAAGGGTTATTTTCATATCAAATTTCACGTGAGGGCATATCTCCATGTGTTATGCACTTTGTATTGGTTTTATCCTCGAGAAAAATCATCTTCATTAGTTTTTTCATAATTTAAAATTATATGACGTCACCCAGCACTTCATGACGTCACAGCCTGGTCTTGCATATATATTATAAATAAAATAAAATTAAAAATGTTTATATTATATCCATATCTGTTTTTTTACATTTAAAATATCAGTTAACCGGAAGTAGCACTTTATTCTATATATATATATATATATATATATATAAATGTTACCAAATATCAAATTTCACACCAATAAACTAATACGAACTGGCTTTTTATCAATACCAAGTTTACACATTCTAAATATTCATTCACAACTCTTTATACCTATTTATATGCGGGAAAGTCTAGGGGAGGACACTCCCGCTTATTATATAACTTATCTTAAACTTTAGAACCAAAATGTCTCTATTTTAGAAAATCTTAATATAGTGGAAAATTGCTTATTTTTTTTACAAGAAAATGATAGATTAAATCTATATTATATTATAGATCAGGTCTGGCCAACCGCGGTCCTCGGGCCGCATGCGGCCCATCGAGAAAAATTGTGCGGCCCGCCAGTTAACTTTATATTTCTTTTGTAACTTTCATTTCTCGTCTGAATATTCAATAACAGAGAATATAATTGAAATAATTAGAATTAATTAATTTTTTTATTTAAAATATGTCCTACAATTTTTAAACTACATATTTGATTCCATAAAAAGGAAGAAAAAAGTTAATTAATAGAGAATATATTGAATTCGATAATCGTTTTGCAGAAGTGAGAAAATATGATAAATTATTTGAAATATTTTCATCTCCATTTCTTGTTGAAGTGGATAGTGTTCCCGAAAATTTGCAAATGGAACTAATTCAGTTGCAAAGCAACATCGGATTATAGCGAATTTTTAAATCCACTTCAAAAATTAATTTTTTTAATAAATATGTCACATCTGTAAAATATCCCAACTTATGAAATTTGGCTCAACGAGTTCTAAGTGCTTTCGGATCAACGTGAAGCATTTTTTTCCAAAATGAAATTTGCAAAAAGTTCATCACGTTCTTCGATAACTGATATTAATTTAGAAAACCAACTAAGATGTGCAATATCAAACATAAATGTAGATTTAAAAAAGTTAAGTGAAAAAAAAAGAAAAAGAAATTTCACATTAGATAGGACTCCAAATTTAATTGATACAATAAAGAGTTTATTCGTAAATTACATATTTTATTTCTTTTACATTTCTAAAAGCATGGTTCCCTAAAAGGCGGCCCCTGTATAGCATTGCTCCTAATCAAAGATGCCTATGGAGTCATTTGGGATGGCCAGGCCTGATATAGATTACATATTCCTACTGTGTAAGCACTTAATATGACCAATCCAGTCCCAACGTTGATCAATTGAAATCAGATCTTATTGGTCCTAGACGTGGCACGTCCTTTACCTCTTAGATAAAAGCTGAAATAAATCAGGTGTTAATAGCATATAGTTTAAAATAATTCTTTGATCTTTCAGTAATTATATTTATCGATTTATAACTACATAGATAGCTAAAACAAAAATTAGAAATTAGTGTGGTAGATGATATTCAAACTAATATTGTCTTGGACTGAAATGCAACTATTATTATTAATATATCCAGTGGCGGAGTAAGGCCTAGGTAACCTAGGCACCTGCCCGCAATTTTTGGAGTCCCGAAAATTACCTGTTTAGGGCCCGTATACTATATGCCAACAGTGGCCAAACTGTGGCTCGGTAAAAAAAAGGTAAAATTTTTTCATGATAGGCCTGGAATTACAATGTACAATGTTGTTTAGGGTCTACTTTAGCCTTAGACTGCAACTGAATATATCTGACTACTAAGAGGAATAAAAATAAAAAAAACATTAAAAGTCATGACAATTTACTTATAGGAATATATACAAATGTAGGAATTAAAAGGAGTTATATTTAATTTTTTCTTATTAAATTATTCATCTCCTAGTTTTCCACGTATGACTGCTAGTCCGTTTTTCCCCTTTCAAAAATCCCCAAATGCACCACAGCACGCAGTAAACGCGCCAGTGATTTGCCGCCAAAAGATAGGCTTCATTCATTGGCCGTTCGAGTAGACTCTGCTGACGTCATCGAGGAGCCGTGTCGGAACAGCGCGAGAAAATGTCAGCGCGCTGTATTCAGGAATTATTGAGTTTAGTGAATTGAGTGAATTGACTGAGTTAGTCAGTTAGTCAGTGAGAACGATTATTAAAAAGTTATTCAAGATTCCAGCGATTACATCAGTTGAAGCCAAACGATCAAAATTTCAAGATACGAGGATGGGTGAAAAGTTACCGGCCTGACCAAGATAAACGATGTTTTTAAATTTTTTTTTTGCTTTATTTTTCAACATAATCTTCATCAACACTGATCCATTTGTCATACCGGTGTTCTAATTCAGTTAATTAATTAATTAATTAATTAATTTAAGTCCTATCAACAGTTATGAAACCACAGTTATGATTACGCCTACAGCGTCAAATTGTCGGTAGAAATGGTTAAGCAGTTTTTGGTCTAACGTTAGCAAACGCGGCACCCACCTTGCACACAGCTTTCCATGTTCAAATGGTTGTGCAAAATATTTCGCACACGTTCAGCTGACATCGTACAGGTCTCAGCTATCTTGAATGTTGAAAAATAAAGCAAAAATAAAAATTTAAAAACATCGTTTTCCTTGGTCAGGGCGGAATCTTTTCATCCCACACTCGTATATATCCATCAATATTTCAAGATTTAATTGTTTATATTATTGACGTTCATTTGTTAATAAATTTTACATAAAACGCATCTAGTACATCTTTTATTTTTGAAACGCCCCTACACATATACCTATAGCTAATACTTAAATGTAGAGTATGTATTTTCATCTAAATATAAAATTCGAATTTTTTTTGTTAACCATTTTCGCTAATTAATTATTTTTGTTAGCTATATAAATTATTTATATATAAATCAAAGTAAAATAAAGAAATGTCATCTTCCTTTTCTGAGTGTAGTAAACAATCCAGAACATTTCTTTTCAATGAAAATCCCTTATATATGAATTTTAGAAATGAATTTATTTTCTTTCATAAACAATTTAAAAAAATAAAAAAAACATTTTGTAAATCGGAATATAAATCAATTTAAATATTATGAATATGGTTTCTTATATATTTTCGAATATGATATATTAGTGATTGAAGTTATTTAGGAGGAATTATTGTTCTTTTATTTATTGAATACCGTCGTTTTTTCTCCTTTAAGATAAAATACATTCAAGTTTTTGCTTTAACACAACATCAATATTTTACTTTAGACTTTTCTATTCAACTTAAAAAGTTAAGGGCAGAAAAATGAAAAATAAAGAGATTCATTGAATTAAGAAAAATTTATATTTATCAAAATTTTTCTGAATATTGAAAATAAGAATTATCTAAATATATTTAATTTCAAATAGAATTTGATCATCCATCCAAGAAGCTAACCCAATTATAATATTGGTTTTATTGATTTATATATTATTATTATTATGATTTTTTTTATCTATATATATATATTAATGAAGGAATATTTTGATCCAGGACGACGCCTCAAAAATAATGTAGAGGCTAGGAATGGGGTCGGTTCGGTGTCTAAGGTAAATTTTCCAAAGAGAGCAACAGGAACGTAATGACCCTCTTCCGAGCTACATTTCTCAAAATAGAAAACTAAAAATTTTGAATAATGCCCATGTACCAAATTTCATTATTCTAGCTCAAACCGTTTTTTCGTAATCTTGTCTACATACATCAGAGATCTCTCGCCAAGCTAATATTCCCACCTCATATCATTTCGTCATAGCATTCTCTCCCGTTGGTGTCTGCGCTTCGATTTATATATCTATCCCGCCCTTTAATTGTGGTGGGAGAAGGGTCGGGAGACTTCCCTTGGACATCATCAAAGGCCTTGTGTCAAGCATGATTGTAGGTGGGGAAACCCGCGGCATTTTTGCTGGCGTCGGTTACTGGATAGAGGAACATTTTACAACGTAGGGTGTCGACAATTGCCCTCCCCAGAATGAGTGGAGTGAGAAGGTCGCGACACCCCTATCGCCGAAGATCCCTCGGTCGCAACTTTGACTTCCCGCATTAATAAAGAAAAAAATTTAATCAAATATTGAATATGAAAAATTAAAATATTAATTTAATTCAAATTGATTTATATGATGTTCATATTATAATTTTTGTTCAATAAAAAAATGATGAAAGAGAAAGTGGCGATTGAAGGGACACGTTACTAGATTAGTTGGAAAAAAACGACATGTTTGTGTGTGGTAATTGAATTGAAGAATTGTGATTTTTGCGACCAAGGATTTCCAAGTAAATTGTATTGTATTTCATGAATGCATATAACACACCAATTTTCAATACGAATCAGATAACACAAAAAAAAAAAAAAAAAAAAAAAAAAATTGGCATGAGTCCCAGGAACACATTGAGTCTTTTATGAAAAAATATCAGAAATTTATTATACTTAATAATACTTTTCTTTTTACATTGGATTCGCTATTTTAGAAAAAAAAACATTTATTTTATGACAATAATTATTGTTTTTCATTTTACTTTCAAAAAATAATAAAATTAATATAGTAAAAGATTTTGATTATAATTATATTTTATAATTAGATATACTTACTTGACTTTTCTTTTATTTGTCAATTATTAGTAGAACTTTTCTTCTTCTTCACATCTCGAATTAGTCTTTGTAATTTACAAAGAAGATTTCATTATTATTTAACAAAATCTTTTGATCTTTATAATTTAATTGATTACATAAAAAGCTATATAAATATATATGGTAATATGCGTATGAATTAGGAAATGAGTGAGAGATATTTAAAAATAGTCTAATATACGTATACGTAGGTAATTATATCTAAAATAAGAAATTAGTAAATAGTAAATGAATTAATTTAAAGTACAGGCAAATTAAAAGCTCTCATATTATTACTCGCCAGAGATATTATTGCCATCACGAAAATTTTCGATGTTGAGATTTTGATGTTTTTATAAGTTTTGAAGGTTCCTGAATCATTTTCACTAAGGTTGAGAAAAATATATGTGTGTGTGTGTCGTGTGTGTGTGTGTGTGTATGTATGTAGACAAGATTACTCAAAAACGGTTTGAGCTAGAATAATGAAATTTGGTACATGGGCATTATTCAAAATTCCTAGTTTTCTATCAATTTTTGAGAAATGTAGCTCAACCGGAAAAGGGTCATTACCTACAACGTTTTGATTTTTTTTCTTCTAAAGTGACCGTAAAAATAAAGATATATGTTTGATAATTTTTCACAGGATTAAAAATTGTATAAAACTGCTATATATAGAATTTCAGGTTCATTGAATCCCTGAAAGTACCAGAATTAATTTTTTAACACTGCAAATCTCACACGCCAACACGTGACGTGGTGCCATCAACAAAGAGCCAAACATGCGCTGGTTTAATATTTATTATTTATAATTTAAAATTAATTAAATTTAATTTAAATATAATATATGTTATTTAATTCAATTCAAATTGCGAGATAGTCGAGTGGAGACACTCCAGCTATAATTTTTATATTGAGAAGTTTAATAAATTCATATTAATAATAATAAAAAAAAGTTTTTATCCTCTTCTATCAAATACTTAGACATTATTATTGTACATTCTCATACTACTAGTAAAAAGAGGAAATTAGAAGATCAATTTCTCATATCAAATGTAATATGATTTAAAATGGGTAGAATTTCAATCAATGCGTGAGAAATACGATAGAAGAGAAGATTTCCATTTATAGCTATTTGAATTAGATTACTGGTTCTATTGGAAATTATTTTTTGTACTACAAAAGGGCTTTAAATAATAGCTTTTAGTAGATATGTATTAGTATTTATAGATATCACATGGTGAACATCATCGTTTAAAGAGAATTTCTAATTAATTATCAATTAATTTTAAAATATAAAATCCAATCAAATATGAGAATGATTATTGTATTAGTAATAATATGTAGATTTAATTAGAAATGTTACAATGAATCTCAAAACATCGATGCTATGAACAAAAGTCATGTCAGTATGATGATTTGTGTATAAAATGACATTTATATAGATTCTAGTGCAAAAAGTATATAACATACTTAATAACTTTAAGACATACTTTTTTCATATCTGTGAAATGATTGAAGTGTATGATTTTTCAAAAATTTAATATTATCAAAAAATTTCTGGTAGATATTTAATTACAAAATATAAATATAAAAAAAATTTATAAAATAACGTTTTTCCAATGGACTAAAAAGAATAAAATAATTTTTCTATAAGTCGGACAAAGTTTATGGATGAATTGCTTCATATTCAACGAAAAACGTTGGACGCATTTAGTTTTATTTATTCATATGAAAAATCAAGTCAAATTTTTGTAATAATAAAAATTTTATTAAACACATAAACTGACAAATTTTTTTTATCATGCAATAAAATTGATAGGTTAATAGCTAAGAAATTAATCTTTTATTATTTTTCACTGTAATATACTTATATCAAAGTATGTATCAAAATTTAAAAGCATTTTTATTAAATTTACATATTATCAATCTAATTCAAAATGATTGATTATATTAGAAGAAAGAGTGTTACTTGTTAATGAAGTGTTTTAGTGTGGTATGTATGTTTATATATGATCAATAGCTCTATAAAGGAAGTTAATTACATAGACACCAAATGGAAACTAAAAGCACCCAACGTTTTTAGTTGAATATGAAACAATTCATCTATAAACTTTGTCAGGCTTATAGAAAAATTATTTTATTCGTTTTAGTCAATTAGAAAAACGCGTTATTTTATATTTATATTATTTTATTCTTTTTAGTGCAATTTTAATTTGATAAAAATGCTCATAGTATGTATGTTCTGCAAACCTAATTTGACACAGATTGTTCCGCATTTTCTCAGATATGCATTAAAAATATGATAAGAATTGCTTAAGGGGGCCAACGACTGTATGCTTTACCCTATTAGGCGTTTCATTTCCAGTGATTATACATTAGTATCGATTGTCTATGATAGCCTGTATAGTAAATATCAATATGTAATATGTATATTGTACAACATATCTTTTTTTAATACTGTTTTCATCTGTGTAACCTAAACAGGTAATGTAATTTTCAAACCAATGAATGGTTTGTAGCATCCAATTAGACAATGACTTACATGTCTCGGGTTGATAAATCAGAATTCTGAATAATTATTAAAAAATAATTGTGTAGAACAAGGAATTTAATCACATTATGCGTAACAATTATTTTACAGGGCAATCAATGTGTTAACCCTTTAGCCATAATGTCGTTGTTATTGTTCCCTTATCTAATCTATACTAAATTATACTGTTTTGTCAAAAATACGATTTTTTTATTTTTTTCCAAGAAACCATTTTTTTTTACACGGGACTCGGTAAAACTGTAATATTGTATTGAGCGGTGTTGAACAAACAATATTTCCAAATGAATAGAGTACTTTTTTCATTGCCTTGATTCCATGAAGTTATGATTGTACAAATCAAACATGTTTCCATTAAACAACACATATACATATTGTTTGTATCTTCTAGTAAAACACTTTATTTAATTGAAAACATAAAAAAAATAACAAATTAAAATTCATTTAAATTTTATTAAAGTTAAAATCAATCTCATTTAGAATTAATTATCTCCTCTTCTCTTTAATATATAATTATATAATCTTATTTATTTATTTTTCATTTATTTACTAAATAAAAAAAAAAACAACAAATGAAATAATAGAATATGTAGATATAGAATTGTATTTATTTTATTTATTATACTTTTTGGATGTTCTAGCAGTCAATTTTCCATAAAAGGTTATTATTGATCGGTTAATACAATCTCTGTTAATACTCTTTTACTAAACTAATAATTAAATTAAATACTTTAAAAATTTATATTTTAAATGTTTTAAAATGTTAATGTTAATGTAATGTAATGATAATGTTAATATAAATGTTAAAATGTTTAAATAATTGAATAGAACTGAAATGTTGTTTGAAACTATAGTTTTAAGTAATTTGATTATAGAATTATTAAAATTTATTTCTAGTCATAGATTAACACGTTCCCGCTCCATAATTTGTCTATTTATTTTATGTAGGGGCATGAGCCACCGGTGGTACCGGTTGTTAATGATGTGTGCGCCATATCTTTCGAAGTTTAGTTTAGTTTAAAAAGTATGTTTATTAGCCAAAAATATACAAATATGTTTTTTTCCCATAACATATAAAAGGGATTACATGACTTTTTTTTTACAGCTAATTGGTGACTCCAAGGTCGTAATTATCTATACAATGTTTCTTTTTTAATATTACGCTAATAACTATATTTAATATTACAATTTCAAATTGTAAATTAATTATTATTATTTTTTTTCTTTGTCTAGGAAAAGGCTATATAAAATAAAAACCTAGACTATATATATACCCATATCTTTCGAATTATAGTTTTACATGAACATTAACATCACAATTATAATTAGTTCTTTGTTGTTTCCATAAGTATAACTTATATTGAACAACGTTTTCTCGACAGAGATATAATTGCGAACAAGAAAATTTTCTATGCCGAGATTTTGATGTTTTTATAGTTTTCGAAGGCCAATAATTCATTTTCACTAAGTTTGAGAAAAATGTCTGTCTCTCTCTCTGTCTGAGTGTGTGTGTATGTATGTAGACAAGATTAGGCAAAAACAGTTTGAGCTAGAATAATGAAATTTGGTGTACGGGCATTATTCAAAATTCGTAGTTTTATATCACTTTTGAGAAATGTAGCATATTCGGAGGAGGGTCATTACTTACCACGTTTTCATTTTTTTTCCCCTAAACAAACCGTAAAAATAAAGATATATGTTTGATATTTTTCAAAAATTGTATAAAACTCTGCTATATACACCCTCCATTCCAAAAGAAACCGAACTTTTAAAAAAAAATAGTACCACTAATGCCATCTGTTGTAATATTTTACCCGTAGATGGCTTAGTCCCTCATTAACAACTGGTATAAATTTCACGACATTTGGATGCATACAACAAAAGTTATTGCGTTTCAAATGTCAGTGTGTTTTGTACATCGGTCGGAAAATGAGTTTCAAACAAAGAGCTGCAATTGATTTTTGTGTTAAACTTAGTAAAACTTTTACTGAAACGCACCAAATGCTACAAAATGCATATGGTGATGATTGTTTATCCCGTACTCAAGTTTACGAGTGGTTCGGGCGATTCAAATCGGGTAAAGAGACGCTGAATGATGAGGAAAGATCAGGCCGTCCCAGAACCGGATTTTTACGATTCAAAAGGAATTATCCACAAAGAATTTGTTCCACCCGGCCAGACTGGAGAGTTTTACTTAGGCGTCATGAAGCGTTTCCAAAAATTTGTCGTATTCGGCTAGAATATCGAGAAATCGGCAGTTGGACTCTTTTGCACGATAATTCACCATCAAATTGTTCGCGACTTGTAACTGAATTTTTGGTAAAAAATCACGTTATTCCTTTGCATCATTCGCCCTATTCACCAGATCTGGCTCCGTGCGACTTCTATCTGTTCCCTAAACTGCATTTGGCGATGAAAGGCAAGTGGCACGCATCGATAGAAGCCATTGAGAAGGACGACCGACGTCCTAAAGACCAATAAAGGACATGGAGAAGTCGTTTGACAACTTGTTGGAGCGTGCAAATTTGTGTATCGATGCAGAAGGGGAAGACATTGATTAATAAAAATGATTGTTCCAAAATGTTCATTGGCTTTTTGTTTTTTTAAAAAGTTCGGTTTCTTTTGGAATGGAGGGTGTATAGAATTTAAGCTTGATTGAATCGCTGTAAGTGCCGAAATTAATTTTTAAAATTTTTAACACGTTAACGTAACGTGGTGTCATCAACAAAGAGTCAAACACGCGCTGATTTAATAAATATTATTAATTAATTTTAATTTATAATTTAATTAATTAAATTTAATTTAAATATAATAATTGTTAATTAATACAATTCAAAATTTCGAGATAGTCGAGTGGAGTCACTCTAAATTTTTTTTTTATTATATCAAAATAAAAGTTAATTAAAGAGAGCTTAGAAAATGGAACAATAATTTTTTTTTTAAAAAAACAATTTTCTTTTTTCAGTGCTTTTCAAATAATAATTTTTCTTTCTTTGTTATTATTAATCACTAAAAATGTTTGATTTTTTTTTCGTTATTAGAAAAAAAACTTTTTTTTTTCTCTCAAAGAACCATTAAAACTCAAGAAACGAGCATCAAATTGTATTTATCCAACGTCCTCAGATTTAATCTGGTGACTGAAAAAGTAAGCGAAGCGACTTACTCCCCATTCAATCACGTCTCGCATTATTTATTTGTTTTATTTCCACAAAATAGAATCATAAAAAAAATTCTATTCTCTCTCTTTTAGATAAAAGAAAGATTTTATATCTTTTTAAATGTTCCTCTAAGTAGATAGATATAGATAGAGAGTTGTATTTAAATAAATAATATATTTTATTTACAAATTCTTTCTTTAATGGTTATGATTTAAAATATAGATATAATAACAATATAAAATACATATTATCTCTTGATCGTTGTTTAGAAACATACATAGATTAATAAGTTGATCTGTGGCCAGGCACAAAACCGACCGACGGTTTGAAATAAATTAATTTCCAGCTTCAGAAACAATTTCAAATAATTTTAATATATCTATTAATGCAATAAAATACGGATATGGATATAACATAAATATTTTTAATTTTATTTTATTTATAATATATAAGGAGGCGCTGGCTGTGACGTCATATAATTTTAAATTAAGAAAAAACTAATGAAGATGATTTTTCCCGAGGATAAAACCAATACAAAGTGCATGATTCGTGGAGATGTAAGATGTAAAAAATCTCCTCATGTGAAATTTGGTGCGAAAATAACCCTTCCCTTCCTATCGTCGATCGGTAATACTACCACTTCCGGTTTCCGGATATACACCAAAAGTTGATCAATTCATCATACTGACGTATTAAGTAAAGATACTAAATTTTATCAAAATCCGTTGAGCCGTTCAAACTGTACACATCTATACGGACACATAGACGGACAGACGGACAGACTAAAAATACTTTTTTCTGTTAACAAAATGCATGATTCGTAGAGATCTGTAAAAACCTTCACATCTGAAATTTGGTGAGAAAACAATACCTCCCTTACTACTCGTCGGTCGGTAAAAATGAGTGAATTGAGTATCCAAGAAATGTCTCCTTTAAGAATTCAACTAGAAGATTCCGACTATTCAGGAGTTCAACAATTTTCTTACATTCTAGTGATACCTAAAATTCATTAAGAATTAGAAACACTTTCACAATATGAATAATCTCCTTCTCCTAAGTTAGATAACATTAAAGGCAGTGTTTACTTCCCCCTCGAAATCTGAATCTATTTTGGAGGATCAGCTCCCTCAAGCAATAGTTATTCATCCGGTTCAAGAATTTAGACTGATGTAATACACATTACATTAATCCATCACTGCTTTTAAGTTGTCTATAGTCTATAGAAGTGATTCTCAACCTTTTTTTTACCGCGGCACACTTTTAACGGTTTAAAAATTTGGCGGCATCCAAAGAAAAAGATAAGTGTAAAAGTTTACCATATTGAAAAAAAGTGGTCCCAAAAACGGTTTATCTTAATTATTTTTTTAGAACCAAATTGAAAAAATTTAGAAAAAAAAGTCGGAAATATTTAAGAGCCTCATAATCTCGCGGCACACTAAAGTGCCGCGGCACAGTGTTTGGGAATCACTGGTCTATACAATTGATGTTGATGACTGGCCATACCCAAACCTATTTAAATTTACTATTAGTTGATATTGTGCCAGTAGTTGACACTTGTACATTTAATATCGGATAATAAAACTGTTTAAACATTTCACATGAGGTAATTCCTTCTCTTTTGAAGTTGTGTTGTTGTGTAGATATGTTATTATGTCATTGAGTCTTTCCACAAAGTAGTTTAAGATAAATCCACCAATAGTTGACACTATAAGGACAACTTTATAAGAAAAATTTGATAACTTCTATTTTTTATAAGATATCAATTTGAGTTTTGGGTGATACGATTCATTGATTAATAATGGAGAATTCATCTGCAAACCAATGCAATTTTCTATTTCTTTTATTTTTTCTAATTTTTTTAACATTAACATCTAAAAGCACCAGTAGTTGACACCCTTAAAATTAGGTAATATGAACATTCAATTAATAATATTAAATATTGATGTCAATAATAAAAAAATAAAAATTAGTGATTTGCCTCCTTAAGCATTCGAAGAACAAAATATTAAAATATCCATTTGTTCGATTCTAAAAATGTAAATGTTGTGCCGTTTACTCAGACGGTGACTCAAAACTTTTATATTTACACATCTTCAATAGAGAAGGAATTACTTTCATATACCGAGCATTGAGAAATGATTAGACAGATATAAGTCTTATTATCCGATATTAAATATACAAGTGGTACACTGTCAACTACTGGTACATTTACCCTATATCATCAATTTATTATTTTAATTAAATATTGTTTGTTCAACTTAGAATATATTTTGAATGAAGAATGTTTGTTTATCAATACAAAAAAGAACACAACTTTTTTTTATAAATTTAAATTTTTCAAAATTTTTAGTTTGGAATAAATAATAATTTGATAACATTTGTAGCGCCTAGGCGCGTAGGGGGTGCATTAAAAAAAATAATTAAATTCAAATGTATTGAATTTTTACTTACGTTTGTACGTTGTTGACTTAATGAGAGGCACAACAGTAGTTGGAGATGATATTATTCAGAAAGATCAAACAACATTTCTATCAGTAATTTAAAACTTTTCTCTTAAATTGTCATTTAAATTAAAAATAAATTATCTTTTACTTTCTATTTCATTCTTTATTCTAAATTAAATATATATATAAAAATCATGTTTAGAATATTGAAAATTTCTTCTTTTATCTATCAATTATAATGATAATACCTAATTTTTTTATAAAAAAATTAAGCTGGAGTGTCTCCACTCGACTATCTCGAAAATTTGAATTGGATTAAATAACATAATATATTATATTTAAATTAAATTTAATTAATTATAAATTATAAATTAAAATTAATAAATAATATTTATTAAACCAGCGCATGTTTGGCTCTTTGTTGATGGTACCACGTCACGTGTTGACGCGTGAGATTTGCAGTTTTAAAAAATTAATTTTCGTACTTTCAGAGATTCAATCAAGCTGAAATTCTATATATAGCAGTTTTATACAATCATTAATCATGTGAAAAATTATCAAGCATATATCTTTATTTTTACGGTCACTTTAGAAGAAAAAAAATCAAAACGTTGTAGGTAATGACCCTCTTCCGGTTGAGCTACATTTCTCAAAAGTTGATACAAAACTAAGAATTTTGAATAATGCCCATGTACCAAATTTCATTATTCTAGCTTAAACCGTTTTTGCTTAATCTTGGTTACATACATACATACATACATACATACACACACACACACACACAGAGAGAGAGAGACATTTTTCTCAACCTTAGTGAAAATGATTCAGGAACCTTCAAAACGTATAAAAACGCGAGATAGTAAAAAAAAATTGTTGAATTTTAAAAATGGAGACAATTTCTGTCAATTGATATTATAAATCTTCATACATTTTTTAAGTATTTTGTTATTTTATTTAGAAATACATGGGAAAATTAAATTATATATTTTCTTTAAAAATGCTTTTAAACAAAATTAGTTTTTTTTTTAATAATCAATAATATATAGGAGTTATATCTTATCTTATTATGCTAGCTAAAATTGTATATATGTATTTATCTATATATATTGGTTCTCAAAAACCGCTCTAACGATTTTTTTCAAATTCACACTAGATATAGTATTTATAAAGAAAAATTAAGTTTTATTGATGATATCTCTTGAAACATACAGCTTCATTATTAATTTCTTAATTGAAAATTATATATGGAAAACTTCAAAATTTTTAATACTGCCTGCTAAGACAGTAAAAAAATGACAATTTTTTATCTAAATACATATAGTCCAGCGGTTGGACTGATGTTTTAACGAGTGGATTTCGTCGGTTCGAAACTCGCCGGGTGAATCGTTATTTAAAAATGAAAATAATGATTTTGTTATTTTTTTTTCTTTTTATCTATTGTTTACTTTTTAATAAATTACTATTCTATATTTATTTATTCATTGTTCTTTTATTAATAAAGTTTTAGATAGTTTTATAAGTTTTAATATTTTTTCAATAAAATATTATTCAATATATTTATTAATATTATTTTATTTATTATTATTGAGTACCCGAAGTTCCATTCATTTTAATCAGATTGATGCAATGATGCAACAGTTAATAATTGTAATATTGTAATAAATTTCTATCTTGAAAATTGTTACATATTATTCAGGATATTTTAAAAACTATTTCTTTCTTTAATTAATATTCATTTTTTCTATAAGTCAGATATATTTCCAAATATTAAATAATTTTTGAAGTGAAAACTTCTTTAGCGGCGTTGAGCACTTTTGCGGGATGGGGAAAAAGTATAGAACTCGCGTGATCGTGACCAACACCATGAAACCATCTGCTTTCAAATTTCTTATAACAGAGCGCGAAATTTGAATTGTCATTAGAACTGTTTTATAAATTATCTCTAACATATAAATATATATTTATTATGTAAAGTTCATTTCATATATACATATATAATCAAAATTATACGAAATGAACTTCACATAATAAATATATATTTTATGTTAGAGATAAGAATTATAAAACAGTTCGTATTGCAATATTTTAAACAAAGTTGTGTATTTATATATATATAAATATAAGTTACAAATTTGTTTAAAATATATGTTTAAAATAATATATAAGTTATATATATATACATGCATATGAAATTCATCTTTCTCGTGAAATAGCGCGAATTTCGTCTGTTTTAAAATTTCTTACGCAGAAGTTTTCACTTCTGTCGGCCAGTCCCACGACTGCCAATTTTGCTTTTTTAATTCCGAAAAGCTGCAAAGCACGTTTTTTTGTCTTTAGTTTGTTTTATAACCACTTGGGGCGCTAAACAGTTTTTCAAAAAAACACTATAGAAAAAAAATATATGTACCTATATATTATATATTTATGTATTATTGAGGAGCACAAGTTCATTAATTTTAATCAGATTGATGCAAATGTGTAACATTTAATAATTGTAATAAATAATTAAAGAATTGTGTATCAATATTTTTTAAAGGGTAGAGCGAGAGCTCGGTGTCCCAGGTATTAATATTACCAGCCAAATCCAATAATAATGAATCATTTTTTTTAACTTAAGTACCGAGCCGAGGCTCGGGGTCCCGGTACTAATAATATTGTGATATTTGAAAGAGGAATATTTTTTTTAAGAGAAATATACAAGAAAAATTAAAGAAAAAGAATTAGGCATTCATTTTTCGATTAGTAAATTAAACTATTGTAAACTGTTAAATAATATTTATATTATAATATCTATAAATATTTTATTAATTGAATCAACTTTTCGAATGTATTTTTAAAAAAACTAACTTTTTCAAATTAAGTTAAGACAGTGATTCTCAACCTATTTATCAATTTTTATCAATATGGTTCTAAAAAAAAGCTCAGATGATTTTGAGATACTCTGAAACATTTCCGATGATGGTTCTATTTTCGATTATTTTTCAATATGGTTCTAAAAAAAAGGTCAGATGATTTTGAGATGCTCTGAAACATTTCCGATGGGGAGGGGCGCGATGAAAATTATGATTGAAAATTGGACCGTGAATACTAAAAGGTTGAGAAACATTGTGTTAAGATATTTATTTATCCTAATGAATTGTTAGAATGGTATAATTACTATTATATGTTGGCATAATTAGAAACTAAAAAGCTAGCAATGACTATGCTGAAATTCATTTGCAGGTACAACATTACGAATCATTATTAGAGTGTATAGTGGGAATCAAGAACGCGGATGTTTCTATTAAATGAATTAATTTTATCTTACTTCCACTGAGTGAATACATGGCTAATAAAGAGGATGAAGATTCGTCGAACGTAGTGGGTAAAGCGTATTTCTCCAATCCTATTAGCAAAAAAACATAACGACAAAATTTATTAAAATAAAAGTATTAGAAAATTTTTTTATTTTTTTTATATAAACCTACAATTTTAACCTCAATGAATGAATCAATTAATCGTAAAATAAATCAATATTTATTTATTATATAAAAAAAAATTCCTTAAATACTTTTTTTTTTTATTTATTCTTTATATTTTAGATCATAATTACTATTAATAAATTATTAAAAAGATATGAGCATTGTATCGAAAATGGGAAAGAAAAAATCTTAAATCAAGTCAATAGAAAGACAACAACTCAGTGTATGGATAATATTACAAATAACTTTTCTAAATTTGAAGGTATTGATACTGTTTGTTTTTTTTTTGTAATATCTTAAATTTTTTTTCGATATTATTACTATTCTAACTATGTCAGAGGTCAAATAATGTATAATAATGTATAATAATAATGGTAATTATATAAACTGATCATCCAGTCAATAAATTTGGATAAAACTTTACCAGTGGATTCCTTTTTTAATTTCAAATAAACTTTTCTTGGGCAATTTTTGCGGGTCACTTTTAGTTTGCGAGATAAAAAGGATTAAAATTTACCAGATTAGCTTACGAACCTCGAAATATGATGACATTAAGTAATGTTTAATTGTGTAATTCACTAATTATTCACTTATTTTTAATTTTCTGTTTTTTCGGTTTGGTTTCGATATATAGAAATTAATTAATTAATGAATTTTTTAATTTTTATATACCTAATCGGAACTAAAAAAAAAAAAAAAAAAGTGGAGCCCTCTGATGGTCAAATTAATAAAACATGGTCGCTAAATAGAATAATTTTATCCAATTTATATAATTACTATAATAATAATAATAATAATATTTAAACATTAATAATAACTTTTAGAGAATGTTCACTTTTCAATTTTTGGCTTGTGTGACTATCCTGGAAATAATTCTATTTTCTTTTTTTAGATTCTGAATCAATCCTGGCTTCCTTTTTATCAATCATCGAACAAGTCGCCCCATACGCCATGAACAATACAGCCAATTTTTCGAATTATAACATCAGTTCGATAGATAAAAAAATGATATTACGTTATCTATCTAATAGACGAGTGGATCCTCCTGCTTTTTATGCGTTGTGTTTTACATATGGTTTATTAATATTATTTGGTGCATGTGGAAATAGTCTTGTGGTGTGTGCTGTGGTGCGAAAGCCAGCAATGCGAAATGCAAGAAACATGTTTATAGTGAATTTAGCAATTAGTGATTTACTTTTATGTTTAATCACAATGCCATTGACATTAATAGAAATTTTAACTACATTTTGGTCTCTTGGGAAAGAAGAATTTGTTTGTAAAATTTTTGGTGCACTTCAAGCGATAAGTATTTTTGTATCGAGTATATCAATAACCGCTATTGCTTTAGATCGTTATCATGTAATTGTGTATCCCACAAGAGAAAGCCTTCAAAAGTTGGGGGCAGTGACTAGTTTGGGACTTATTTGGCTAATTTCTTTTATTCTTGCAAGTCCAATGTTTATTTGGCGTAAAATGACTGAGCATGAAATTAATTTGCCAGGAATTGCATATGTTGTATTTTGTATTGAAGAATGGCCCATTCATGGGGGACGTGTTTATTATTCTTTGTTCACCCTCTTTTGTCAGTTTCTCCTTCCTATATTAACTGTGTCGATAGCTTATATGCAAATTTGTCGCAAGTTAAGGTATCGTTATGTCTCAACAACAACCATCAAACCAAAAGATGAACGAAGAAGAAAAAAAACAAATTCTTTATTAATTTCAATAACATTAATATTTTTTGTTTCATGGTTACCTTTAAATGTTTTTAATTTAATCATGGACTTAGATATCACTGGAAAGCAAACTTCCGAATCGATGATCATCACCTATGCCATTTGTCATATGATGGGGATGTCTTCAGCGTGCAGCAACCCTCTTCTCTATGGTTGGCTTAATGAAAACTTTAGAAAAGAATTCCATGAAATACTTGGACAAGTAAGTACCATCATCATCATCATCCTCATTATAAAAATTTTTTACTTTTTACTCACCGACGATAGTAAGGGAGGTATTGTTTTTTTTAATAATAACATAAAAACGAAAAATTACAATTTTTGAAAATGAATAAATTTTTATAAATGAATGGTTATAAAGTTGAAACTTACGTTAATCTCTTAAATAGAATCGTTTATATCTACTAGATTAAAATTTACATATATTTAAAAATAAAATACACTAATACCCCACTTTGCGTCGGGTCACATTAAAAACACGACGCAAAGTGAATTAAGATTTTCTATAGAAAATCATGTAAAGATCGAAGATAGGGGTTCCAGGCTTACGAAAATACTACTTTTTAAAAAGATAATTGAACAAAGAAAGTAAGCATTTAAAAAAATATATAATATATAATTTTATTACATACATACAAAAAACAAAAAAACAACTTATTGTGAAATATATTATTAATATTTATTTAAAATTAAATTAAAATTAATGGTAATTATTTACATCCATGGTTCCGAGATAGAAATGATTGTCCCCAAGAGGGCGAGACCTTCAACCAAGCTTGGCTTTAGGTCAAGAGATGGCGCGGCCTTCACCATTGTGTTTGCTTTGCCCAGTAGATAGCGCAATTAAAATAATTTTTTTAAATGACTTTAGTATGAATTTAACTTTTTCTAAAATAAAATAAACCGAATTTAAAAAACCGAAAAAGCATTGAAATGACTTTAGTATGAATCTATTTCTAAAATAAAATAAACCGAATTTCACTATTTAATTATACAATAAAGGACCCTTTAATGCGTAAATAATTAATTTTAATGTTATATATTTATAAAGAAACACCAAAAGACATCCTTAATAAATAGAAAAATAATAATTATTATATAATATAAATAATATCTAATTATAATCTAATCTAAGAAAATAAAAGTTTGAATCTATTTGATAGTTGATCTTTTTATATATAATTAATCTTAAATTAAATATTTTTTAATATTAAAAATAAAAAAAAAACATATTTCATATGTATATTTATTTTTATAAATGTTTAGGGAAATTTTGCAATTAATATATATTTAAATTCAAATTGTATTTAATTGGGCTATCTACTGGGCAAGGTGAAGGTCTCGCCCTCTTGCGATCATAAGTCATACTATAACTGTCAAAACATGGCCCCCACCCCCAATTTATATGCAAATTATATAAATTTTTCTCCCGTAAACATGAAATTTCCGCAAAATATTATATATCAAAAAACATCAATCAGGATAATCTAATGTACGCACTGGTATTTTTTTTCCAATCCGTTGGGGGAAGGACTAAATGATACCAGTACCAAATTAATAAATAAAATAAATAATACTAAATTAATTAATTAATTAAAATTACAAAATACTATATTTACAAAATTTGCGATGATCTCACTAGTAAACATACACACACACAAAAACAAAAACAAATTAAAGACTCGAACCCAAAACAAGGCAACCTCGAAAATCTAACGACGCACAATGAAAATTAGTACTACCTAATTAAGCGGCGACGCAACTTCGAAAAAATGCAAAACGAAACGACGCAAAGCGAGATATAAGAATATATAATAATAATTTGCAAAATAGGAATAATCAGGCTCTGTCATAGTAATAATTTAATTATTTAAAAAAGATTTCTTTCATTTACAAGAAAAGAATTTATTTTATTTTCTACAAGCATGAAGATAATCATATGTTTTTATTCAAATGATATTAAATAGGATTTCATAATAAAATTTTAAAAAACATCCAAGCTAAATTATTTTTACAGTTATGTCCATGCCTGGCTGGACATCTTTGGGATTCGTCCAATGTTAGTAGAACAAGTACACAGAATTATTCGCGTCGACGAGGTACCCAGGCAGGTGAAACTTTCGAAACTCGCTCAGAGATGACGCATCATCGAAATAGGAGGCCTTCCGGAAGATCCTTTCATGGATTAGCTACAGATTTGAATAGATCGAGTTTAGCTCCAGAAACAACAACCACAGAGAATGGGGGCAACGGAAATGGTGTGGTTGAAACAGAAATGACCAAAGTTTTAACGGAATGAGAAGCCACGATCAAGTAATTACCTCATTCAATATTCTCTCATAGTTATGTTATTATAAAATAATGAATGATTCGTTCATTGAATGACTACATTAAAAAAACAATTTCTGTCAGCATGCGAATGAAATATTATGTGAATGAATAACGTTTTATTTTACAGCATTTTATTTAAAAACAAAACCACCTATTAAGAATAAATAGTAATTTAAAAAATTTTGAATTATTCATTTCAATATTCATTCTCTTTTTTTTATATTTTTAAAACAGTTTATATAATCATATATTTTTGATATTTGCATATTCAATTAAAAACATTCTCAACAATTTTATCATTGTAAAATATTAGGAGTATTTTTTTTTCTTTATGTACAACTAATTCAATTATATAAATTTTATTTAAATAATATTATATTATTATTCTTTAATCACAAAACATTTTTTTTTTGATCAATAAACAAAAAATAAGAGAAAATTTTTAAAATATACCTGTTGAATATTATTATTAATAGTATCTAATATAGTATAAAATATTTATATTAATTTATTTATTTGTATTTCATTTCATTCACACTACAATGATTAATATAAATTATTATATTATAAATTCTTAAGCATGATTAACAAGAGTTAATTTTGATAAAAATTTTCATTTAAAAACAAAAATTTTATTAATTATATATTAATACTTAATAATAATTAATACGTTATATTTACATTTATATTTATATGTAATAATATACTTTTTTAAACATAAATTTTCTAGATAATTGAGATAACATCAAACCGATAATTTTTATAATAGAGTTTTTAATATTATTTCATTATAAGAACAGGAGGATTTCCATCTTTTCATCTCCTATTTATTCGACCTATCTTCTTAATCAAATCATCTCTTCTTTAATTTACATTTTAATTAATAAAAAATTGATATCAGTTCTCAATATTAAGAGTTAATTTATTAATAAAGAAATTTAATTTTTCATCATTGTTTATAATATTTAATACAAAATTGTATTCTGTCAAAATCGATATTTATGACATGTCGACCAAATTAAGTCAGATAGAAATGTAAAGGAGCAAAATTGAACACATTTTTATTTATCATTCTCATTGTAACTTTTTTTATACGCTTTTTATTAACTTCATTTTTCGTTTGTCTGTAATGTTCAAAATTTGTAATTGTAATACGGATTTTTAAAATTTGTGAATTTAATTATATTGTATAGAAAATATAAAAGATAAAAAAATTGTAAATATAAATATAAATATAACATTGTATGCGGCACTGAGTTTTTTTTGGAATTACAGAACACAAGCATACCGGGCAGATAAGTCCCACCTAGTATAGTAATCCAAACAACTATTGCTTTAACTATAAGGGTACATTTTTGGTCAACTTTGTACCTGTCACAATGAATTATGTGCCTAAAGTTATTCTGGTTGAACTCTAGTATTGTGTTATCTTTGAGTAATTAAAATTAAATTAAATTCATTCATTTTAAAAATTCAAAATATTTCTTCTTGATTATTGCAGTGTCATCGGCTTTCAATATACGTTTCGAATTTGAGCGAAATCGCTGAACTAGAAGTTGGTCAAAATCCAATTACAAATTTTGAACATTACAGACAGACAGAAAAGTGAAGTTAATAAAAGTAAAAAACTAAAAACTTGAAAATAAATTAATAAAAAAAACTTTTTAATATACACGCTTTTTAATCAAAAATGCCCTAAAAAATAGAAAATAAAAAATTAATTAAACCTTGAATATTTTCCTTTATATATGCCCAACAAAAAAAAACGTGGGCGCATATAATAATATTAAATTCTTTATCTACTATTTATGTTCATATGAGCCCACGCTTTTTTGTTGGGTATATGTAAAGGATAATATTCAAGGTTTAATTAATATTTTATTTTCTCTTTTTTAGGGCATTTTTATTAAAAAGCATGTATATTAAAAAGTTTTTTTTTATTAATTTATTTTGTAATGTCGTTTATTTGAAACTTATAATTAGCTAAGTACAAAAATTTTCAATTTATTCAAACTCAAATATATTATTAATATACTCATCTTAAATAAATAAGAATCTATAAACAAATTTTTTTTTTGGTTAAATTTAGAATAAAATATAAAATGAAAGATTTTTTTTAGTTTATTTTATTTACGTCCCTGGAAGGTAGACTTTCAGTAATACAACTTGGAGAATGTAAATCACACTACTTTTCATTCAAATTAATAGATCGTTGATATTTTTATTCTAAAATCAACTAAATTTTTTAAATACACTTCTATACAAAAGTTAAAAGATATTTTTTTATCAATCTAGATTTGATTTTCAATATACATATATTACTACTATTATTATTTAT
Source organism: Labia minor (assembly GCA_963082975.1). Lineage (NCBI taxonomy): Eukaryota > Metazoa > Arthropoda > Insecta > Dermaptera > Spongiphoridae > Labia > Labia minor. Next base: position 107,762,258 of record OY720344.1, read on the forward strand.
TATTTTCAGTTCTACAGAAGAGGCAGGCATGGTGTGGATGTTAAAATGTTTTGAGGAATACTTAATTTGGACTAAATTCTAAAATCATAGACAATATTGTATTTGTCTCAAAGGTGGAACATATTTTTGTTAATGTAAAAAAAAACCAAAACTATTATTAATAATAAGTATAGTTCTTTTAATGTAAAAAAAAAATAATTCAAAATAAAACAAAAAAAAAAATAATAAAAAATGTAAATTAATCTTTTAATGAACCAATGAATATATATAAAACATAATAATAAATATATTATACATATATGTAATTATGTATATAATAATAATGATAATAATAATAATTATTATTATTATAATAATAACTCTGTTCTTAATTGGAGTTAATTGTAAATATAAAAATGTATTTTTTCTATTTAGTAAAAAGGACCCCTCATGATAGACACTGAGCCCCAAAAATGAAAATTTTTAAATATATATAATATTTAAATATTATATATGTTTAAAAATTTTTATTGTAAAGTCTCATCATAGAGGTCATTTTTAAAAATTATCTAATATATATAAACTCAAAAATTAAATAATCCTTTATTTTATCACTGTTACCTCTCTAAATGTTGTTACGCTTTCAATGTATTCTACTTGACGTTTTATTTAATAAATTTAGAGAAAATTACATATAATCATTTATAATTTATATCCAATTTTATTTTCAAATAAATTTAATTCTTTATTCTTAATTAGAATTTAATTAAATTTTCTTATTTCTTATATATTTCTAATTTATTTAATTAAAAATTGAAAAATCATTTCTATAAAATGACATTTTAAGTTATTCAAATTATTTAAAGTATATTATTGTTTTTTTTTATTTTAAATCAGAAGATTTGCACATTTACAGTAAGGTGAAGAAATTCAAGGTAATAGACATCAAGAAGAAAATAATTGATGAAAATTTCATGTGTTTATATTATTTATTTATATGCACGCAGATGAAAAAAAAAGATGAAAATCCTTTATAAAAATTAATAATTAAATTTAAGAAATAGACATAAATAAATAAATAAAAGTATAAGAAGAAGAAGAAGAAGAAGAAAGTTAACAATTATAGGACAGCTGAAGGTTTTTTTTGCCCATAAGCTGATGAGTAAGTGTCACACTCAGAAAATATTAATATTAATAAAACTATAATATTTATTAATCAAAGAAAATTAAATAAAATTCTTGTGAAATATTCTCTAAATTCTAGTGATTCTCAACCTGGGCGACATTATTTGACGATACATCGATAATTTGTCTATACTTTGGGGGGCGATAGTATTTTTTTTTGGGGGGGGGAGCGAAATCATTTACAACTCTAAAATAAGTTGACCTGTGGCCAGGACCGAACCGACCGACGGTTTGAAATAAATTAATTTCCAGCTACAGAAACAATTTCAAATAATTTTCATATATCTATTAATGTAATAAAAAACAGATATGGATACATAAATAATAAATATAAACATTTTTAATTTTATTTTATTTATAATATATATGCAAGACCAGGCTGTGACGTCATGAATGGCTGGATGACGTCATATAATTTCAAATCAAGAAAAAAACTAATAAATATGATTTTTCTCGAGGATAAAACCAATACAAAGTGCATGATTCGTGGTGATATATAAAAAAATCTCCTTTGGTGTGAAAATAACCCTTTCCTTCCTATCGTCGATCGCTAATACTACCACTTCCGGTTTCCGGAATTGCACCAAAAGTTGATCAATTCATCCCACTGATGCATTAAGTAAATATACCAAATTTCATCAAAATCGGTTGAGCCGTTCAGGCTGTACACATCTATACGGACGGACAGACGGACGGACAGACGGACAGACATCATGCTAAAAATACTTTTTTCTGTTTAGAAAATGCATGATTCGTGGAGATATGTAAAAATCTCCACATGTGAAATTTGGTGTGAAAACAATACCTCCCTTACTATCGTCGGTCGGTAAAAAAGGTAAAATGATTTTCCGAACAGGCTTTTTTCACTTTTTTTCAATTTTTCAATATGGTTCTAAAAAAAGGTAAGATGATTTTGAATTTTTATCTGTTAAAATTTATAGGGGGGGCGAATTATGAAGTGGGCGTTTGGTCCAAAAAGGTTGAGAACCACTACTCTAAACTATAAAATTAATTCGTGTTTTTTTTCATTGAATAATCAAGTCAAATTCGAATTCATATATTTTCAACATTTTTTTTTTATTTACACCAATAAAATAAATTCATCTATTGAAATTAGATAATTAAAGAAGGCAGAAAAATATATTTTTCTTTAATCTCTTGGGCAAATGGAATTTTTAAACTAATAAATGGAGTTGTAAAAAGAGTAGGTGGCTCGGGGGGTTTTTTTTTTTTTTTGTTCTATTTTTATTTAATCTGCAAGCAAATTAATTCAATTATTGATAATTTTATTAAGATAAATTAAAAAAAAAAAATAAAACTTTAAAAATGCTGCTAACAATACTTTCTCCCTTATATATATAGGATATATAGGAAATATATAAGTATATACTTTTTTATTTTTATTAGAAACATTTTATAAATTAATTCTAATATGCATGACTCTGAATTTTTAATTAAATTTATTAAATTAAACCATTATAAAATTCAATAAATGTTTAAAAAATAACATGATAAAATGAAATAAAGATATTTAGTTAAAATGAAAGATAAATTTAATAAGATTTAAAAAAAGGCAAGTGAATATAAAGATAAATTGATAAGAATTTCTTTAATCTAAATAAAAAGACATTTGAAATTTCAAAAGATAAATAATTAATTTAATAATTTCTGGTTTGTAAAGAATTCTTTTTAAATTTATTTCTTTATTTAGAAAAAAAAACTTGAATGTATAAAATCTAGAATTAATTTAATTAGAAAAAAATATATTTTAATAAATTTTTCATTTAGGAAACAAAATATAAAAAAGGTAATTAATGATTATATTGTTCTTTTATATATGTTACCTATATTCTCTTTATAATAAGAAGAATAAAACTATAATTTAGCAAATATATTAATATACTTACTTATTTAATCCGGATTTATTAATCCACCTACGCGCTTCTCCATCTTTCTCGATCCTGCCTATCTTGTTCACTTAAATTCCTGGATCTTCCATTTTGTTTATTTGTCTATTATATTTACCTTTTTTTGATCGATGTCACTTACCTTTTCCTTGTGGTGTTCATATAGTACCCTTGGAGATTCTTTCTTCACCCATTCTACATGTTTGTCCGTACCATACCAGCTGTTTCCTCTGCACCTTGTCCACGATATCCCCAGCATAGTTATAATTTCTTTTTAGTCTTTACTTTGACTGATCTTCTTAATCCTTTTTAAGTAATCCATTGCCGCTACCTATATATATACTTATTTCCTATTTTTTTATCGGTCTCTCACACCTTTGTTCCATATGTGATAATATTTTGTACTATGCTTTTGTAGATAGGTTTATCTTTTTGTCCCATAGTACAGAGTTGAGGGATTTTGTTGCTTTTCTTCCTTTAATGATTCTTTCTTTAATCTCCCTCTGGCTACTTCCTTTTTCTTTTATCAAATATCACCCCCCAGGTATTTACATTCTTGGATCCCTTTTATCTTATTTCTATTTTCTAATGGTAGCTCATTTACTTTCTCAGTACCAACTGCTAGATACTCCGATTTCCTCATATTGATTTTGTGGCCGGATTTCTCAAAAGTTTCTTCTAGTTTCCTAGTCATTTTAGTTAAGATTAATATCTAAATGATTTAAATCCCCAAAAATATCTATAACTTATAACTTAATTTTTTTTAAATATATGAAAAATGAATTAAAGTCTTAAAACATCCTTCTCCACACACACATTCATAATTAGAAATATTAGCATAATTTATTTTCATTTTATATAATTTTTAAATTCAATTATTAAGATTTACATATTATACCATTATTTAGTTTATGAATGTATTAGTCGTTTAAATATATAAATGAATATTCTATTTGTTTTTTATTAATATTGTGTATTTGAACTTATCATTTGTATGATAAAAAATGTTTAATACATTATCCATGTTTCTGAATTAGTTTATAAACTAAGTGCTCTTCTTCATGTATAAGTATAAGTACCGGGACCCCGAGCCTCGGCTCGGTACTTAAGTTAAAAAAAATGATTCATTATTATTGGATTTGGCTGGTAATATTAATACCTGGGACACCGAGCTCTCGCTCTACCCTTTAAAAAATATTGATACACAATTCTTTAATTATTTATTACAATTATTAAATGTTACACATTTGCATCAATCTGATTAAAATTAATGAACTTGTGCTCCTCAATAATACATAAATATATAATATATAGGTACATATATTTTTTTTCTATAGTGTTTTTTTGAAAAACTGTTTAGCGCCCCAAGTGGTTATAAAACAAACTAAAGACAAAAAAACGTGCTTTGCAGCTTTTCGGAATTAAAAAAGCAAAATTGGCAGTCGTGGGACTGGCCGACAGAAGTGAAAACTTCTGCGTAAGAAATTTTAAAACAGACGAAATTCGCGCTATTTCACGAGAAAGATGAATTTCATATGCATGTATATATATATAACTTATATATTATTTTAAACATATATTTTAAACAAATTTGTAACTTATATTTATATATATATAAATACACAACTTTGTTTAAAATATTGCAATACGAACTGTTTTATAATTCTTATCTCTAACATAAAATATATATTTATTATGTGAAGTTCATTTCGTATAATTTTGATTATATATGTATATATGAAATGAACTTTACATAATAAATATATATTTATATGTTAGAGATAATTTATAAAACAGTTCTAATGACAATTCAAATTTCGCGCTCTGTTATAAGAAATTTGAAAGCAGATGGTTTCATGGTGTTGGTCACGATCACGCGAGTTCTATACTTTTTCCCCATCCCGCAAAAGTGCTCAACGCCGCTAAAGAAGTTTTCACTTCAAAAATTATTTAATATTTGGAAATATATCTGACTTATAGAAAAAATGAATATTAATTAAAGAAAGAAATAGTTTTTAAAATATCCTGAATAATATGTAACAATTTTCAAGATAGAAATTTATTACAATATTACAATTATTAACTGTTGCATCATTGCATCAATCTGATTAAAATGAATGGAACTTCGGGTACTCAATAATAATAAATAAAATAATATTAATAAATATATTGAATAATATTTTATTGAAAAAATATTAAAACTTATAAAACTATCTAAAACTTTATTAATAAAAGAACAATGAATAAATAAATATAGAATAGTAATTTATTAAAAAGTAAACAATAGATAAAAAGAAAAAAAAATAACAAAATCATTATTTTCATTTTTAAATAACGATTCACCCGGCGAGTTTCGAACCGACGAAATCCACTCGTTAAAACATCAGTCCAACCGCTGGACTATATGTATTTAGATAAAAAATTGTCATTTTTTTACTGTCTTAGCAGGCAGTATTAAAAATTTTGACGTTTTCCATATAATATATAATTTTCAATTAAGAAATTAATAATGAAGCTGTATGTTTCAAGAGATATCATCAATAAAACTTAATTTTTCTTTATAAATACTATATCTAGTGTGAATTTGAAAAAAATCGTTAGAGCGGTTTTTGAGAACCATGATATATAGATAAATACATATATACAATTTTAGCTAGCATAATAAGATAAGATTTGACTTGCCTGAGGGCTTTAAACAAAATTTAGTAATGCATTTACGTATTATACTTGGCATTCTCATCTTTAAAGAAATAAAAAGAGATCGTTTATACTTAACAACGATAAAAAAAGATAAATATGAAAAATTGAAAAAGACAAACCAATCAATCTTTTGTAAAAGTTTTTAGAAGAAACAATCTTAAAAAAATTAACAAAAAAAAAAAATTATAAATTAACAAATACAAAATACACGTTCTTATGTTAGCTAAATGTAATTTTTAGTTAAATTTGAAGAAAAAAATCTTGAAATACTAAAAAAAAATTAATTAAATTAAAATAGATAAAATATATTCTTTAAATTCTCATATGAAATTCATATAAAATAACTTATTATTTTTTTTTTATTAAAATTATCAATATAAAAATAAATTAATATGTAGGTAAGTATATACTAATATTATAATACTTATTAAAATATAAAAAAATTTTAAACAATTTTATCCTATAAAAAAAAATATGAGTAATTTAATTCGATTTTTTAAATTAAAGAAATTAATTTTTAATGAAATAAAAACATAAAATTATCAATCTCTTAAAATTAAATTGGTATTAAAAATTATTATTTTTTTTTAAATTTTGATTCCTATATTAATTCTGTTAAGAGTTAAACTGATGTTCTCTTTCTTCCATTAATATACATTCCTATTATCTATACCTACTTATATCAATGTAATTTTAGTGAAATTCTTAAAAATAAAATTAGTTATTTAATGTAGACGGTATATAAAAGTGGCGTTTGGTTTATTTAATTTGTGATGCTGGAAAAAGTTACTAAGAACCAGTAAGTCACGATTAGCTCTTTCAAAAAGAGAAAAAAAAAAGGCACCAATGATAGTTTAAAATGATGGTAATGTATGTGCATTTTCTCTGTGCAAACTCACTTTTTACAAATAAGCTTAACTATTTACATTTCCATGCCCTGATGCTTAAAAGAGAAAAAACAGACATTAAACGAAAAGAAAAAAAAATATAAACATTTGAAGCTAAACATAAAAAAAAAAATCAACTTCAAGGTATATGAAGGACACAGAGATGAAAAATGAATGATCAGTCATATTTTTTATTTTATTTATTTTACCGATTCATTATAAGAGAATAATACACTTAATTTTTTATCAAAACAATAAATTAAAATCATTTTAAGAACAGTTCTTTTTTTCAAATATGAGTTTTTTTTTTTAAACTTCATTCACCTTTTATATAACATTATTTCTTTTAAGAGAGAAAAAGAACCTTCATTCAAATTGAATTTATTCGATAATTACTTTTAATAAATTATTTTATTATTTATAGTTTATTAAATTTTTCCTTTACTCCAGTGGTTCTTAAACTGTGGTCCGCGGACCCCTGGGGGTCCGCGAAGCCTTTACTGGGGGTCCGCGGTCCTCGGAAAAAAATCATCGTAAAAATATATACATATATAAATATTTAAAGTTCATTGTTTAACTATATCCTCCTAGAGAATTACGGCTATAATTTAATACTATTAATAATACTATTTTATTTTATTAAATTGATAATTATGTCAATTAATTTTTTGTGAATAAATAAACATATATAAAAAACTATATATAAAATTTGAATTTTCATCCATTCATTCATTTAAAATCATTTTTCGATTGTTCCTTTAAAATAACCCCTCTTAGGGGCTCGGAAGGGGAGGCATATAAGGGAATTTTCTTTCACTTTGTTATTGGGGAAAACCAGGGGAGGGGACAGTCTTACCCGGAAAAACCCAAATTGTCAGCGTCCACTCTGGGGTTTTAAACAGTTTTAAAGCAAATGTTAATTATAAGTTCATTTCTCAACGAGTTGTATCTTTAAATTATTTTTATTAATTTAATTAATTATAATTAAATTATAGCTAATAATAGTTTATTATAGCTAATAATTTTTTTTAATTTTTAGTGTAATTTGCATGATCATTATTTTATAAAAACACTAAACACATTTTGCAATTTCCCAGAAAGGCTGTTTTTGAGAGTAAGTATAAGTTAGTTTTATGAATAAAAAATATTTATTTTAATAATATTTTAGAATCAAATTACGAAATTAATAATATTTTAGAATCAAATTACGAAATTAATAATATTTTAGAATCAAATTACGAAATATATTTATTATATAAATTAATATTCATTTAAAATGATATTAAATCATTTATTTAAAATGATTTAAAACATTTATTAAAATGATTTAAAACATTCATTTAAAATGATATTAAAACATTCATTTAAAATCATATTAAAACATAGCTAGTAAATAATAATTCGTTATATTTATATTATATTTATATTATATTTATATTATTGTAGTTCAATGTTAATAAATTACTCCATAAAATGGATCGTTGGCTACAAACTGGTTCAACACAGAAACGGAAAGAATCAGATGATGAGGCATCAACAGCAAACTCTACCAAGAAACGCAAAACTAGAAAATATTCGGATGATTATTTATCATTTGGATTTACTTATATTTGCAACAATGATGTGGAAAGACCAGTCTGCGTTCTATGTCAGGAAAGTTTATCCAATGAAAGTATGAAACCTGCTAATCTCAGACGTCATTTACAAACAAAGCACAGCGAGCATGTTAGTAAGTCTATCGAATTTTTTAAAATGAAAAAAGAAGAACTTAATTCAAGTCAGAAATTGATGGTAAAGACGGGATCTGGTGGTATGAGTAAGAAAGCAGTAATGGCATCATATGAAGTAGCTCTACTTATTGCTAAAGCAGGAAAGCCGCATAATATAGCAGAGCAATTAATTCTTCCTGCTACAAAAGTAATTACAAATATAATGTTAGGAACTAAAGCATAAATTTGATTTCATTATCAAATGATACGGTTAAGAATAGGATTGAAGACATGTCATGTAATATAAAAGAAGAATTAATATCGAGAGTGCGCAAAAGTCACTATTACTCATTACAATTGGATGAAAGTACTGATGTCACTAATAATGCCAATTTGTTAGCTTTCATTAGATATGAGTTTGAAAATCAAATACAAGAAGATGTATTGTTTTGTGATTCACTACCTTCACGAACGACAGCTAATGACATATTTAACAGTTTGAATAATTTTATAACCGAAAATGAAATAGAGTGGCCAAAATGTGTTGGAATTTGCACTGATGGTGCTCGTGCAATGTCAGGTACAAGAACTGGATTGATTGCTCTTATTAAAAATGTTGCGCCTCAGGTTGTTTGGAATCATTGCTGCATTCACAGAGAATCATTAGCAGCCAAAAATATGTCACCAGATTTGAAAAGAACATTAGACGAAGTAGTTAAAATTGTCAATTTCATTAAGGCTCGTCCACTTAATTCCAGAGTTTTTAAAATTTTGTGTGAGGAAATGGGTAGTCAACATACACATTTATTATTACATACAGATGTACGTTGGTTGTCCCGCGGGAAAGTACTCATTCGCCTTTTTGAGCTTCGAGATGAAATACGATTGTTTTTAATAGATGCGCATTTTGAACTGACCGAATGTTTCAATGATTTTATCTGGTTAGCTAAGGTGGCTTACTTGACTGATATTTTTACAAAATTGAACGAACTTAATTTGAGCCTGCAAGGTACTGTTGTAAATATATTTAAAGTTGAAGATAAAATAGAAGCAATGATTAAAAAAATCGACTTGTGGTCGAAACGCATCCAGAACGGTGTATATGAGTCTTTTCCAACTCTCAATGATTTCATAGAAAGCTCCAGTGAAAAATTGCTTAATCAAACGCGTCAATTATTTGTTGAACATTTAATTACTTTGAAAAGCAACTTCAGGAAGTATTTTTCTACTCCTGATCCTTGCAATAACTGGATCAGAGATCCATTTAATATGGAAATTACAAATGCTAAACATTTATCTGCACCTGAACAAGATATTCTCGTGGAATTATCATGTAACAACTTATAAACTAAAATTTAACAAAACTGAATTGAGCAACTTTTGGTTACTTCTCAGGTCAGATTATCCTGCGCTTGCAAATAAAGCACTTCAACACTTGATTCCATTCTGCACAACATATTTATGCGAACAAGCTTTTTCGGTACTATTTTATATTAAGTCTAAATATAGAAACAAATTAAATGTAGAGCCGGATCTTAGATTAAAAGTTTCCAATATTAAGCCAGATATTGAGATTCTTGTTTCAAGAAAACAACTGCATACATCTCATTAAATATGTAAGTTATATTTAATGAGATAGATGCAGTTATTTTTTAAAATATTTCTTATTTAATATTTTCTGAAAAAAATTATAAAATATTTATATGAATTTAATGTAAGTACCCATTATAATTTGTGAGATTTGTTGCTATGACAATGTTTGTATTTTCTTTCTTCAATATTATAATTTCTAATAAAATGTGTTCTACAATATGCAAAAAAATCGTTATTCACCAATCACTGTTAGAAATATTCATCATATATCCTTGTCCTTATGAGATCGTAAGCCAGAAATTAATTAATAAAATGACGTAAAGTACCTAAAGTTGTGATGGGGGTCCGTCAAAAAAAATTTTTTCAAGTGGGGGTCCGTGGAGTACATAAGTTTAAGAACCTATGCTTTACTCAATTGGGCACATTAAAATGTGAGAAAAAATCTTTTAAACTGTTAACTCAACAACATAGTTACAATGCTTGTGGAAAAATAAAAACATTAAAAATACTAACATTGTATAAAAATATGAATACCATTATTTATTTAATAAAAACGAAAAAAAAGGATTTTACATAACAAGTATAATAAATAAATAAATAAAATACTACAATTTTTAAATATTTTTTATATATATTCTTTTAATTATTTATTTAAAAAAAATATCGTAGGATTATGTTAAGTAAATATTATTTAAAACTAATAAATCATTACTATATACATATTTTGATATTTTTATCTTAAAGTTTTATAGGCCATTTTGAAAAATTAAAAAAAATAATTAATACGTCTCTCTCTGTTGGTCAAAGTCTATTAATCTTTTCAACTGATGAATAACTAAATTTGTTTAGATATATGTACCAGATACCAATATTAATATTCAAGTATATGGTTGAATGTGTTTGAAGTAACATGCTCATATTTTCTACTATTATAACACACATTCTTTTAGATACTAAAATCAAATCACCCTTGTCAAGAGTTTTTCCTTAATACATGTATCTTATCTTATCTTATTATACTAGCAAAAATTGTATATTTGTATTTTTGAAATATTATACCACTCGAAGGATTTTTTTAATATTCACACCTAGATAATTTTTATAAAGAAAAATCGATCTGTATTGGTTTCAGCCTCGGGAAAAATCATCTTTATTAGTTTTTTCTTAATTTAAAGTAGGAAATTTTAATGACGTCAGCAACTACGTCAGACAGCGAAGAAATAGAAAATATTATAAATAAAATAAAATTTAAAATATTTATATTTTATATCCATATGTGTCTTTCAGTGCATTAATACGTACTTTTAAATTATTTGAAATTGTTTCAGAACGTTTATTAGATTTTTTAATTTAAAATAGGAAATTTAAATGAGGTCAGCAACTACGTCAGACAATAACTATAAAGTATGATAAATATAAATCAAATTACGAAATATATATTATGTTATATCCACAGGCCATACTTTTCTGTTTTTCAGTGCATTAATACGTACGTGTTATGACTATTTTTTTATAATTTATGTTATAAATTATTTGAATGGCGGTTCGGGGAACCAGGTACTCATATACTGTTCTAATAAAATAATTTCCTAATCAATTAATTCACTAGATTTTTTAATGTGTACCTACGTATTTATTAAATATTATTTCTTTTACATTCTTTTGTAATTTGTAATTTAAAAGTTGCCTAAACAGTTAATATATCAAATTTTGTTATGTTAATTTAGTAAAACCGCCCTATAATCAAAATTTTAATGTATTTTCTTTTCTTATACCTAGTATATTAATTAGATTTATACCCAATAAGGGTCATCTTAATTAATCATTCAATAGTTGCAATGTAAACAAATAAATTTAATATATATTTCACGATATGTATTCAGGTTAAAAAAGCATTTCAAGAAGCTCCTGATCAAGATTTTGAATTTTAAAAAGTTTTAAGAAGAATAATAACTCCATTGTGTTAAACGAATTGAGAATTCTAAACATTACTTATATATATTGTAGCTTGCTCAATAATAGTATATACTTAGTTGAATATATATATGTATATATATGAGAGGGAATGAATGACATCTAGGTCATTAAAGAATATTAATAAAAAGAAGCATTTGAAGAGCGCACAAGTGGGTTTGTGGACCAGTGCAGGGAGCGAGGGGGGCGAAACATCACCACGATATTCAAACCATTTCACTCTCAGAATCCAATTAAAATAGTCACCTGCCATGATAGAGTCCTTTAAAGTAAACTTTTTTCGATAAATCAAGAAAATTACTGGCATTTACTGATTGTAGTTTATAACATATGACAAGATTTAAATATTATTATTTTCAAATAGTACATAGAGTACATTCTAAATTCTAAAATATCTTATAATAATAATATTCTATAGTTTGTCAAGGCTTTCTATCATTTCATATTGAAAAATGACTTTGCAGATGATTATTAATTAATATAAGAAAAAGGAATGTAGTAAAAATTTAAAAAAAAATAAACTTTATTGTCAATATTATTGATGTTTCTTTAGAAAAACAAAATTTATGAAGTGTTGCTAGTGTGAGTCAGTCATTTCTTATATTTCTAAGAACCAATAATAAAATAAATAATTAAAATACAATATAATATGTATGTTAATAAATTTTATCCAATGGTCAATTTGGATCTTATTCACTTGGCATCTCTCTCTCTCTGTCTCTCTGTCTGTTCACTCTTTTGAGAAATTGTAATCGATTTTTTATCATCTTTAAATTGAGATAAAGTTTTGAAAATTTTTATAGATATTTCAATCGATCCCTAGAAGGTATAGAAGAAATATAATTGAATTATAATTAATTAATTGTAATATAATTATCGATTAATTACTTTTAGTAACTAACTTCTTTTGTATTGCTCCGATTAATTTTTTTTCAACGGATTTTGAAGCATAAATATTTATTTCAGGATAGATTTTCATTTTGAATGTAATTAAGAATGTTTTATTTTATAGCATTAAAATTAATGATGAATTCTTATTAATCAGGTTTATTGCCAATGAAAGAGGGGTAGGTTTCCCCTCAAATAGAGAAAAGATTCTTTTTTTTATATATGTCCCCGAGAGAAATGAAACAAAAAAAAACAATAACCTTTTTTTATGAAGACAATATGAGTAAAATAGTGTTACTTGTTAATGAAGTGTTTTAGTGTGGTATGTATGTATACTATATATATGAATTATAGCTCTATAAAGGAAGTAAATTGCATAGAAATCAAATGAAAACTAAAAGTGCCCCAACGTTTTTAGTTGAATATGAAGCAATTCATCCATAAACTTTGTCAGGATTATAGAAAAATTATTTTATTCTTTTTAGTCCATGAGAGAAAATCGTTATTTTATAATTTTTTTTTATATTTAAATTTTTTATATATTATTTTTTATAAATTACAAGTACTACCCCAACCTATGTTACTACTATTTCCATTTATTCATTTCCGTTTATTTTTCATTTAGAAATTTTAATTTATTTTTAATTGTATATATACATGTGTACTTACAAGCATTTTAATTGTAAATTTATTCATATTGAAGGATTGTGAAATAAGAAGCACATTAAATCATTAAATCATTCTATTTTCTCAAAGAATTTTGTGTTATATTTCGGCTTAAAGGTAAAATTAAAATAAAAAACTTAGTTTTGTTATTTGTTTTTTTTTTCATTTTATTATTCATGAACTCCCATGCCCACAATTACACTGACTTTAATTTATTCAAGAATTGACAATTCCTTAAATATAAATAAATAATGATTTTCTGATATATATATAATTAGAATTTATATTTATTCAATTGATTAAAAATTTTATTATGTGGAGATGTGTGTTTATTATCAATATTATTACAAGTGTATAATTACTTTTTTTCCACAATTCACTTTGTATTTTAATAAACAGTAGTGTGAATTTTGCTCAATTTTAATTGGATTAATTAATTAATAAAAAAAAAATTAAAATTATACAGTTTAGAATTGTTATTCAATTAAATTAATTAATTAACATCTATTAAGTTTAAATTTAATTCCTTTACCTTTCATTTTAAGTCAAAATTTAAAAAATTAATTCCGGTACTTTCAGCGATTCAATCAAGCAGTTTTATACAATTTTTAATTATTAGAAAAACTATCAAACATATATCTTTATTTTTGCGTAATCTTGTCTATATACACCCACACACAGACAGATATTTTTCTCAACCTTAATGAATGATGACTCAGGAGCCTTCAAAAAGTATAAAAACATGAAAATCTCAACTTTGAAAATTTTCGTGATCGCAATTCTATTTCTAGCGAGATAATAACAAAAGAAAAGAAACTACATGTTCAATTCGGGTAACATTATTTTTATATCATTTCTAAAAAAAATTATTTCTGGAAAATCTGAAAAAAATAAATTTCAATATAGTATAACAAATTAAAAATGGAATCCAATTAGAAGAAGACTTATTATAAAAGGTGTATTAAAATTACATACATTTTTCCTAACTTTTGAATATATAGTAAATATTTTGGGGTATTTACATCAATTATATTAATTTTTATTAATTAGAAAAATATGCAGGAATTAAGAGACAAAAATTGATTAAGAATATTTTAAGAAGTATTGTATAAGTATAAGTATCTTTAGAAAATAAACAAAATAACAAAATATGATAGAATGAAAAACAAAAGAATCATATTATATATAATGAAATCATTTTGAAAACATTTAATTATTTTTTAGAAAATCTGTTGAAAGTTAATCTTAAAATTATTATATAATTTATTCTGAATAAGGTTTAAAATGGAAAACGTCCGAAATATAGGTTCCTAAGTATACACTTTTAGAAAAAAATTGAGATGTTTTAAGATATTCTAAAGATAGAAAATATCATTTTACATACATACATGTAATTAGAAGATCGTATAAAATATTTTTCTGGTTTTGAAACAATGCAAGTTTACATATACAAATTCTATGAAATACTAAAATAATGAAATACTATTCTGTATAGCATATTAATTGAATGCGAAAATTAACGACGCAAGAGATATATATTTTCATCCTTTAATTATAATATATATTCAAATGCTTATTAAATTAGATATTTTAACATACTCACATTTCATTCTTTGTCTATATACCGTAGTATATAGTTACATTTAAAAAAAAAACCTCTGACTTTTGTACGTCCTAAGCAAGGACAACGCCTATCAAGTCGGTTATATCAATGTGTTCTATGATCAGTAGAACGAGTCCTCTCAACCTTTACCTTGATATTCTTGATCGGAGGCGCTACTTTTTATCAAGTAGCTATTCCCAATGATGATCCCGGAGGCTGGGTTGACTTCGTCCCATAGACCCCAGCTAGAGATATTCCCTTACCAGGCCCGGGACTTGAATCCGAGACCATGTGAATGTGAGACAGAGAGGCTAGCCTCTCACCCAATGGCGTCTTTATAGATACACTAGCTGCTCAGAGCGCCTTCGGCGCTCTTCACACCTAGACGGGGGCTCCGCCCCCTGTACCCCCGAGTGGTACATAGTATTTGGTGGTTGAAAGTAGTAAAAGGTTTTCATCCATTTTGTTTCAATCAGTATATTACATAAAACATTCATTTCTTTTTGTGTTCTTATTTAAAAAATATATTTTAATTTAATCACTATATTAATTATATATATTATTATTGTATATGTTATATCTATCTACCTATGTGGCTCAAAGATACTCGAAAGTTCTTAGCCGCAACAACCACATTTCTCCAAGTGTCCCCATTCTGAGCCCTTGTTCCATCTCTCTTACGTCCCTTCCTACGCGTCATTGGTTTTCCAAGCGGACGTTTTCCAATCGGTCTTCCCACCAATATCTTTTTCCTCTCCCATTCTAGCCACGTGCCCTGCCTATCGCAGCTTTTTCCCTTTTATAACCCTAACTATTTCTGAAGATGCAGAGAGACCATGCAATTTCTTGTTATGCTGTCTCCCCCATTCCCCGGTGACCTCATCTTTCTTTGGCCAATAAATGCAGGGAAGAATCCTATTCTCAAACACTCTGAATCTACTCTCATCTCCCAGGGTCATAGACCATGCCTCCCACCCATATAATGCAACAGGCAAAATAATTTTTTTATATATTCCCTTTGATAATAATTTTGAAGAGATAAGCCTCTTTATTGCAAGATAACAGGCGTTTCCCGATTGCAACCCCGATTTAAATTTTCTCAAATATTATTATCCTTAGTGATTACATTAAATTTTTCTACATATTCAAATTCTACATTTTGTATCTTAAGATTTTGTATGTCAATACTCTTCCTCTTTGTTACTAAATATTTTTTCTTATCACTATTAATTTCAAACCTCCATTAATTTTTCCTCGCTATCTGCAATTGCAATTTCCTAATCTCCTATTATATTTAAGTCGTCTGGGTAACCTAACATTTTACAATTGATTTCTTCATCTTATTCTTTCTTTACTACCTTCAAGTTTGAAGATTGAAAATTTGAAAAAGTTTATCCGGATCTATTGAGTCATGCATATGTTTTACTAAAGTCTACAAATAATTAGTGAACAGAAATATTGAATTCGCGGTTTTTTTCCTAATATCAGTCATAATGAAAATATCTTAATTAATGTTGGTCGATTTGGCCTGAACCCGCAATGATATCTCCTAATATTTCCTCCGCCTATGGTTCTTAAGTATTGTATATGTTATAATAGTGAAATAGAGTATAATATTTCTTGATCATTACATTTTGGTATTTTATTTTCATTGCTAGATTATTATTGAATATTTTTAATTATAATGAAACTTGAGAAAATGCAAAAATAGAGACTTGAGACAATTTATAAAAATTAACGGTATAAAACTATAGATAAATGACCAATATATACATTCATTAATAGTATTAATTTAAATTAATTGATTTATTTGTTTTTTTATTATTAAGTTCATTTATTAATTTTTTTAGATCATAGTTATTTTCCTTAAAAGAAACTTAAATTCTGTGGTGCTAGGGGATTTGAAAATCATTCGTCGCAATATGAAGATTTCGCTTACAGTTTCTGTCATGTCCGACCTCCATCCAACAGTTATTTTCTGTTAAGTTTTTTGCTTCTCTTAATCATGTGATCTATATATTTAATTTTTTTTGATTCATTATAATAAAATTTAAACAAATAAAAATTTTTACTTTGTTAATTTATATAAATTTCAATATTAACTGATTGTGAGTGATACGCTTAGCCAATACTCTGAATAATTTGTGTACAAAAATATTGAATGTTCTTAGCGAGATTTGATATAATGTTGTACGATTTGTCCTAAATCTGAATTAGAAGAAAATTATAAATTGCCTCCTCTTCCAGCCCAATTCATTTACCCACCCATGTTGCATATGGCATCTAAATTTCTTAAAACTCCGTTTTTTTAATTTAAAATAGAAGGAGAGAAAGAGTTTTAAATTATATTCGAATTGTCTATATATTCTATATATCAGTATTTTTTTTCTGAATTTAATAGCAAGTTGATTTTAAAAATTTTCCATTCTTAATGCATATGATTGATTACATGTGTTAAAATTTAAAAAAATTCAAATATTCTAATTTTTATATTTATATACAATTTAATATTATTTTTTATTAATATCATATCAAAAAAAGAGAATTTATTAAAAATTAAAAATAAAAAAAGAAGCCTAATAATAAAAAATTGAATGGTGATTTAAATATTTTATTAAATTAATTAAAATGAGACCTTTTAGAATAAATTATTTAATTGAAATGATATTTAAATATAAGAATTTAAAAAAATATTATATTCTTTGTTTGGCAATTGTTATTTAATTATGTGCAACATGATTCGACTTGCACAGAGCATCGTTATTTTTTATTAATATCACATAATAAAAATGAATCTTTTAAACATAATAAATAAAAAAGACATTTTAATAAATTTAAAAAATATACCCAATTTAAAAATGTCAAAAATTTAAAACAACTTTATATCATCATATTTTAATTTTTATATAATATATATATATATATATATATTTAGTAATTAATAATAGAGTAATTAAATTAAAATAAAAAACAAAGATAATATAATTCAGTCATTTTAATTCAGGTTAAATAATTTTTTTTTTATTATTCAATGATAAAATTTATATATTATTATATATATATTATAGAAAAGAAGAAATATTCAATTAAATAAAAAATAATTTAAGATAAAAATATGATCTAATAAATATTTTATAAAATTAATTAAATTGAGAACTTTTAGAATAAATTATTTAATTGAATTGATATTTGTATATTAGAATTTAAAATAAAAAGTGAAATATAATAATTCTTCGATTGGGAATCGCTATGATAATTCATTGTTTGAAATGATTCCGCTAGGCCGACAGTGAGCCGCGAGCTGCTCTTGAATGAACAACACGGAGAATTATATAAACTTTAAAAAATTAATTTCTGCGGTTATTGTTGACATATAAATAAAATTTATAGCCTATGTTACTCTAGGGGTATATAAGAATATTGTGATGTAATTTCAAAGAAATCGGTTCAGCCAATTCTGAGTCTATAAAATAGTAATTTTCCGGACAGACAGACCGACAGACAGACAGACAGACAGACAGACAGACGTGAAAAATTCTAAAGTCACTTTTGGATTCTAGAGGTCATGAAACGCGAAGATATGCAAAAATTTTTAAATTCTGAGCAATGTGCAGACAAAAACCTTTTTTTATATATATAGATTAAACAAAGAAATAATATATTGTAAAAATATTTTATTTTTCTTCTATTTATATATACTAGTATATATTTATATATATAAGGTTATGGTGACCATGTTTCGAAACCGGGACAAACGCTTTACCTTTTTTTTTTAGAACCAAAATTGAAAAAAATCTAGAAAAAAGTACGAAATGTTTAAGAGCCTAGTCCCGAAAACGTTTTACATTTTTTAGAATCAAATTGAAAAAATTTAGAAAAAAAGTACTAAATGTCCTATATATTTAAAAAATGGGACAATAGGCTGTTTCGGGACGCCGGAAGAGAGCACCTAAAAACAGGACTTTTGGTCACCCTTTATAAGGTCTTTGTTTGCACATTGCTCAAAATTTAAAAAATTTTTTAATATCTACATTTTTGCAAGTCTAGAATCTAAAAGTGATTTTAGAATTTTTCATGTCTGTCTCTCTGTCTGGAAAATTGTGTCGTTATCGACTCAAAATAAGCTGAACCGATTTCTATGAAATTACATCACAATATTCTTATATAATATTACCTCTATTTGAAGATAGGCTATAAATTATATCAGTATCTAATCAATAATCGCAGAAATTAATTTGGAATAATTTATATAATGCTCCATGTTGTTCATTCAGAGCCATCCTAGGCTCTGTGAGATTGTCCAAGCAAGCACGACACAATGAGTATAGAAAATTATTTTAGAAATTATAAATTCCCACTAACAAAAAAATCATTATAATTTTCTAATATTCAAATATCATTTCAATTATTTAATTTATTCTCATATTAATTAATTTAATATAATATTTTGATCATATTTAAGAATCTTATTTTATTATTTTTTAACTTTTAACTTTTATTCTAATCTTTTTTACTATCTCGCCAGAGATAGTATTGCGATCACGAAAATTTTCGATGTCGAGATTTTGATGTTTTTATACGTTTTGAAGATCCCTAAGTCATTTTCCACTAAGGTTGAGAAAAATGTGTGTGTGGGTGTGTGTAGACAAAATTACACAAAACGGTTTGAGCTAGAATAATGAAATATGGTACACTGGCATTATTCAAAATTCGTAGTTTTCTATCAACTTTTGAGAAATGTAGCTCAACCGGAGGAGGGTCATTGCCTAACACGTTTTGATTTTTTCCCTTCTAAAGTGACCGTAAAAATAAAGATATATGTTTGATAGTTTTTCACATGATTAAAAATTGTATAAATTGTATAAAATTGTATAAAATTGTAAAAAATTTCAGGTTGATTGAATCACTGAAAGTACCGGAATTAATTTTTTAACACTGCAAATCACGCGCTGGTTTGATAAATATGATTTATTAATTTTAATTTATAATTTAATTAATTAAATTTAATTAATTAAATTTAATTTAAATATAATATATGTTATTTAATTAATTAAATTTAATTTAATATAATATATGTTATTTAATCCAATTCAAATGCTAGATAGTCGAGTGGAGGCACTCCAGCTTATTTTCTATTCTATTTAAATGTTCTATTTGAAAAGAAAGTTATCAATTTCATTTATGTGTAATAATAAAACTTAACTTATTTTTTTAGTGTTTTATGAAGACAAAAATATTTTTCAAGCGTCAATTAAATTTACTAAATTGCACAATGTTTTTGTTATTATTTGATTTATTCAATTAATAGGCACTTTTCGAACCTAAAAACAAACCAAACAAATCCCACAACCATACAAAATTTAAATAAATTCAAATATTTATTTTTTTCTGTAGTTATAATTCAAAATTGAAAAAAAATTAGAGTATATAAGAATATTGTGATGTAATTTCATAGTAATCGGTTCATCTAATTTTGAGTCTATAACGTCACAATTTAGGACTGTACTTATAAGTTTTTTCTAACTTTAATTACTAATAAAAAACAAAACAAAAGAGAACAATTAAAAAATTTGTGTATAATTATAAAAATGTCAATCCAAGTTAAAATATTATAAAATTTAGCCCCATGTATTCTTTTCTATCTCGTTTTCATAAAACTCCTGTCTCCCCTAGCGGCGTATTGGGAGGGGAATGCGGGGGAACGACGTTCCCTTACCTTTTTTCAGAACCGGAACGCGTTCCAGTACTTTTTCATGTCCCGAGAATTCTTAAATCTACTGTTAGAATTTCTTATTTTGTGTTCGTTAATATTTTGATAAGTAAGAACAAGAAAAAATAAAAACTTATATGGAAAAAAATAGTTTGCTGAAAATAGGACTTTTTTTTCCTGCCACTATGCATTCCCTTACTGCTTATTTTATCAATCCTCCCCTCAAGTAATTAATCATTTTTCATCCTTTGAATGTAATAAAATGATGACCTGGAAAAATAAAACAAACTAGTTTGTCTCTCTCTGTTGACAACATCATGCATACAAATTATATATTCCTAACAACAAAAATTTGATTTTAGATAGAGATTCTTAATAATATATGCGTATTATATTTATATAGTAAGACTTATGAGTGGTAAAAATATGCCTAATATTAAGATTAATATTAATATTATATTCCAAATTATTTCTTTCTTAAACTTAAAATTTTAATGTGATTAAAATTTTCATATTTTTTAAATTTTCTTTAATTTATAAATAAAAATATATAATAATCATATAATCTGTGATAAATATTAAATTAATTTTTTGGTATATATTACTGACCCCCTACACCTCGCAGAATTTAATGAAACTTCGCCAGTTGATTCTTTGATTAATTCTAAGAAACTTTTTCCTTAGGCATTTCTTGGGAGAACTTCTAGTTTTCGAGATACAAGTGATTAAAGATTGGATATCAATTAGATGGTTATGAATGTCGAAATGTGCAGCCATTAAGAAATTTTCATTGACTAATTCACTAATTATTCACATATTCACTAATTTTAGTTTTTTTCTGTTCGGTTTGGATATAGGAAAATTATTTTATTAATTAATTTTTTAATTTTTCTATATATAATCCGAACTGAAAAAACCGAAAATTAGTCGCGCCCTCTGCTGGTCAAACTGCTAAGACATGGTAGCTAAATGGGATATCAATGGATTGATATCCAATCTTTAATCACTTGTATCTCGAAAACTAGAAGTTCTCCCAAGAAATGCCTAAGGAAAAAGTTTCTTAGAATTAATCAAAGAATCAACTGGCGAAGTTTCATTAAATTCTGCGAGGTGTAGGGGGTCAGTAATATATACCAATTTTTTTTATAATATACATTTTATTTTTCACTTAAATAAGTTATATTCACGGACAAATTAAAAGAGTATACATATATATAATATACAAAGTTAAAATTGTAATTTATTTTTATTGGGCCTCAAAATCTAATTGTAAACTCATTTTAGTTTGTTAATATATTTATTTATTTTAAATTTTTGTCACATTTTTTGAATTCAATGGTTATCTCAGATATAATATTATTTAGTAATTTTAATATTCTCAGTTCATAATATTATTATTACTAATCCAAAGATATTTTTAAATTTTATCAAATTAATATCTAATAACAAATTATAATATAACTGAATTTTTTAATAATAAATTTTTTCTTCAAATTTTCAACTTAATATCATAAAAAGTATTACTAATTTAAAATTCATCTTTCCTTTAGAACGATTGTTTATACATTCCTGAACTTGTTTGACCCGACCAATCACATGAATGACCTAAAGATTTTTTGACCTTACAAAAGTAAGTAAAAACAAATAATATAATATTTAAATTTTGGACAAATCATCTTAATTTATTCAATTATTTTTATTTAAAAAAAAAAAAATAAAAATAAAAATTGTACATTAAAAAAAAAATAAACTTCACCATTCAATTAGGTAATTAATTAGGTAAGTTAATTTATAAGTTAAATCCAAATATATAATATAATAATTCTTTGATTTTTCTTAAAATTGATGAATTCACAACTAATTTAAAACAAATGTTTTTAATGTTAATTAAATAATGAATATTTCATTAATCAAAAGAAATTCTAACTTTTTTTTTAACTATTCAAGAAGAAACTTTAAACTTGGAGAAAAAATTACTTTCTTATAAAATTAAATAATCTTTTAGAAATTAATCTTATCGTTTATTTTTTTCAGTCGTTTACCAAGCATTAATTATTCCTCTTTTTTATAATCTTTTAAATTGAAATGAAAGGTAACAGATGTTGGATGATCTTAATGAATATTTAAATTGTTTAATACATTACTTTACCATCCAATTTGATAAATTTAAATTAATTTAATTGATTTTAAATTAATGAATTATTTTTTTCTATAAAAAGATATTGATCTTTTGTAAAATAAAATTAAATATTGATTAAAATAATTTGTATATAATAAAACATTAATAATTTATTTTATTTTAAATATGCATGATTGAAATAAAAAAAACAACTACTACTACGAGTAGTACATTCATTCGTCTGTCTTATGATGTTGTTGTTTTTATAAACTATTTTATAATTGGTTGTTATTAATTATGCAATTGTACGAGTCATTCCGGTCTAAATTAATTGTATGTATATCAAAAAAAAAAATCATTGAGAAGATAAGGAAGTGAAAGGTGGAGGAGGAGAGAGGAGTAGGGGGGGGAGGGGGGTGGAATATTTTGACTTTCAACATTCGAATGAGTTAAAATAAAAATTGAAGTTGACTTGAGCTGTCCAAGTAATGGTCAGAAGTTGCTTCTTCCTTGCAAGGTGGTCTTCACAATCCTAGAGCCGAACTAAACCAAGCCACTGGGTCGGAAATCTCTTCATAAGGATGAAACCGGTTCGATCCTTGCCGGGGACACCCGATGTTAGTGAGAGAGTAATTTCAACGCCTCCATCAATCCGGACCTCTCTCAAAAGATGACAAATTGCAAATTCAACCTGAGGCTAATTTTTATAATTTTTTTTTTCTTCCTTTTTTTTTGTTTGTAACTTTCCATCTCTTGAAATTGGTTCGATACGTGTCGCATTTCTTTGACATATTTAAAAAAAAATAATAATAATAAAATAAAAATGAAAATCATATCTAAAATATGAATGTGTGTGCGGATGGATCTTTCATTTATTTTATTCCTTACATTTTATCTTAAAGTTTAATAAAATTGAATAAATTATATAAATATAAAATAATATAAATATAAAATATTTTTATAAAATAACGTTTTTCCATTGGACTAAAAAGAATAAAATAATTTCTCTATAAGCCTGACAAAGTTTATGGATGAATTGCTTCATATTCGACTAAAAACGTTGGGCGCTTTTAGTTTTATTTATTCAAATTTTTGTAATTAGATTTATATTAGAAGATATAGTGTTACTTGTTAATGAAGTGTTTTAGTGTGGTATGTATGTATACTATATATGAATTATAGCTCTATAAAGGAAGTAAATTGCATAGAAATCAAATGGTTATTTTTCCCAGTTATCCCCTTTTAAATTAATAAACATGGTTTATTTATAACATAAAGAGACCAAGAAATTATGCTTTGATGTTTAATAAAATAGAACCTGGTTTCCAAGGAGCCGCGGCTTGGTACTTTAAAATAATTATTTCTTATGAACTATGAATATTTAAGATTAAGATTATTATTTAAAATAAATAAACGACAAAATATATGAAATAATTTCAAATAATTTAAAAGAACATAAATTAAAAAAAAATAGTCATAAAACATACAGCCCTTAAACGTACGTACGTACATATTAATGCACCAAAAGACAGAAAATTATGGCCTGTGAATATAACATAATATATATTTCGTAATTTGATTACAAAATATTATTAAAATAAATATTTTTAATTTTATTTTATTTTTAATATTTTGTATTTAAGGAAGCACTGTCCAGCGTTGCCCGGCGCCATTTTTTTTATTATTATTAAAATTCCTATTTAAAATTAATAAAAAACTAACAAAAATATTTTTCCCTAAGCTGAAACCAATTCGATTTTTCTTTATAAATATTATCTATGGTGTGAATTTCAAAAAAATCCTTCAAGCGGTTTAATATTTCAAAAATACAAACATATATAAATATATATATATATATATACAATTTTAGTTAGTATAATAAGATAAGATATATTCGACAGTTTCCAAAGTAATTTTTATAAGTAATTTAACTAATTAAAATTTATAATAAATCGTTTTATATAAATATTCCTAACCAGAAAAAAGTAATAAATTAATTGAAGTGAATAAAAAAAAATTAATACTACTCGTATAAAGTAAACAATTTAGTAATTCTTGAAAAATTAATTTTTCAGTATTTTAATCATTAATAGGAGAATAAAAAAAATTATATTTTTTTAGGTGTAAGTATTTAGGATTGTGAAATTATTTTTTTCTAAAATTTTTAGTATTTTACATTACAGCACATTAAAAAAAAAAAATTTAAAGTGTGGACCATAGTTTCTTCATCCCTAAATAAAGAATTTGTTATAGGTAAGAATAACGGTAAAAGTAACAGTTAATAAAAGTGAAATAGATTAAGATTTCAATAATAAAGATAAATTATTGCTAAAAAAAAAATCCCCAATTCGTATCGTTCGTTGTTATTCCAAATATTAAATTGGCATCTGTGCACAGTTTTTTTTTTAGAACATATATTATAACCGTTATAGTAATTCATTTTATAAAATTAATTAGCTATCATTATTCATCATGAAGATCAATCAATTTGTTATCTAGGTCCAGCGGATCATTCATTCAGTTCCGCGCAAAATCCACTTTCAATTTTTTTTAGAATTTTAAGCAATCTCTAAAGTAGGCGCATTCGTATATTTTAAGTTTACTTTTAGATTAAGGTCTTACCAATACATATTATATATATAAACAATTATTATAATTTCAAAATAATTTCGAGGTTTCTTTTATGAAAAGTGATTATTACCTTTATAGACAATCGACTCATATATAATACATTTTTATTTATTTAGAATAATAATCTAAATTTTAAATATTCTATATTATGTACTTTAAAATAATATATATAATTTATAATATATATTACATTATATTATATTTAAATAAGTATAAAATATTCAAGTATATATAATATATATTCTAATTTTATCATTCCAAAAAAAAAAATTTGCTGGAGTGTCTCCACTCGACTATCTCGCAATTTGAATTGGATTAAATAACATAATATATTATATTTAAATTAAATTTAATTAATTATAAATTATAAATAATAAATATTAAACCAGCGCATGTTTGGCTTTTTGTTGATGGCACCACGTCACGTGTTGGCGCGTGAGATTTGCAGTGTTAAAAAATTAATTCTGGTAATTTCAGCGAATCAATCAAGCTGAAATTCTATATATAGCAGTTTTATACAATTTTTAATCATGTGACAACTTATCAAATATATATCTATATTTTTACGGTCACTTTAGAGGAAAAAAAATCAAAACGTGATAGGTAATGACCCTCTTCCGGTTGAGCTACATTTCCCAAAAGTTGATAGAAAACTATGAATTTTGAATAATGTCCATGTACCAAATTTCATCATTCTAGCTCAAACCGTTTTTGCGTAATCTTGTCTACATATACACACACACACACACACACACAGACATTTTTCTCAACCTTAGTGAAAATGATTCAGGAACCTTCAAAACGTATAGAAACATCAAAATCTCAACATCGAAAATTTTCGTGATCGCAATACTATCTTTGGCGAGATAGTAAAAATCAAATGTTTTAATTAAATTTAAAAAGTATACAGGGTGATTATAAAAAGACTTTACAAATTTGAAAGCACATACATATTTATTGAAATTACTTACAGAATTGAGAAAGGTGTCAAAAGTTTAACATATGAGTGTCATTTTGGTTCCTTGTGACTGCCCTTGGTAATGGGACATACATCTCACCGATAATCGATTTCTTGCCACACTCGTTTCAGCTTATCAGTTGTAACTTGTGCAACTGCATCGTTGATCCGATTGATCTGAGGGATTAAAAAGTTTTCCAGCATATCAAGATAAACAATTCGATTGAAAGTTTTTTTTCATGAAGAAAAAAGGGCCGTACACTTTAAAATGACTGACGGCACAAAAAAACGTTTACTGTTGGATTGACACGAACATGTTCAATACTTGCATTTGGATTCTCGCTACCCCAAATTGTACAATTGTGAGTGTTCACCTTGCCATTAACATGAAACGTCGACTCATCGTTAAAAATGATTTTCTTAAGGAATGTCTCGTCTGCCTCTATCCGTTCAAACATTTCGACACAGAATTCACTACGAGCTACCTTATCTAAGTCACTAATTAACAAATTAGTCACATCGAACCAAAATGACAATCATATGTTAAACTTGAACTGTTTTGTAATAAAATGACACCTTTCTCAATTCCGTAAGTAATTTCAATAAATAGCTAGTGCTTACAAAGTTGTAAAGTCCTTTTATAATCACCCTGTATTTTATACATTTATTTTTAATTAATTGATTTAGAAGTATAATATGAATTCAGATACCTATTTTAAATGTCATCCCCTATGGATAGGTATATCTCTGCGGGTTCATTATTTATTAATGTTTGTTTCTCTTCAAAAATACCCCTATTATCATCAAATAATGAAGTTCATACATACATAAATGGTCTGTTGATTTTTTTTATATTATTTAATGAGTTTTTTTATCATTATTGATATAACATAAAGTATAAATCAATGATACATTATAAATATGTAGTATGTACTATGATTTTCCCTTCTGTCAAGTTAAATTACTTTCCCCTCATGGATATAATTTATGCTATAATATACAAATACTATAAATTAACCGATATTGAAAAATCATTGTTGTTAAGGTAGAATATTTGATTTAAAACTATTTTTTCTATAATTGACGTGAAAATTTCGAAAAAATGAAGGAAAAATTTAAAAAATCAGCTGAGAACCGACCGACTATTTGAAGTAAATGAATTTCCAAACATTATATAGGTATATATATATATATATATATATATATATATATATAAATTATTTAAAAAAAAAATTTTAAAACTTAAATTAAAATGACTAAATTATATTATCTTGGTTTTATTTTTTGTACAATTACTCAATTATTAATTACTACTATATTATAGGTGAAATATTTTCCGACAATGAATATAAAACAAAATACTTTGTAAACTACCACTTCTGGTTTCCAGATATACACCAAAAGTTGATGAATTCATGCTACTGATGCATTAAATAAATATACGAAATTTTATCAAAATCCGTTCAGCCGTTCAAGGTGTACACGTCTATACGGACACACAACGGACGGACGGACAGACATAATGCTAAAAATACTTTTTTCTGTTAACAAAATGCATGATTCGTGGAGATATGTAAAAATCTCTTCATGGGAAATTTGGTATGAATACAATATCTTCCCGTTCTATCGTCGGTCGGTAAAAATGAAACTGTAGCTACTGATTACACTGACAACTTTTAGAAATACCAAGAAGAGATAGAGATTATGATATTTTAAAATCATCTGAATTCAAAAAAATTGTTATTTTAATAATCAATTAAAATACCATAAAAAAGTATAAATTTAATAATTTCCAAAATTTCTACTCAAAATAATTTTTAATTCTTATTATTTTTCTCTAAATTTTATTTTCTTCTCAAAATTATAATCCTAGATTTTCAACGAATTAAGTGAGTTTATAAAATCGTTCAGTCTGTCGTTCTGACCGACATCAAACTCAAAATTTTGAAATTCTGACTTCAGATTCGGAAAGAGCATCGAAAAGTAGTAATGTAAAGTGCCTTTCATTTTTTGATACCCCCTCGGGAACATGGTCAAAATGGCGTCCAAAATTGAAATTTTTAATATTTATTATTATAGTGACGTCATTTATATTTATTCGTGACAATCATCGATTCCAGTGAACATAAAAAAAATTTTATTAATATTTTTATTTATAACACTAATAAATAAAAATATTCAATAATATTTATATTTAATCTTGACTTATTTATAACTTAAATTAATCCGAACTTAAGTTCGTTTTGGCAATGCAAGCTTACGCATTCCCAGATGTTTATTAATAAAAAATTCGGCATAATGTTCAAATTTAAACTTTGACTCGACAAACTCGGAAATATACAATAAACCTTTTACTACAATTTTAAAATTAAATTCATTATAACTACGCTGAATTATATTATACTTAAACAAATTAAATAAAAAATGTTCAATTTAATTATTTTCTCAACGTTAATGAAATAATTTCATATATCAAATTAAATGTTTATTTTTGAATTTATCTCAAATTAATTACCTTAATTTTAGTTTTTTTTTTATTTAAGTGATTAAATTTATTTTGTATACATATATATATGTAGACAGGTATATTTAAAGATTCTTTCTTGTTAACGATGAAACAATTTTAATTTTTTACTAGTTCAAATTTAAACAAATAAACTCTTTAGAAATTCCTTTATTTATATATATATATATATATATATATATATATACATATATATCAATGAATAATTATGAATAAGTAAATACGGAATTCAATTCAATTACTTGATTAAAAATAAACAAATAAATAAAGTAAAATAAAAAAAAAATATTTAGATATTTGAATAAGAAATATTATTTGCTGAAAAGAGTAAGTAGACCATTCCTACACTAATATAAACTCTAAACTTTAAATTATATAGCTCAATAATCATTAAATATATATATATATGTAAGTCATCATTTCTACTAATTAATTAACTAATTTATTTATTTTATAATTATTATCAAATTAAATCAGTTTGTTTAATTTTTAATTAAATGAAAATATGGATAAAAACTTAATGAATGAATTAATAATTTTTTTTTTTTATTAAAAGTTAAAAAAACACTTTTTTATTGAAATTGTGGAAAATTGTATACTTCCGTTTTTCCATCAATGTTTTTCTAAATATTTATCTACTTAATAAACTATACTTAGGATGTTTAAGACATTTCAATCAATAAACTAACAGTAAGATTCCTCTCAAATTCTATAAAATTATTTATATTTCATTTTACAAGTTTCTACTAAGTTTCAATCACTATCAGATGACTAAATCTGGTAAATTTTCGTATTAAAAACCCACCTCAAAGTAGCAATAGTAAAGTTATTCTTTCAAAAAAAAAAAACAAATAAATAAATTAAAATGTGGAATATTAATTGTTGTAAATAACAATTTTTTAGAAATAATAAGCCTAAGTAACGCCCTTTAATGAGTAGTAGATAAGTTATGGCCGCTAAGGTCAATTATTTTTTGTTCTACTAAAACTAAAACAGTAATTTAATGTTTCTTTTTACTATCTCGCCAGAGATAGTATTGCGATCACGAAAATTTCAACCGGAAGAGGGTCATTACCTACAACGTTTTGATTTTTTTTCCTCTAAAGTGACCGTAAAAATAAAGATATATGTTTGATAATTTTTCACATGATTAATAATTGTATAAAACTGCTATATATAGAATTTCAGCTTGATTGAATCGCTGAAAGTACCAGAATTAATTTTTTAACACTGCAAATCTCACGCGCCAACACGTGCCATGGTGCCATCAATAAAAAACCAAACATGCGCTGGTTTAATATTTATTATTTATAATTTATAATTAATTAAATTTAATTTAAATATAATATATTATGTTATTTAATCCAATTCAAATTGCGAGATAGTCGAGTGGAGACACTCCAGCTTATTTTATTTTAATTAGAGATTTTAAGTGTTTATTTCTATACTTCAATTTTTAGTACTATTTGTATTTAAAATAAAACTTTATACTCGTTTGTTGCAAAATAAAATTTTTAATTTACTCATTTCTTAAGTAAATAAATACAAAATTAGAAATATTTATCAAAAATATTTTTAATGCTTATAAATTTTGGGGTCCCTTCTAAATTGGGACCTTTAGACACGTGTCTAGTGTGTCTGGTAGATAATCCGCCATTGTCTCTCATTGTCGATTATGTGGGTGATTTTACTGTCTCTTATCATTTTATTTGTTCAATTCAATCTTGAACAATACAAAATTATTTGAATATATTTCACATTTTTAATTTATTTCAATATTTATGTAAATATTTTTATTTTAATAGTTTTATACGAGTATATATTTATATTCGAAGCGTCTCACAGCCTGGAGGCAACTGGCTTGTCTTTTAGCCTCGTAATCCAGGATTGGGAAAGTCTACGTGGTCAAAATTGAAAAGTTACTTGAAATATGATCTAGCGGCCTCCGATGAAGTAAATCAAGATAATGGTTGAAAGGATCTGTTGTACTGATAATGCCATACCACTATCTCGTTTACAAACAAATTGTTTTAATTTATAGATATTTATAATTAGTAACAAAAAAATCATAATAGTTGGAAAAATATTGTCTCTATAAAAAAGTTATGTATACAGATTTATATAGTGGTCATTAAATAGCACAACCATTTTCAAAATTTGCTTTTATTAAGTACTTAATTTTATGTCAAACGAAATATTAAAATGAATAATATAATAAAAATGAAGAATAAATTCCCGATAAATTATTGATGTTGTATCTTTAATAAAATAAAATTAAGGTTCATGTTAAAGCCTCTCCCTGATTTAGATTTATTTATTTTAATATCAATTTATTTTTTTATTTTTATAAGTTTTTCTTTTTATATATATTTTTTTGTATATTTATATGCAAACACGTGGTCAGATTGTTTAGTAGCTAAGTTGACTATGCAAAAAGGGTTACGTGATCCCTAACAGCCAATCACCTTGCTGCATTGATGGATTTTGGGCCCAGGACTTTCTTCACTTGGCTTGGAAGATTTGATCACATTCACTTGCTTTTAGGACTTGCTATTGTTTACATGCTTTTGACTTTTTAGCTGTGAATTCGCCATTTTTAGATTTGTTGTTGACCACGTGTTTTGTAAACTGTGTTGAGGTATTATTATTGTTATTTTTTTGTAAACTTGTTTTGTTTTAGCTGAGCCTTAGCTAAGATTTATTCATTTTTATTTTTATATTTAATTTGTAAATTCTAAGGATTCTCTCCTTTTAATTTTATATCAATTTCATTTTTTTATTTTTACTTTATATTAATTTTCTTTTCATTAAATATTATAACGTGGCAACGAACCTTTTTTTCCTTTGCAGATCCATATGTTAGCATCGGATATTTTGATTAATTTGATTTGTTATTATTTCTTTCTGATCTTGGTTCTCCAAGGCGAATCGCCTAAGCACTAATAGACAAACATACTGCTCTCTTTGGTGAAATTTATTTCAGGGTCCCTTTCCCAATTAATTTAATTTCCAACCCGTGTGAAAGAGTTGAGAATTTTTTTTAACACCTTCACTAGTGGCACAGGTGATCCGACAGGCTCAACAATATTTTATTTTGTTTCGGCTTGTCCAGTTCAGAATACATAATTTAGTTCATCCTCATGCATGAATAGACTCTTCTTCTTTAAGAATGATTAGATTTACAATTAAATAAGTAAAAGATCGATACAGAGAAAATTTCTAATCAAATAAGACAATTGCAATTAGATAATTCAATTGAATCGTATGAAGTGTCAATAAACGCAAAATTAACTTATCCCCGTCGTCGGTTAGGCTATTCAACTTCAATTCTTAAGGGCTCATTTTTAATATAATTAATTAATGGAAAAAGATGAATGATAAACAAAAAAAGAACAAACAAAAAAATTCCCCTCACAATATAATTTAATTGTCATTGAAATTGGGAATATTCCCATTGATGAAAAAGTGATCTTTAGACAAAGAACTATTCATTTCATAGAAAGAAATTAATTAAGGTAGATATTACTAAACAAGTTAAAAGAGCATTTCAATCTATAGAACACCTGTGAAATATGAGCGAAAGAAACAACAAATAAACAGCGGCAAGGTAAACAAGAACCAAAAGAACAAAGCTCGTCAAACAAATATCTGTTCTTATAAGCACTGGAATAATTTACCCTTTATAATCTTTTATTTATTTATTTTTTTGTTGTTGTTGTCTCTAACAATATTTTTTCATATTAAAAGGTTAGAAAAACTTTAAACTATTTTATCGAGGGATTTTTTTAAGGAAGCAAAGGATTAAAATATAAATTCAAATAGTTTATTATTAATATTATTATCATTTTTACTATCTCGCCAGATTTTCGATGTCGAGATTTTAATGATTTTATACGTTTTGAAGGTCCCTGAGTCATTTTCACTAAGGTTGAGAAACATGTCTGTGTGTGTGTGTGTATGTAGACAAGATTATTTAAAAACGGTTTTAGCAAGAATAATGAAATTTGGTGCACGGGCATTATTCAAAATTTGTAGTTTTCTATCAACTTTTGAGAAATGTAGCTCATTCGGATGTGTGTGATTACCTACCACGTTTTGATTTTTTTTCTTCTAAACTGTCCGTAAAAATAAAGATATATGTTTGATAGTTTATCACATGATTAAAAATTGTACAAAGATGCTATATATAGAATTTCAACTTGATTGAATCGTTGAAAGTACCGGAATTAATTTTTTAAAACTGCAAATCACGCCCCAACACGTGACGTGATGCCATCAACAAAGAGCCAAACACGCGCTGGTTTAATAAATATTATTTATTAATTCATAATTTATAATTTATAATTAATTAAATTTAATTTAAATATAATATACGTTATTTAATCCATTTCAAATTGCGAGATAGACGAGTGACACTCCAGCTTATTTTTGTTATTTTAAAAATGAGTGTTTCTTTTAAGAACGAGCTCTTGTTAATTTCTTCAAACCTTTTCAAAATAAGTATATATATATATTATAGGAGTAATAATATATTTCCACATATATTTTGTAATATTTATAAATATTTTATTCAATAAAATTTTATTTAATAAAGTAATTTTCATATAATAAAAATAATTATTGATAATAATGCTTAGTTTAAGGCTAAAAATATATTCAATTCGTACGTAACGCCTTCAACACTTGACTTAATTGTTACTTTAATATTCCGGACTATCTTCTTAAAGTCATACGGAACTATCTTAGGGATTGCAACTTGGTATACGAAACAGCTGATCGGAAAGCTCGTAAGAGGATTACTCCAGGAGCTGTCTAACGATCTATTCTCTGTCCAGACCTGTGGAATGTCACGTAAGGGGTCGGCAGACTTAACAATTCAGAAAGCCGCAACTTAAACTTAAATGTTTCAGAGCATCGCAAAATCATTTGACCATTTTTTAGAACCATATTCAAAAAAAATTGAAAAGTAATCAAAATGTTCAAAAGTTTTCAGGCATTGAATGAATTGTAAGAAGAGCCAGATAATCCTGTGCGAGGAGCCGCGGTCTGCCGACCCCTGGTCTACTCCAACTCACCATGCACGACGATGTATTCCTAGCAGACAACACGGCCGCCTTTATAACAGATCGAACTACGGAGTTAGCCCAACTCAAACTCAACATGATCATGAGAAGAGTTGGAGCCCAGATAGAAGATCCTGACTTGCAACTCGTGATGATAAAAACAGAAATTGTGGTTATGACTCGGAAAAGGATTCCCACGGAAATATCAATGGTCGTTGACACTGAGCAGGTCCAGACAAAGAAATATCTTGGGATGATTCTCGATGACAAATTAACCTTCAGGAATCAAAGATATCGCTGACACCGCGGCGTGGCCTCTCTTTCGAAACTAATGACGAATACCGGAGGTCCTAGTCAGAGCAAGAGAAGACTCCTTATGGTGACGGCCCAGTCGATCATGTCATATAGATCTGAGATTTGGGCTGTTGTCATGAAGGTCAAAAGATATAGGAAGAGGTTGCAATCGGTGTAACGAAAATGTGTCTTGAGAATTACAAGCGCCCTAAGGACGGTTGGTGATGAGGCGGTTCTTTTGATACCAAGAGTTATTCCTATAGATCTTCTAGCTGAAGAATGATTTTCTTGACCGGAATGAACAAGCAAGATGCAAGAAAAGAAACACTTCAGCTCTGACAGAGCCGATGGCAAAATAACTTTGGTTTATACATAAGATTCTCTGTATTTTTCTAATTGTAAAAGGACATAAGGGAATTTTCAATTATACAGTGATTATAAAATGATAATGAATTAAAACTATTTATATAATTATATTATTTCTACTTCTTCCAATTAATAAAAAAATATTTAATGAAACATCTTTTTGATATTAACTCAATAAGTCATCGTTAATAATTGATTTTTTTCTTGAATAATGTTAAGTGGAATTTTAATGTTATTATGTTTTTATTCATTTTTTTAAATAAATATTAATTATTATTATATGAAAGGATGAAAATGCCTATCTTTTGTTAAATTTCTAAACCAGATTGCTTCTTTATTTGACATTTATTATTACTATTTTTCATTCATCAAGTAATAATATTTATTTTCAAATCAAGATTAGCCTAAGATTAAAAATAGAAAAAAAATGAACTGTGGCCAGACACAGAACCGACCGACGATTTGAAATAAATTAATTTCCAAACAACATTATATATATATATGTAGGGTTGGTGGCTTCGATAGTGAAGCAGATGTATTAAAAAATATCGTTTTTGAAGAAAAAGGTAGCAAAAATAATATCGTTTTTGATGAAAAGTATTAGCAAAAAATATATCGTTTTTATTGAAAAGTGTAGCAATAAATATATGGTTTTTGTTTAGAAATATTAGCAAAAAATATATACACAGATAAAAATAAACGTCTTGGAAATCTTCGGTTCTTCGTTCTTCGTTCTTCGTATATGTTCTTCTTAACGTCTTGAATCACAACTGCTACTGATACTGCCGATACTGCTACTGGCAAGCTAGCCTGCTTCACGGCTTTTTATACCCGGCTGGCGACATCTAGGCGGAGTGGTGGGGACTCTCGACAACCAATAGCGTGCTAGGCGCTG
Organism: Labia minor; assembly: GCA_963082975.1. Lineage (NCBI taxonomy): Eukaryota > Metazoa > Arthropoda > Insecta > Dermaptera > Spongiphoridae > Labia > Labia minor. The sequence goes on from OY720344.1 coordinate 107,797,909, forward strand.
AACGAATAGCCAATAGATGGCCAGCTTATTATAGCCAATCGTAAGCTTCTAAGAGGGGGTAGCGAGGTTTTAAATATATGTCCCGGAGCAACAGGAATTTGCTTAGTCGCTCCGAGAACATCTTCATGGGAAAATAATAAAATAAAATAAATTTCATTTTTTCAGATCCTATAACTCACCCCCTCTTTGGTGACATTCGACCCGAATGTCAATTCTCGTAGTTGTCATCGGCACCTTCACAACATTCTATCTTGTCTCTCCACTTCACCTTCTTCCTTTTTCGATATTTATCAATTTCTTTCTTCACACAATGAGCAGGATAAAATAGTTTATTAGATTGCACATCAAATATACTTTTCTTATCATCCATATCTTGTGATTCGGATAAATTATTTATGTCTGTTTCTAAATCTAAATTTACATTCATTATTTCTTTTAATTCACTAACCTCATAAAAATTAAAGTCTTCCTTTTCTTTATTTAATATACTATCTTCAGTTCCAACTTTACTTGTAGTTTGTGTTTTATCAAGATCAATAATTTTATCATTGGGATCAAAATCTTCTCCACGAATTGTTTTATTTTGATCTTCTGAAGTGCTTTCATTCTTATCAACTTCCATTGATTCACCTTCATTTGATTTATCCTCTTCATTAACTTTACTTTGAGTCTTTTTTTCATTATCAGTCTTTAGAGATTCTTCATCTTCATCTTCATTCTTTTCTTCTTTGACTTCCACTTTTTCAGTCTCTTCTTTTTTCTTCGATTCTTTCTTTTCAGTTTCTTCTTCCTTTCCTACCTCCATCTTTTCATTTTCACTCTCTTCTTTCTTCTTCTCTTCAGATGAGACCTCTTTTTCTTTTTCTTCTTTAACTTCTGGTTTGGTTTCTTCTGCCTTTTTCACATCATTTTCCTCTTTAGTTGTTTCTTTTTCTTTTGGTGTTTCATCTTTTTTTTCTGTGGATTCATTTACTTTAGCTTCTTTCGTATCAATTTTCTCTGTTTTCTCTTCTTTTGACTTTTCCTCTTTTGTCACTTCTTTAGATTTTTTCACTTCATCTGTTTCCATCGAGGTGCTTTCGTCTTTTTTCTCTTCTTCTTTTGTTTCTCCTGGAGATGTTTCATCAGATTTAATTTCATTTTCTTTTTTTGATTCGGTTTTTTCATTTTCTTTATCATTGTCGTCAGCTGAAATTGATTCAGATTTTTTATCAGAGTCTTTTGCTTGATCTTTTTCATCAGATTCTACCTTCATTATTTCTTCCATTTCTATTTTATATACTTCTTTTTTCTTAGTGGGGCAATCAAATGATTTATGTCCAAAATTATTACATTTAAAACATTTGACACCCCTGTTCTTAGATGGACACTCGTTAGAAAAATGTGAAGTGTTTCCACAGTTGAAACATCTTGTGGTTTCTTTTTTCTTTTCTTGGATATGTTTCGGATTAGTATCTTTTCTTTCAACGGGGTTTCTTCTTATTAATGCTTCTTTTATAAAGTCGCCCAACATGTTTAGTTTTTGTTGGAGATCTGTCAATGTTTTTGTTCCAACTAGAAACATTTTGCTATGAGGATCTTCGATTCCATTGATTATATATTCAATTAGTAATTTCGGCTTTATATCCCCTTGATTCGCAATCTTTTCTATATATATATATATATAGATCCTATATATATATATATATAAAGTATAATAAAAAAAATATTTTTAAAACTTGAATTAATATGACTAAATTATATTATCATATAGCTCATATTTTTTATATTATATATTTTTATGTATTGGTTTCAGCCACGGGAAAAATCATCTTTATTAGTCTTTTCTTAATTCAAAATAAGAAATTTTAATGACGTCACCGACTAGGTCAGACAGTGTTTTCTTAATACAAAATATTATAAATAAAATAAAATTAAAAATATTTATGTTATATCCATATCTGTCTTTCAGTGCATTAATACTTACTTTTAAATTATTTGAAATTGTTTCAGAACGTTTATTAGTTTTTTCTTAATTTAAAATAAGAAATTTAAATGACGTCAGTAACTACGTCAGACAGCGCTTCCTTAAATATAAAATATTATAATTATAAATAAAATCAAAATACGAAATATTTATTATGTTGTTAATATCCACAGGCCAATATTTTTTTTGTCTTTCAGTGCATTAATACGTAAGTTTAAGGGCTGTATGCTTTATGAATATTTTTTTTAAATTATTTGAACAACCAGGCATTAATATTATCAGCCAAACCCGATAATAAGGAATAATTTTTTTTAATGACTGAGCGGCGGCTCGGTGAATCAGCCACCATATATTATTAATCTTAAAATCTTATATTATTTCAGAAACTATAAAATAAAAAAAATAATTATTGGATAATTATTCAAGTTAAGGTATAAAAAAACTAATTTGAAATTGCTCCAAGCGTTGTATATGTTAATGTATATATATATGTGTGTGTATTATTAATATACAATATAATTTCACTATAAAAGTAATTAAATTCGTCTAATAGATTAATAATATCTCTTTGTTACTTATATATTCATTAAATATAAATATTTATTGATAAATAATAAGTTCAAGAAAAGAATCGAGATTAATTGACGAATATTACTGTTAAAGAAACGATTAACATTCACGCTAAAGGATTCATTAGCTTAATAGGAACTTAAACCATAGCGAGAGGGGAATTCACCTGAATAATGTTCTTGGTTAACCACAATAGTGCTACTACTAAATGATCAAATGATTTCCTAATCCAACCATTCAATCATTTTCTTTCTATTTCTTTTGGTTAGTTTATCATTTGACCTTGATTCTTAGATAGGATGGGTAATTTTTTTTTTTAAATTCAGCCTATTCATCTTCCAAATGAGAAATTAAAATTATTATCTACAAAGCTAATTGGCTAAGGAATAAAAAAAAAACTACAAAAAGAAGTTTGTATTTAAAAAAAATAATAATTTGATAAAAAGGATTTTATGAAGATTATTCTTTAATTTTATAATCATTAGAAATAAAAAAATATAAAAATGTCTTTCTCTGTTCTAAAAAACCCACTGAGTTAAGTATCAATATACGCAAAAAATATCATTAAAAGATTTTGAATTTATAATCAGCTTTCAATGTTTTTACTATCTCGCGAGAGAAAATTTTCGATGTCTAGATTTTGATGCTTTTATACGTTTTGAAGGTCCCTGAGTCATTTTAAGGTTGAGAAAAATGTGTTTGTTTGTTTGTAGACAAGATATTTCAAAAACGGTTTTAGCTAGAATAATGAAATTTGGTGCACGGGCATTATTCAAAATTCGTAGTTTTCTATAAACTTTTGAGAAATGTAGCTCAACCGGAAGAGGGTCATTACCTACAACGTTTTGATTTTTTTTTCTCTAAAGTGACCGTAAAAATAAAGATATATGTTTGATAGGTTGTCACATGATTAAAAATTGTATAAAGATGCTACATATAAAATTTCAGCTTGATTGAATCGCTGAAAGTGCTGGAATTAATTTTTAAAATTTTTTAACACCTAGACTGCCAATCACGCGCCAGCATATGATGTGGTGTCATCACCAAAGAGTCAAACACACACTTTTTAATAAATATTATTTATTAATTTTAATTTATAATTTATTTAATTAAATTTAATTTATAATTTATTTAATTAAATTTAATTTATAATTTATTTAATTAAATTTAATTTATAATTTATTTAATTAAATTTAATTTATAATTTATTTAATTAAATTTAATTTATAATTTATTTAATTAAATTTAATTTATAATTCATTTAATTAAATTTAATTTAAATATAATATATGTTATTTAATCCAATTCAATTTTGCGAGATAGTCGAGTGGAGACACTCCAGATGATTTTTTTTTAATTTCAAGTATTTAATTACTAGTTATTTTAAGAAATGATAAAAGCCAATACAATGATTTTTATTCAATAATATATCATTATTCATGCAAATATTTTCTTTTATTAAAATAAATATAATAGTATAGTAATTATATTAATTAAAGGTAGAATGTATTAAAAATATATTAATAAATTATGCTATATCTATAATTTTTAATAAATTTGATTCATTATTCAAACAATCATTTTAAACATATATAAACATACATATATAAGAAATAATTATATTATATATCAAATAAACCATATTGTTATTTATTTAATACTGAGTAATTTTTTGTTTTGTTTTATAAAGTCAATAAATTTGGAATACCTATAGGTAGTAAGTACTATTTTATTTAATGTATTTTTGTAATAAAAAAAATATTAAAATTAAAAATAACTATATGAGTGATGATGATATATGATATGTAACGATGATCACTTCCTGACAAATTGAATTTTGTTCCAATTACCTATAATAAATATTTATAACATGAAATGCGCATGAACTGCACGGTTGCGCGACTGTATACTGAATTTTAAAAAAATGTGGTACTTAAAATTTGTTATTAAATTTAATTTTATTTTAAAAATAATATTACGAGCATCAATTTATATATATATAGTAAATAAATAAATAATAGCTGGTTGCTTGTTTTAAATTATGTTTTCATATATTCCGTGCATAAGTGTATATATTTTTTTTCTTTTTCTCTTTTACTATCTCGCCAGAGATTGTATTGCGATCACGAAAATTTTCGATGTCGAGATTTTGATGTTTTTATATGTTTTGAAGGTTCCTGAATCATTTTCACTAAGGTTGAGAAAAATGTGTGTGTGTATATGTATGTAGACAAGATTACGCAAAAAAGGTTTGAGCTAGAATCTTGAAATTTGGTATACGGGCATTATTCAAAATTCATAGTTTTCTATTAAATTTTGAGAAATGTAGCTCAACCGGAAAAGGGTTATTACCTAAACATTTTGATTTTTTTTCCTCTAAAGTGACCGTAAAAATAAAAATATATGTTTGATAGTTTTTCGTATGATTAAAAATTGTATAAAACTGCTATATATAGAATTTCAGATTGAGATTACCGGAATTAATTTTTTAACACTGTAAATCACTCGCCAACACGTGCCATAGAGCCAAACATGCGCTGGTTTAATAAGTATTATTTATTAATCTTAATTTATAATTAATTAAATTTAATTTCAATATAATATATTATGTTATTTAATCCAATTCAAATTGCGAGATAGTCGAGTGGAGACACTCCAGCTTATTATTAGATATGATGATACCTACATATTGTTATTTGTGACCCTCCTTGAAGTTGATTCAATAATATTTATATAAGTATAAATTAATTCTAAAATAGATTTAAAAAATTTGAAAATAAAATTCTCTAACCTTTCAACATTAATGCTTTTCAAAATAGACAAAATTAGTTTACAATAAATAACAAATTATTTATGTTACTAGATCATTTTATATGGAAAGAGAGAGAGTTAATGTTAAATTATATCTCCCATCTAATTAGAAATTATAGTCAAAGAGAGATATTAATTCAAAAATATATATTCAAATGTAGTACGAAAATACGTTATTTTATTTTATTTTTTCATTATTATAAATATATAAGTATATGTATATATATATAAACTTGACAAAATTGGTAAATCTTCTTTTACTTTTGACATTCGAAATCTCCTGAGAAAATAGAAAATCAATATAAATGTTTTGTGTCAAGATTCACTGCTAACAGAATATATTTTCTTAAAATTTATATTTTATTCTTTTAAGAGGCCAAAAAGGCTTATTACTCAGAAAAAAAAACACATAAGTACTTATCAATTTAATAATTAAATTTAAATGAAAGTGGATATTTATAAATAAATAAATAAATAAATAAAACACATTTCTATGTTGAATTTATAATTATCTTAATAACAAAAACATATACTATATACTTCGAATTCTGAGAATCTTAAAGATGGTAAATAAGTTAAAAAATTTTTAATATAATTGTGGGAGAGTCAATTCACGAATTGAATTCTGTTTGAATGTTGTTGTTTTTTTTCTTTTCATTTGTTATTCTATTGAAATAAGAATGTATTAATTCACTTAAACACTTGAAATTCGCTTTTTCTTTATTCACTAAGTAAGCTAATGAGCCATTGATAGTACCTGAGGATGTGTTTAGAAAAATCCTTCCTCATTCCCATAACTTTAAATAGAAAGAGTAATGAATCAGATACACCCATGCATTTGACCTCCACCTTGGTAACCTCAATGTTCTTATTTAAAAACTTAGCCAACCTCATAACTATCTAAAAAAAAAAAAAAAAATAAGAAATTATTAAGTGTATCTTTTATCAAGCTCAAAATGTTGTGCAAATTGACCTGACACCACACCCAACGGAGGAGGCGACACAGCTGAACACCTTCACTTGCAGACACCATTTCTAGATGTCCTGTTACGGACCTCATAGGAATGCAGGTTAGTAGTGAGAGATAAAATAGAAGTTAGAGAATCAAGTGTGTGACCAGCAACCCATGACCAGTGCATATACATTAAAAAAATTAAAAAATAAAATAAAATAAACATATTTAAAAATAAAAATAAAACTATTTTATAAATATTAAAAAATTATTATTAAATTATTCTATTAATTTTTTTTTTTTAATTTTTATATATTATAATAAGTTTTCTGGAAAAGAGATATACGTACTTTTGAAAAGATTATATATATATAATTCATATTTCAATAAAAATAAGTTGACCTGTGGCCAGGTCCGAACCGACCGACGGTTTGTAGTAAATTAATTTCCAGCTACAGAAACAATTTCAAATAATTTTAATATATCTATTAATGTAATAAAAAACAGATAGGCATATAACATAAATATTTTTAATTTTATTTTATTTATAATATATAGCTGAAGTAGTCGGCGTTACCCGGCGTTACCCGAGGCTGTGACGTCATGAAGGGCTGGGTGACGTCATATAATTTTAAATTAAGAAAAACATAATGAAAATGATTTTTCCCGAGGATAAAACCAATACATTCGTGGTGATATGTAAAAAAATCTCCTCATGTGAAATTTGGTGTGAAAATAACCCTTCCCTTCCTATCGTCGATCGCTAATACTACTACTTCCGGTTTCCGGATTTGTACCAAAAGTTGATCAATTCATCCCACTGATGCATTAAGTAAATATACCAAATTTCATCAAAATCGGTTGAGCCGTTCAGGCTGTACACAACTATACGGACGGACGGACGGACGGACAGACATCATGCTAAAAATACTTTTTTCTGTTAAGAAAATGCATGATTCGTGGAGATATGTAAAAATCTCCACCTGTGAAATTTGGTGTGAAAACAATACCTCCCTTACTATCGTCGGTCGGTAATAAATTCAATATATATGTAGTACATATATTTTTACCGACCGACCTTAGTAAGGGAGGTATTGTTTCTTTTTATCGTCCGACAATATGAAAGAAAGGTATTGTTTTCGCACCAAATTTCACATTTGAAGATTTTAACATGAATCATATATTTTGTTAATAGAAATAAGTATTTTTAGCATGATGTCTGTCCGTCTGTCCGTCCGTCCATCTGTCCATTGTGTGACCGTATAGACGTGTATAGCTTGAAGGGCTCACCAGATTTTGATAAAATTTGGTATATTTACTTAATGCATCAGTAGCATGAATTCATCAACTTTTGGTATATATCCGGAAACCGGAAGTGGTAGTTTACAAAGTATTTATTTTATATTCATTGTCAGAAATTTCTCACTTAAAATATAGTAGTAATTAATAATTTAGTAATTAAACTCAAAATAAAAACCAAATTTCACATGAGGAGATTTTTTACATATCTCCACGAATCATGCACTTTTGTGTTGGTTTTATCCTCGGGAAAATCATCTTCATTAGGTTTTTCTTAATTTAAAATTATATAACGTCACCCAGCTCTTCATGACGTCACAGCCAGCTCCTACTTATATATTATAAATAAAATAAAATTAAAAATATTTATGTTATATCCATATCTGTTTTTTATTGCATTACTAGATACATTTAAATTATTTGAAATTGTTTCTGTAGCTGGAAATTAATTTATTTCAAACCGTCGGTCGGTTCTGTGCCTGGCCACAGAGGTCAACTTATTATATTTATTATTAAATCTTATTTTTATTAAGGAACATATTCAAATAATTTTGATGTTTTTTTTCTGAATCTAACCGCGTCCTCTAACTCCCACTATCATCTACCAGGTAGTCCTTTCTTGGTCCCCTCTTTGTTCATTCCCCTTCAATCCTGAACGGCTGGCAAACACCTCGGCCATTCACCAGTCAAGTGTAAGTGAATCTAACAAGAAAAGTATATGATAGGCACACACTTCTCAGTAATTTTACAAACAAACTTATCTTAATTACAAATAAATAAATAAATAAAATATTAATTTATTAATTAAAGATCTATATAATCACCTTAGTTATAGAAATTAACAAAATTGAGACAAAATTATTTGATTTAAATAATATTTTTTTTACATTATACATTTTAATATATATATATATATATATATATATATATATATATATATGTTTATGTGTGTGTGTGTGTGTGTGTGTGTGTGACTTATTATATAAATACTTATTTATTTTCTTTTTGACAAAAAATATTAATAAGCTATTTCATAAAATAATATTTGAGATATTTTTTATTGTTTTTCTATCGTTTTAAATAAATTAATGGGATGTTATTTTTTTTTTTTTAATTTATTATTTTTTAATTTTGTTTTTTATTTTATCATTAAAAATATTTGTTAATGTAATCATAATTATTTTAATATTTCAAATTAAGTCAACATATTAAAAAATTTATTTATATATTATATATTTATTATTAAAAAAACAAATTAGATAACAAACATTTATATACCATATCATTTTATTCAAATTTATTTTATTAACTTCTTAAGAATTATTAAATATAGTTTGGTATATTATGCATAATATATTAACAGATTTCTATATATTTTAAATGATAGCCTTCCTTTTTTTACTATCTCGCCAGAGATAGTATTGCGATCACGAAAATTTTCGATGTTGAGATTTTGATGTTTTTATACGTTTTGAAGGTTCCTGAATCATTTTCACTAAGGTTGAGAAAAATGTCTGTGTATGTGTATGTGTGTGTGTGTGTGTATGTAGACAAGATTACGCAAAAACGGTTTGAGCTAGAATGATGAAATTTGGTACATGAGCATTATTCAAAATTCGTTGTTTTCTATCAACTTTTGAGAAATGTAGCTCAACCGGAAGAGGGTCATTACCTACAACGTTTTGATTTTTTTTCCTCTAAAGTGACCGTAAAAATAAAGATATATGTTTGATAATTTTTCACATGATTAAAGATTGTATAAAACTGCTATATATAGAATTTCAGCTTGATTGATTCGCTGAAATTACCAGAATTAATTTTTTAACACTGCAATTCTCACGCGCCAACATGTGACGTGGTGCCATCAACAAAAAGCCAAACATGCGCTGGTTTAATATTTATTATTTATAATTTATAATTAATTAAATTTAATTCAAATATAATATATTATGTTATTTAATCCAATTCAAATTGCGAGATAGTCGAGCGGAGACACTCCAGCTAATTTAATTAACAAGACGTGCTATGAAACCACGATAATACGTAAATACTCAATGCTTAGCCAATTTTATTTAAATTAAAATTAACTTTGCTAGAAACACAGATTGTGCAAGAATATTCATGCATAAATGTTATATACTGTTTTTATAGTAACTAATTTCGTAGCAAAATCCGGTATACCTTGTCCACCCTTTATATAATTAATTATTTAACACTGTAAATATAAAGATGGTTAAATTGTAATGGAATCTAGAAATTACAACTCGTTGTAGAAAAAATAGCTTCTATTTTTATTTTAATGGTACTTTTTTTACCTTAATAAGTGCATAATAATCCATGTCCTTTATTTTAGATAATTTTATAGATGTAAATCTTTTGTTCTTTATATAATATAAAATTATAATAGGTATTATTTATTATCTGAGAATTTATTATTAATCAACCCCATTAGTAAATGACCTTTGATATACAAAGCATTAATAACAAATCACTTTATGCACTGAGATTCATTTAATAAGCCAATTATTTAAAGTAGAATTCCAAATTGCATCAAATATTACAATTAATGATGATTTCATTAGCGTCAAAAGTTAATTCATATCTAAAATCTCATTTAATGTTAATCTCTGATCTTTAATTCAATATTTCAACCACAAAATTTTGTTGAATATCAACTTGCAATCAATTTTGTTTTCAATCATTTTTTATTACTATTAATATTGCGATCACGAAAATTTTCGATGTTGAGATTTTGATGTTTTTATACGTTTTGAAGGGTCCTGAATCATTTTCACTAAGGTTGAGAAAAATGTCTGTGTGTATGAGTGTGTATGTAACCAAGATTACGCAAAAACGGTTTCAGCTAGAATGATGAAATTTGGTACAAGGGCATTATTCAAAATTTGTAGTTTTCTATCAACTTTTGAGAATTGTAGCTCAACCGGAAGAGGGTCATTACTTAAAACGTTTTGATTTTTTTTCCTATAAAGTGCCCGTAAAAATAAAGATATATGTTTGATAGTTTTTCACATGATTAAAAATTTTATAAAACTGCTATATATAGAATTTCAGCTTGATCGAATCGTTGAAAGTACCGGAATTAATTTTTTAACACTGCAAATCTCACGCGCCAACACGTGACGTGGTGTCATCAACAAAGAGCCGAACATGTGCTGGTTTAATCAATATTATTTATTAATTTTAATTTATAATTTATAATTAATTAAATTTAATTTAAATATAATATATTATGTGTTATTTAATTCAATTCAAATGCGAGATAGTCGAGTGGAGACTCTCCAGCTTATTTTTTATAATTTTATCATTTATTGTATTTAGTTAACATCTATCTTATATATAAAATTCTCGTGTCACAAAACTTTGAAATGATACTCCTCCGAAACGGCTGGACCGATTTTTATGAAATTTTTTATGCATATTCAGTAGGTCTCAGGGCATGTCAGACTTCTTTTATTAAACCGCTAATTGGTAAGGTGTGTCCAGGGAGTCCTAATTAATTAAAAATAGTTTAGTTACCATACTAGATCATAGAGGCGCTGGTGGCGAAAATTTGACATCTTATATATATCCTGATAGGAGACTTGTAAACAAAAGTGGTTCCTGGCTGAGCGTCTTCTTATGACTTTGCACCCTCAGTTCGAAACTCGCAAAGGCACATTTTTTTCTTTAAGTATTATATATTTTTTTTACAAATTTATTAATTTTTATTATTTTAATATTTTATTAAATTATTTTATTTTATTAAATTAAATTTTATTATTAAATTTTATTTTATTATTAAATTTTATTTTATTATTTTATTTTATTAAATTAAATTTTATTATTAAATTTTATTTTATTAAATTAAATTTTATTATTAAATTTTATTTTATTAAATTAATAATTATGTCAATTAATTTTTCTGCATAAATAAACATATATAAAAAACTATAGAGATGGGATGGTTATAGCTCAGAATAGGGACACTCGGGGGGGTACAGGGGGCGGAGCCCCCGTCTAGGTGTGGAGAGCGCCGAAGGCGCTCGGAGCAGCTAGTATATATATATATTTGATTTCTTGAAGAAGGTATTCTATAGTTAAAAAAAAACGTTTTGTGATCATGAAAGAAAGAAGAAACCTGGATAATTTCTTCCACTTAACGAAACACCTGAAATATCGTCTACTTCAACTAATAACAATTGAAGAAAAAAAAACAGAAGAAGACAAGTCATGGTCATTCATTTTGTCTTTTGTTTTTTTTTTTTAAATTAGAATTTCAACCTGAGATGAAAGTCATTGTGAACAAATCATCCATCCATTTTCAATAATTAATAAAATTTTATAATAAGAATGATTATTTTACTTTCTATTTATCTCATTCACCTTTTTAATAAATATTTTATGTATATAGCTTTTTATGAGTCTCATAAACTGTATGAACTGTATGAATAACTGTATATAATAATAATATTTTTATAAATGAACCATATTTCCAATTTTCGTTGTACTAGTATCCTAGTCTTATCTCAGTTAATTTTATGGAAACATTATTTTTTTCTACTTAAGGTCCATTTCCTCACATCTCTCTCTCTCTAAATTTTATTTGATATTGATTAATATTGTTTTTTATATTGATTCAAGAGTTCACATTAAAGGATTTTTGTTACCTATTACATGATTGTATCTAACAAGAAGCAGACGAGAGGGGATAACTGGTCTCTACAAGCAGAATTAATAATAATAACAATTAAATGATAATAAAATGATGAAAACGAAACAAAATTACAAGGTCTATTAAAAGAAAAGGTAAATTTTGAATTTTCGCGGGATGTATACGTTCCATTATTGATTTTTTTTGTTATGTTGGTACACATATGTTTCTCATATGTTGAACTTATCAGCCATTTTGGATTAGTAGTTTGTTTTTGACAACTGAAAAAGATATGCAATTCGGCTCAAATGATCGGAATTGTGGAAAAACAAATCGTGGAGATTCTGCATCACCATAATGCACCAACTCACACATCATTCCTGTTCGTGATTTTTTGGCCAAAACTAAAGGGACCAATGAAAGAACAGCGTTTTGGCACAATTGATGAGATAAAGTCGAAATCGAAGAACGAGCTGAAGGCCAAGACCGAAAAGCGCATTTCAGAAGTGCTTCGACGATTGGAAGAAGCGTTGGCATAATTATATTATATCTGAGGGGAATTACTTTGAAGGGGACAAAATAGATATTGATGAAGAAATAAATTATTTTAGAAATAATTAAAAATTCTCCTTTTCTTTTGAACAGACCTCGTACACTTGTAAAGCACTTGTTTAAATAATTTTCTTAAAATTTAAATACAGAATCTGAATTTAAAACTTGTACACAAAATATCTTTAGCTAGATTATTTTAATTATTATTTCAAAATATTTGTGAATTGTCTTATTTCTTAAATAAAAAAAAATCTTTTTATATTTATTGTTTTTAAATTTATTTTTCCTCAAAAAAATTAATTATGCCATTTATTTAAGATTACTGTTTACAATAATTATATTAAATCGTATAATTTATTTATATAATTTATCAATTTATTCTAATTTGTTATGTAACTTAAAATAAATAAATACTAGTATATATATATATATATATATACAGAAGAGGTAAGTGGTTAAAATTCAAGTTGTTATATTTGAGGTAGATAGATACGAAAATTCTATTTAATGCTAGAAAATAATAATAATTTTGAAAAAAAAAATATTGTTTCATTTTGTTTTCTAATATTGATGGAAACGATAGAGAGAGAGAAATTGAAAATGATTAGTTTGTTCAAAGCAGGACAGCCCCTAGGGCCGTAGATCCGGGATTATTCGTGCCGTGAAGTGGAACATTTAAAACTATTTTTACTCTTGTCGAATTATTTGTCCATACCATCACATAAGATACAATGTTTAGCCAAAACAAATCCGTTTATGTACCACTTTTCAAATTAAATTTTTTTATAAGCTGAATAAAATTTCTAGGAAAGTGATTAAGGCTTTTGATGAATATAATTTGCCCATTTTGCATTAATCTTTTTGAAAGTTTTCTGAATATTAACCAAAATCTAGTAAATTTATTTTCTTTTATCGATTTGTTAGTTTAATCTATCAATTCGTGAGCCACAAAATTAAAAATATTATAAATATTAACCATAGTTAAGATTTATTAAATATATACAATATTACTTATATTACTTGGCGAAGTCAATAAATATAAAAAAAAAAATATTAATTTATTATAATTTAATATATATATATATAAATATACCTGTCGGTCTAACAAAGCACACTTTTTTTTTTTTTTGTAAAACTAAAGATTTCCGAAAGATCACAAATTTTAACGTGGCTTCATTTTTTTATTGCATTTTTTTCGATGTCAAGGAGTTTGAATCGATGATGTCGTTCTTTCCCTCTGAGTTCCGAAACTAAGGCATGATATTGCGCCTATATCGTGTTTAAAGTTTAATTTTTTGTTTCTTTCTATTTCTTTTCTTTATCTCCTACTATATATATATATATATATATATATATATGTTTCATCTAGTATTTATTATTAAATTTTTTTCATAGAAATACACTTTTTTCTGCTATCAATGGATGTCAAACAAAAACTAAAAGACCCAGCTGGTTCAAATTTTGACAGGAGTCAGCTGACAGTTACCTGCTAACAGGAGCAGTGTTGCCATTCCATTTAAGAGTCACAAAATTTTAATATAAAAGTCACGGACCTGCCCTCGTACATTTCCAACATCATTGAAAGACAAATTCTTCTTCATAAAATCGTTTTTGGCCTCGATTTCAATCGCTTATCAGAATTGCATTATCTTCATCATCTTTTGAATCTTCTTGGCTTCTTTTCTTCACGACTTCTTCATCTTCATCTATCGTTTCGACAATCAACTCATCTGTTCAAATAAACAGTCGCATTTTCTTTATTCTTCACTCTTACACCTCATTATTTAATTATATTCATTTTTTAATCATAAAACACATTCTTTCATTAGATATAAGGAACTTTAAAATATTTACATAAATAGAATAACATAAATTTAGTAAATTTAGATTTAGTTTTGTAGAATATAAATTAATTTAAATAATTTCATATTAAATTGTAAGTTAAAATATAATTCATTATATATATATATATATCGAATAATATATTTAACTATTTTATTAACAATTAATAGATCTTTTATTTCTTTTTAAATATTTCTTTTTATATATCGATAGATACGTTCTTAATTAATTAAAAATTATTAGTAAAAGTTATTAGTAAATAAGTTGACCTGTGGCCAAGTCCGAACCGACCAACGGTTTGAAGTAAATTAATTTCCAGCTACAGAAACAATTTCAAATAATTTTAATATATCTATTATTGTAATAAAAAACTGATATGGATACATAAATAATAAATATAAACATTTTTAATTTTATTTTATTTATAATATATATGCAAGACCAGGCTGTGACGTCATGAATGGCTGGATGACGTCATATAATTTTAAATCAAGAAAAAACTAATAAATATGATTTTCCCGAAGATAAAACCAATACAAAGTGCATGATTCGTGGTGATATATGAAAAAATCTCCTCGTGTGAAATTTGGTGTGAAAATAACCCTTTCCTTCCTATCGTCGATCGCTAATACTACCACTTCCGGTTTCCGGAATTGCACCAAAAGTTGATCAATTCATCCCACTGATGCATTAAGTAAATATACCAAATTTCATCAAAATCGGTTGAGCCGTTCAGGCTGTACACATCTATACGGACGGACGGACGGACAGACGGACAGACGGACGGACGGACAGACATCATGCTAAAAATACTTTTTTCTGTTTAGAAAATGCATGATTCGTGGAGATATGTAAAAATCTCCACATGTGAAATTTGGTGTGAAAACAATACCTCCCTTACTATCGTCGGTCGGTAAAAATGATTAATTATATATTAACGAAATGACTTAAATCAGAACTTTAAAATTTATAAGTTTAATCTTTGCCCCATTTTTTATTAATTTTTTAATATTTATTTATTTAATAAATCTTAATATTTAAATTTGAGTTCATATTCAATTCGTGCTAATGCATAATAATTAGAAAGAACAAATATAGCTATTAAATAGGAGAGAGATTAAGTGTATATTAGAAACATTCCTTAATATATTATTATTATTAATTCCTGGAAACCTATTTTCTCACAATTCTACATATTTTGCATTTTATTCATTGAGAAAATAGAAATATATATATATTGTTTGATAAAATTTATTAGACATGTTCAAAAGCAATAATTTGTTGTTATTATATTTTTACGAGTATTTTTTATTATAAAATGAGAGTTTATTTGAGTGGGATGATATTTTCATATTTGTTTGCACTCTTAAAAAGAAATGAGCAATAACAGAAATAGTATAAAATAAATATTTAATAAAACCAAATATGAATTATATTATAAATACTCCTACTAATAGAGTTTACCGCCTACTTGTTTAAGTTGTCCATCTTTTCGTTAATTTATAGTCTTATCTTATTATACTAGCAACAATTGTGAATATACCTAGTATATATATATATATATATTTATATATAGATTTGTATTTTTGAAATATTAAACACCTCGACGGATTTTTTGAATTTCACACCATAGATAATTTTTATAAAGAACATTGAAAAATTGATTTTATTAGTTTTTTTTAAATTTAAAATAAGGAATTTAAATGACGTCAGCAACTACGTCAGACCGAGCGCTTCCTAAAATACAAAATATTATAAATATAAATAAAATAAAATTACAAAATATATATTATGTTATATCCACAGGTCATACTTTTCTGACTTTCAGTGCATTAATACGTACGTGTATGTTTTATGTTTAATTTTTACTATCTCGCCAGAGATAGTATTGCGATCACGAAAATTTTCGATGTTGAGATTTTGATGTTTTTATACGTTTTGAAGGTTCCTGAATCATTTTCACTAAGGTTGAGAAAAATGTCTGTGTGTGTGTATGTGTGTGTGTATGTGTGTGTGTATGTGTGTGTGTATGTGTGTGTGTATGTATGTAGGCAAGATTACGCAAAAACGGTTTGAGCTAGAATGATGAAATTTGGTACATGGGCATTATTCAAAATTCATAGTTTTCTATCAACTTTTGAGAAATGTAGCTCAACCGGAAGAGGGTCATTACCTACAACGTTTTGATTTTTTTTCCTCTAAAGTGACCGTAAAAATAAAGATATATGTTTGATAATTTTTCACATGATTAATAATTGTATAAAACTGCTATATATAGAATTTCAGCTTGATTGATTCGCTGAAATTACCAGAATTAATTTTTTAACACTGCAAATCTCACGCGCCAACACGTGACGTGGTGCCATCAACAAAAAGCCAAACATGCGCTGGTTTAATATTTATTATTTATTATTTATAATTTATAATTAATTAAATTTAATTTAAATATAATATATTATGTTATTTAATCCAATTCAAATTGCGAGATAGTCGAGTGGAGACACTCCAGCTAATTTTAATTTATGTTCCTTTAAATTATTTGAACGGCCTCTCGGTGAACTAGGTAGTATATGTATAAATAAGAGAAAAGATTATATAAAAATAATAATAATTATAGACAATTTATAAATGAATTTATATATTTATCAATAAAATCTTATTTTAATATCTATTTAATGAATTATAAAAGCTGAAAGGTAAGTAAAAAAGTAAAGTTAGAAAAAATAGAATAAAACTAAAAAAAAATCATTTTGGATAACTTTTTGATTAATTTTCATCATAATCTTCTTCTAATTTGGCACATTTTTCTCAGTGTTTTTTCAATTTTTTTTAAAGTCATCTAAAAAGTAAAAGTCTTGATGAAGATCACCTCATTCAATGTGAATCGATTGCTTGAATATTAGTAATACTCATAGCTCGTCATATGTTTATGAATTTGATTTGTTGATCATTCAAAACCATCTCGTAAATTACGGAGAAAGTTACTTACAGTGGGCATCATCATTTGTGGATGTACAGTCACGTTTAAACTTATTGTAAACAGAAGGAGATATATACTCTGAACTTTATCTAACTCAGCATTGTTTCTATTTCGGTGTTAAACTTCAAAAAAAAAAAAATCTGGAGTGACTCCACTCGTCTATCTCGCAAATTTGAATTGGATTAAATATCATGTATTCATTTAAATTAAATTAAATTAATTAAATTATAAATTAAAATTAATAAATAATATTTATTAAACCAGCGCATGTTTTGTTGATGGCACCACGTCACGTGTTGGCGCGTGAGATTTGCAGTGTTAAAAAATTAATTCTGGTACTTTCAGCCATTCAATCAAGCTGAAATTCTATATATAGCAGTTTTATACAATTTTTAATCATGTGAAAAATTATCAAACATATATTTTTATTTTTACGGTCACTTTAGAGGAAAAAACATCAAAACGTTGTAGGTAATGACCCTCTTCCGGTTTTATTTATTTTTTTTTATATCTATTATTCAGAAAATCTAAATCAATTTTATATATAAATTAGTTGGAGTGTCTCCACTCGACTATCTCGCAATTTGAATTGGATTAAATAACATAATATATTATATTTAAATTAAATTTAATTAATTAAAAATTATAAATTAAAATTAATAAATAATATTTATTAAACCATGTTTGGCTCTGTTAATGGCACCACGTCACGTGTTGGCGCTTCAAGTTAAAAATCCCTCCTTGCTTTTACACCCCTTTGTAATCTTCCCTTCCCTTTCAAATATAAATCATTAATAGTTAATTAATAGGAGAGATAATAATTTAATTATTATTATTTCAAGGTATTTATTGGTGGGCGTTAAGAGGGGTTTTTGTACAAGGTTTATTGACAAATTTTTAACATTTATGTTTGCAAAAGTTTTAGATTTAATTATGAATTTTTTCTAAAACTAAATATAGGTTATTTAAAATCAATGTTAATTGATATATAATTTAATTGAATGTAAATTTTAATATACATATGTTTCCCATATGAAAAAATAAAAATTAAATTAATTTTATAAAATCTATTTTATAGAAGGATTCAAAAAGTTTATTGTTTGCTAGGGTATAGCAAATATATTTTTTAATATTTAAAATTAATATTTTAATTATATATAAATTGTTTGTTTGTTTTTGATAAAGTTAAAATATCCAAGGAAAGGAATATAAGGAGTTTTAATGAATAATTCAAAAATTAATTTACTTATATACAAAAATATTTATTAAAATATAAAATTAAGAATACAATTATATTAATATAATATAATATTTACATAGGATTGGAGAAAAGTAATATTATATTTATTTTAAATTATTTATAACAAAATAAAAATTAGATATTATATAAAAGAATAATTAAATTCTTAAATTATAATAGTAATTTCTTTTTCTATGGACTACATTACTTGTTAAGTCCAGATTTCTTCTCCTGGTCCGCCGACGATTAATCGGGTGATTGATCACCGTCTCGATGTCATCCTCGTTCGGCGGAATATTTTCTTTATTTGCCATGATATCTAAAAAATTGATATCACCACCAACTAATCTTACCGGGGTTTCAATTCTTATGGATTCATCCTGGAAAACGTCGAAATGCCGTCTATGATGATAGTAATTGAGTCCTTCTTCTATGATATTGTGAAGAACATTCCACTCCTGTTTTAAATCCATTCTGAAATCAAAAAAAAAAAAAAACAAAAATAATTAATGATATATAATAAAATGAAGAGGATTGATGAGCGAAGAAATATTGAAAATAGTTTGGTTGTGTTGGTGAGAGAGAATTCCTTGTAGAGCAACTGCTTGCGAAGAGAGCTGAACACTGAATGACTCTCAACACAAATTTTAGGTATATATAGTCCCTTTTTAACAAAGGAATACAATTTGCATGGGTCATACAGAAACCTTTTGTATTGTTTTTTGTTTTGACCCTTTGAATAGACAACATTTTCAGGTAAATCTTTTCAATTCAAAATAAACAAAAATTTGAAAAAAAAAATATTTTTTTTTCTTTCCTATAATTTCATAAATATAATTGAAAATGTTTAGGCTATTTTTAAAATTTTAACATTTTGTAATATTTATGACTTTGTTCAATTTCTTATCTATTGTACATATTGTATCGATCACTCTCCTTTCTAGCAAAATACAAATAATTTAAAAAACTAAAATTCATTGTTAAATGAACAATCCAAAAGGAATTTCTTAAATTAAAAAAAAATTTTAAAAATTGACAATGATAAAAAAATAAAGAATGAGAAACTTACATTTATTATGATTTTGAACCGAAATTAAGTTAAAGTATCCTTTTTCAAAACAAAATCAAAATTAGCTGGCGTGTATCCATTCGACTATCTCGCAATTTGAATTGGAATAAATAACATAATATATTATATTTAAATTAAATTTAATTAATTATAAATTATAAATTAAAATTAATAGAGAATATATTTTAAACCAGCGCATGTTTGGCTCTTTGTTGATGGCACCACGTCACGTGTTGGCGCGTGAGATTTGCAGTGTTAAAAAATTAATATTGGTACTTTCAGCGATTCAATCAAACTGAAATTCTATATATAGCAGTTTTGTACAATTTTTAATCATGTGGAAAATTATCAAACATATATCTTTATTTGTACGGTCACTTTAGAAGAAAAAAAATCAAAACGTTGTAGGTAATGACCCTCTTGAGCTACTTTTCTCAAAAGTTAATAGAAAACTATGAATTTTGAATAATGCCCATGTTCCAAATTTCATCATACTAGCTCAAACCGTTTTTGCGTAATCTTGGTTACATACATACACACACACACACACAGACAGACATTTTACTCAACCTTAGTGAAAATGATTCAGGAACGTTCAAAACGTATAAAACATCAAAATCTCAACATCGAAAATTTTCGTGATAGCAATACTATCTCTGGCGAGATAGTAAAAACTTTAATAACTCATTTCTTTGAATATTACCTAGATTTTCTTGATCTCGTAAACTTTTATTTATTTCAAATAGTTTCATAATTTTTATCACGTTGACTGAGTAACCTTCGTATAAGATTCCATAAAGAAAAATTCCCTTATCAGGTTTGGGTATCGAACCTTAATTTACGAGATAATTGACAGACCTACTACTTACCTGAAGAGTCTGAAATTTAATAATTATTTCATTAATTAATTTAATTACTTTCAGGTCAGAAAAAGAGAAAATTCATCTCTTTTCATATATCTACTATGATTATTATAGCAAATATTATACAAATAAGAATTATAATAGTATAAAAGAAATGTTCACAAGGTTAGTTGGATATCACACACCCGAAGTTTCTTGGTAGACGTCAGACGCACTTTTTGGAAAATTTTACGTGCTACCTCACTATATAAAAAGAACAATTCAATTTTAAATAATTTTTAAATAGTCATAGATTTATAGTAGTAAAATAGTATCCTTCTTTGTATAATATATCTAAATTTCTATATCTTTCAAAAATATACAGAGTACAAAAAGTTTTATTAACTTTAATATATTAAGCTTTTTTACCGACCGACGATAGTAAGGGAGGTATTGTTTTCACACCAAATTTCATATGTGGAGATTTTTACAAATCTCCACAAATCATGCACTTTGTATTGGTTTTATCCTCAAGAAAAATCATCTTTATTAGTTTTTTCTTAATTTAAAATTTTATGACGTAATCCAGCCATTCATGACGTCACAGCCTGGTCTTACATATACTTATATTATAAATAAAATAAAATTAAAAATATTTATGTTAAATCCATATCTGTTTTTTATTACATTAATAGATATATTAAAATTATTTGAAATTGTTTCTGTAGCTGGAAATTAATTTACTTCAAACCGTCGGTCTGTTCGGACCTGGCCACAGGTCAACTTATTTTTTATGAAATATATTTACATTAAATTAAAATTATATCACATTCGGCAAACAATTTTAAATTTAAATAGAACCATTTACATTAATACGCCACCTCCTTGTTTTTTTTTTTTCAAAATATGATAATTTCACTAATGAACTTCTTACTAATATATTTGTAATTTTTTTTTTAAATTTTCATTAAGATCTTTGAATAAAATTAAGCTTATTGATTTAATAGAATTAATAGAATTAAACTTATTGATTCTATTTAAGATTTATACTAAAACACCACTAATTTTAAAAATTAATATTTGTTTATTTTATTTTATTTTAATATGTATTTTATTTGAAATAATTTGTAGTAGAGCGCTCACCTCTGCACTCCCCGCTCGCCCCTCTCCAAGCCCCTCCGCCGCCTGAACTGACCTCCTCTTGCCGGCCGGCTGACTCGAACGCATTTAGTTCCCCTTCCATGCTGAGTGTAGGACCCTAAGCGGCGTCTCCACTGAAATCATCCCTTAATCATCCCTTAATCAAGAATTAATTGTAATTTTATTATTTATTTTTATTAATTAAAAGGAAGATTAGTGAACTTAAAAAAAAAAATATTTCAATAAAAATTAAATTTTATAAAGTGCATTTTTATAATTTTTTATTCATATCCCCAAATAAATTTATAAATTTTTCATTCAAATCTTTGAAAAGAATTAATCTTAAATATTCTATCAGATCTCATTAATTAAATTTTATTAAAAGTTAAATTAAAATTATTTAAAAATTAAAAAATCATATACAAAATTTTATTTTTCTTTAAATATATTTATTGAAATATTTTTTAAATTTCAATATTCATATTAATCCTATTAAAACTTATTTATTTAAAAAATATCAAGATGTTCTGATTATTTTCAAAATTCATATAATATAATTATAAATCAAAAAAATATAAATTTCTTATATTCATATAGGAATATTTAATTTTAAATATTCTATATATTCTTTCTAATCTCATTATCGCTCACACCGTTCCTTTCAAATCTCATATGAATATTGTTTTGTCAATTTCATATTATTATAACACTTTTGAAAAATGAATAATATTTCTATTTTTACCTATATTACCTATATATCAAGTAAACAGAATAAAATCTTCGTGAAATTAATAATATAATCATAATTACTTTTCTAATGTTTTTTTTTCTAAGATATTTTTATAATATGTCTAATAAATGCGTATTATAACTTATTTTTATCATGGTTCTATAAAGGATGTAAAATAATTTTAGTATTTTAATATTACAGAAATAAGATAATATTTTTAAAAATCTATACACTTTTTTAATCCTATTAATATTATTGATTTATTTATTTATATCTTATTTTTTTTATTTCCTATATATATAATATAAATATCTAATCTTAATTATTTTTTTCTTTATCGAGGCAAGAGTGATGGGCATCAATTCAAGTCTACGAGCTGTTCTTCGAGTTTAATCTGCGAGAAATATCAACCCTTTATTAACTCCGAGGTCAGTATTTATTATTAATTTTATTTTTAATTCAATTTAAATTTATTAATTATAAACTAATAAGTTATTTTTCTTCTTATATTTCATGTTTCAATCTTCGTTCCTGCTACTGAATGTTGATTTGAATTCTTGATTATCTTCTCCATCCTTCATGACGATGAAATGATTGAAATACAGCTCTCCAAATGTAAGTAATAATCGTTATTTATTTAGCATGGCGCACTTTAAAATGAAAATGTAAATATAATATTTAAAGTAAAGTTTAATATAATATAGAAAGTAGAATTAAATTACAATGATTTTTTGCTTTTGATAATATTCATTAGGAGATTACAGAGAAATATATTAAATTATATAAAAGAATTTAGTGAAATTAGGGAATTTCAGAGTACATCTTTCAAGAAGAAGCATTGATAAAGGAGGCAGAAGAGACAAAGGTATTTTTAGAATTAGTAGGTTTCGATGCGTTATACTGGGAGGGTGGCTATTTTTATATATATATATATATATATAGTTGTTAGGAATTTTCAGGTGGTTGCCTCCTACATCCATGCATGTTCTCATCATACTAATTCATAGATTAGATTAGAATTAATAAATAAATAAAATGTGGGTGGATAAAACAAATGCCATGCTATTATTGAAGGGATGGATTGCATGAATTGCATGTCAGGTCTGAATTGTGCCTTTTTGTATTACTGAGAGTGTATTTGAGGTGGATTGAATGAACGGGAATTCGGGAAGGTAATTCAGCACAGTTCCGAAATGGGATTAGCCTGAACAGGAACAAATTGTTGGTTACCTTTTGAGCGCAGGGCTTTTTCGATTAGCATGGGCCTTCCATCCATATTGATGGAGGCTATGCACTCCCTTACTAGGTAGGTTTTATTTCAGGTTGCCCCGAATGTCGCGATTTCATTTCGAAATCCAAAAAATCAAAGGCACTCTCAGCTGATTCAAAGAGGCTACAGACCAAACGCCTTATTTTTTTTTAATCTTTTTTTTTAAGGCAAACTTTCTTTATTAATACTTTTTCTAAATTTCGGAAGGCGAGGCTTGGAAGGGCTAATTTATGGGGAAAGGAGGAGGCCCTATTAAATATTCAATTGTTTTTTTTTAATTTAATTAATAATAAAAAATAATTGAATATCGCGATTATTTTCTCTAACTTTTTATTTTCATTTTGAAATATACAATTTCATAATTTAAACTTTGATATAATTTAAATATTTCACTATTTAGGTAAAATTAATTATTATTATAATTTCTCAATTTAAAATTAAAATGCATACATCACAAAAAAAATCATATATATTGTAAAAATATAACTCTTTTTCATTATTATTTCTTTTTAACTTACCAAATATAAAAATATTTTATTTTTTTTTATTATGGAAATTATTTCATATGAATATAAATATATTGTAATCGAATATATCTATACTCAATAATAATTTAATATTAATAAATTATCAAATTTTTTCCTTATCATTGTACTGATAAATCATATTTGGAATCAAATAAAATATAAATAAATAAATTATTAAATGAACCCATATACAATTTTTATTATTAAACTAGCTGCTCCGAGCGCCTTCGGCGCTCTTCACACCTAGTCGGGGGCTCCGCCCCCTGTACCCCCCGAGTGATACATTCTATTTGGTTGAAAGTCTGTATGTAAAAGGTTTTCATCCATTATGTTTCAATCAGTATAAGTAGATAAGACATTTATTTGTTTTCTTGTAAAATATATTTTAATTTAATCAGTAAATTAATTATATATTATTATTGTATATGTTATATTTATCTAACTCTGTGTCTCTACAGTTTTCGAAAGTTCTTAGCCGCAGCATCCACATTTCTCTAAGCGTCCCTATCCTGAGCTACACCCATCCTTCCCATGTCCTTTCCTTCATTGTCCACTCACCTTGGTCTTTGGTCTTCCACCGGATGTTTCCCAATCGGTTTCTCCCAATTTCTAGCTTCTCCCATTCCAGCTACGTCCCCTTCCCATCTCAGCCTTCTCGATTTTATAACCTTAACTATATCTGGAGATCATGCCATTACTCGTTATGCCATCTCCGCCATCCCCCTGTGACCTCATCTTCCTTTGGCCTATAAACGCTGCAAACAATACTAATCTCACAAATACTCTGAATCTACTCTCGTCTCCCAGGGTCATCGATAGGGTGACCAAACGTCCCGTTTTTCCGGGATTGTCCCGTTTTTAGGTGCTCTGGTGGGTGGATAATGTGGGAAAGGAAATGAGGGTTGTAGCTCAGAATAGGAATACTTGAGGGGGGTCTGTGGTTGCTGCGGCCAAGAACTTTCGAGTTCCGTAAAGCCACAGAAACAGATATATAGATAGATAAAACATAAAGTTCATTCACTAATCCCACACGATTTTTGATCTGATTAACTAAAGTAATTACCAAGGTAATTTGGTAATTTTGATTTAGAAATATGATTTAATAAATTCATTTTTAACCATGATTGATTTAATAAAATACAAATGAAGAGTGATTTGTTAAGTAGTAGTCTATGAAATTTATTATAAAAATTATCTAAAATTTGATCATATTTAAATTCTTTAAACCGGTCCTTCCAATATCTCATATAAAATATATTATTAGATTATATATAAATTATAAAATTATCCTATAAATTTCACACATATTGATTATATTCATTGATGAAAGAATACCTTTCAAATATATTCTATTATTCTATTATTAATTATAATAAAAATATGAATTAATATAGTTTTAAGAAAGTGATATTTTCTTTTACATTTTAACAGTGTTGTACCTAGAACTTTTGCCGCCCGGGGCGATCTCCTGTTTGCCGCCCTTTCTATTATAAGTCAATTAAATAGTGGTTTTTATAAATTAATACACATAAATAAATTATTAAGTTATTTAATCAATATTAATTAATACACAGAGAGTAAATTTTTTTACACATATTTGTAGGCACTCGTAAACATATTTATATAATATTTACTCTTCTAGCTTTCATACTAGAAAAATCGTGTATAATGCTCTCAAAATTTATATTATTTGTAATTTCTTGTTCTATTGACAATATTGCAAGATTTTGTAGTCTTAATTGACTCATTGTAGAACGAAGATAATTTTGCCGAACAAAATCTTAAAGATGTGTTTACGAATTCAACGAATTTTAATGAATACAATAAAATAAAATTATTATCCTGTTCTTGGAATTAGAATTCAAATTTACACTAAAATGCATTTATATACACCGAGGAATAATATTCGAAATCATATAGTTGATCATAATTTATATAAATCAAATAGTAAACTTATAATAATCATAATAATCATTTATTATTCAAGAAAGAAAAAAAATAAATATGAAATGAATAAGTTGCTTTTTACAACTATAACTAAATATAAAAAAATGCCGCCCCAAGATAAGTGCCGCCCGGTGCGGACCGCACCCACCGCACCCCCCTAGGTACGCCACTGCATTTTAAATAATTTTTGAATCCAGTTATTTTAATTCAAGTTTAATCATGAATGTTGAAATTTTTCAAAGAAGATTATAGGAGTATATAATTACTTGTAATTACCTGTTAGAATCATTTAATTCAGAAACGTTATCAAATTATTGATAGTTGAAAATTGTTATATTCAAGAATTGAAATATTAAATTTAAAAAAAAAAACAGAAATTTTACTATATGTTAAATTAACTGAGCATTTTTACTATCTCGCCAGGGATAGTATTGCGATTTTGAAGTTTTTATACTTTTTGAAGGTCCCTGAGTCATTTTCTCTAAGGTTTGTGACATGGTGTCATCAACAAAGAACAAAACACGCGCTTGCGCGTGTTGATTTCTTCTGTTTGAGAAGCCAGTTTAAAATTAAATTGAAATTAATTATGATAAAAGTTAAATGCAGCTAAAAGCTATTGAAAACAAATGCTATTTCATAAATTTGTTCAATTCTCAAAAATATAGTATTAAGCCAAAGTCCTTATTTCAATAAAATGTTATCAGTGAAAATTATGTTAAAAACCTTAAATCCTATGATCGGATAACATAAAATTTTAATTAATTTTCAAATATAGAAAAAAGCTTCATTATCCAATTCAAATTTGCGAGATACTCGAGTCGAGACACTCCAAATTTTGTTTAATTATATATAATTCTTATATTTATATTATTAACTTCTTAAATTTTTAAATTGATTTGTTCATATTACAAATAACACTAAATTTTCTTTGGACATTAAGTAATTATATTTAAAAATGTATTAGACTTTATTGTAAGAAAAATTCCATTCTTTTTCCATTCATGATTATTAGGCCATCGTTAACATACGCTATCCACGTTTGGCAACGCCATATTTCAAATTCTAATAGAATAAAAATGGAAATAATATAATAAACAAATATTAAGTTATTTAGCACAAATTCTCTACTTAAAATTGATATGCAAATTTTAAGAGAAACATCAGTTTAGATCAGAGGTGGCCAACCCAAATGATTTTGCTGGCCACTTTTGAAATGCATCATAACTTCGAGGGCCGCATATAAAATTATTCATACCCATATTAGATTTAGACCCATTATAGATATTGTTTGGTGTGACAAATTGAAAAATAATGAATTTTTATTATGTTTACTATTATTTTTACATATAAACATATATATTATTATAATAATAATGATACTGAATGCACATTGTAAAAAATATATAATACTAAAAATAAAAAAAGAAACAACGAAATAAAAAAAAAGAAATCATTTATTTCACTAGTGCGATATTTGTTTCATGAGGGCACAGAATATAAAAGTGTGATGAATCTCGCGGGCTGCAAAAATGTTTACGGCGGGCCGCGGGTTGGCTACCCCTGCTTTAGATGAATATCTAAAAAAATTACTAATCTTTTAGAAACAATCTTGTTAGTTGTGAATGAATAATGCAATCAACCACTGTGCCGCGGCACTTTAGTGTGGTAAAACGTTTTTGGGATTAGGCTCTTAAACATTTCCGACTTTTTTCTAAATTTTTTCAATATGGTTCTAAAAAAGGTAAACCGTTTTTGGGACCACTTTTTTCAATATGGTAAACTTTTACACTTATCTTTTTCTTTGTGGGCCGCCAAATTTTTATACGGTTAAAAGTGTGCCGCGGTAAAAAAAAGGTTGATAACTACTGGGATAGTGGATGATACGTATAATACATATGAATTTTGAATATTATTAATTTCTATTTTAATTGCATTTCCATAGATATTTCTAGTGGTAATTAATTTTGATTTTTCATGTTGGTGCCAATTATCTTTTTAAATGTCATCAAATCTATTCATTTTTATGTGTCAAATGATTTTTCTTGCCATTTCTCTCTTTCCCTCTCTCTCTTTCTCTCTTATTTAGGTAACAAGAAAAGTAGAGATACGTGTCTGGGATTAGATGAACATTTCATTTATAATCTTTACGTGTTTGCTATCTAAATGATAAATGGGTGAATATTTTTCAATATAAGATTAAGTTTAATTAAGCTAAGACAACATTCCCAGTCCCCTAAAGATATTTTTTTTTATCAAGATATAAGATTTAGAAATGATGTTTATATTTTAGTAAGAAAAAGTAGAAGGTATTAGAAAATTCTGGTTCAGAATTTGAAAATAGAAAATATACTCTCACAGTTTCTCATAATTAATATTTTAATAATAATAATAAAAATAGAGAATAGATCGTCAATTTGAAATAAATTAATTTTCAAACAACATTATATATATATATATATAGGGTGACCAAACGTCCCGTATTTAGGTGCTCTGTCCTGGCGTCCCGAAAAAAGTCTTCGGGACAGTCTATTGTCCCTTTTTACCGACCGACGATAGTAAGGGAGGTATTGTTTTCACACCAAATTTCACATGTGGAGATTTTTACATATCTCCACGAATCATGCATTTTCTTAACAGAAAAAAGTATTTTTAGCATCCTTCTGTCCGTCTATCCGTCCGTATAGATGTGTACAGCCTGAACGGCTCAACCGATTTTGATGAAATTTGGTATATTTACTTAATGCATCAGTGGGATGAATTGATCAACTTTTGGTGCAAATCCGGAAACCGGAAGTGGTAGTATTAACGATCGACGATAGGAAGGGAAGGGTTATTTTCACACCAAAATTCACATGAGGAGATTTTTTTATATATCACCACGAATCATGCACTTTGTATTGGTTTTATCCTCGGGAAAATCATATTTATTAGTTTTTTCTTGATTTAAAATTATATGACGTAATCCAGCCATTCATGCATGACGTCACAGCCTGGTCTTGCATATATATTATAAATAAAATAAAATTAAAAATGTTTATATTTATTATTTATGTATCCATATCTGTTTTTTATTACATTAATAGATATATTAAAATTATTTGAAATTGTTTCTGTAGCTGGAAATTAATTTACTTCAAACCGTCGGTCGGTTCGGACCTGATCACAAGTCAACTTATTTTTTAATATTTAGGATATTTCGTACATTTTTTCAAAATTTTTTGGTTCTAAAAAAAAGGTAAAAATGTCCCTGTTATATGGTCACCCTATATATATATATATATATTTATGAAGTATAAAAAAAATTTAAAACTTGAATTAAAATGACTAAATTATATTATCTTGGTTTTTATTTTTAGATTAATTACTCAATCATTAATTACTTTCCGTCAATGAATATAAAATTAATACTTTGTAAACTACCATTTCCGGCATCCGGATATACACCAAAATTTTATCAAAATTCGTTGAGCCGTTCGAGCTACACACATCTATACGGACGGACAGACGGACAGACATCATGAAAAAAATTTTCTTCTAACTATTAGAGAAACATTTTTGTTAACACTATTAATAATTCTTTATTTCATAAAAATGAATA
The DNA here is from genome assembly GCA_963082975.1 of Labia minor. Taxonomy (NCBI): domain Eukaryota; kingdom Metazoa; phylum Arthropoda; class Insecta; order Dermaptera; family Spongiphoridae; genus Labia; species Labia minor. The sequence continues at coordinate 107,827,895 of OY720344.1, forward strand.
ATAATAATTGAATAAAAAAAAATTATTTAATATTTTCATATCATTTAATGCATCCACTGAAAATTATAATAATAGTTTTTGGATTTATTTATCTTATTTATCTTATAATTATTCATTTCTCATAACCATTAATTTATTTTTTTTAATAATAATATTCTAACTAATTCAAGGTTACGTTTTTTTTATCATATATATTTAAAAGAACATATGAAATTACTGCGTGAGCTAAATAATCTATAATAACCTGTTTCAATTTGAAATTGAATTTATAATAAAATCTCAAAAAAGTTAAAATGAATATTTATTTATAACATAGTTGCATTTTAAATCATAAAGAGAAAATTTGTTTATAATCCCATTAACGTTTTATATCGTTTAAAAAAAAAATTAGTTCACATAACTGTGAGAAAGAGAGAGTCGTTTGTTTTTCCAAATAAATATTAAAATTTATTATGTCAGAAAAAAAAACAACAATTTTTAGGCCTATAATTTCAATCTCTAACTTGAACCGACTTGAACCGACTTCAATGTATTACATTTGAAATTAGTGCTGCTGATGAATTATTTGAAAATTTAAAGAATTTATCTTTCCTAGTAGTATTTAGAATTCTGGAATGTTGAAGATTTTTAAAAAAGAATTACACAGAAAGGATTAATTTATTTTGTTAAATTTTGCACCAATTTTAGTCAGATAATAATTACACGTAATCGTAAGAGTATGTTAGTTGATGTTCAGAATCAATTTATCAATCTTATAATCTATTCGGCCAACTGTTAACAAGCTGATCCGAGATTTAATACATTAATACCATCTCTAATTAATCTGTTCTTGTCAAAGACAATAGCAGATTAATTGAAATTTCTTGTTCTAAACAAAAGAACTCAAGATAGTAATTACTAATCTATTATACATTTTTGTTTTTTTGTAGATAAATAATAACATATCCATTATCTATCTATCGATCATATGCATACAATGGCATGTCACGCACCAGGCACCTGTCTAGGTGCCTAAAATTTAAAAATGAGCTGTGACCAAGCACAGAACCGACCGACGATTTGAAATAAATTAATTTCCAAACATTATATATATAGATATATATAAAGTATAAAAAAAATTTTTAAACTTGAATTAAAATGACTAAATTATATTATCTTGAGTTTATATTTAGTTTAATTACTCACTCATTAATTACTACTATATTTTAAGTGAAAAATTTCCGACAATGAATATAAAATTAATACTTAGTAAACAACCATTTTCGGTTTCCAGATATACAACAAAAGTTGATTAATTCTTGCTACAGATGCATTAAGTAAATTTACCAAATTTTATCAAAATTCGTTGAGCCGTTCAAGCTGTACACGACTATACGTACACACAACGGACAGACAAATAGACAGACGAACAGATCATGCTAAAAATCTTTTTTTTGTTAACAAAAAGTATGATTCGTGGAGATATGTAAAAATCTGGTGTGGAAATTTGGTGTGAAAATAATATCTTCCTTTTCTTTCGTTGGTCGGTAAAAATATTAAAAATATATTTTTGTAAATATCAAATTTTTATTTTTTTTTATTTATTTATTTTTACATTTTGCCAATTTTCTTTTAATTTTATTTTTAAAAATTTTAAATGAGTTGTGATAGAGAGTAGAACAAAAATTTTGCATATACAGGGGATAGGGACCAAACATAAAATGCCTAGAGGTCCTAGACGACCGTAATCTGTTACTGTTTGTATATTTCAAATATAATAAATAACTTAGAAAGAAATTGTCAATGATTTCGTCTATCCAAGTGATCGTTAGTATTTTTTTATTAAGAAAAAAAAGTTTGATAAAAATTATCCTTTAAATGGAATCTAAATAAAATGTTAGCAATACCTAGTCGACATTTAATAAAAGTGAAGATATAAAAAAATGTAAGTGCATGTTTTTGAAAGTTTTTCGTTTAAATATTTATAAAAGAAGAGAGCAATTACGCAAAAGTAAAACAGATTAGAGCCAACTGTTTTATAATGGAAAACTAATTGAATTATTGTTCAAGAGCTCATTTTTTTTTCAAGTATATATTCTCCTAAAATATTATGAGGAGTAGAATAACATTCAAACCAAATGAACTATAAAACGGAGGCAAACTTTTGACATTGAGTCGCATTGAAAAAGAACGGAATATATTATTTTATTCATAAAAAAGAGAGAATTCTACTCGTTAAAAGTCGAAGTTACAATGAAAATAATTTTAACTGTCAAATTAGATACTGAAAATTTCTTTACAATTAAAATTCTATAACATTAAAAAAAAAACTTATAAAATGAATGTTACTAAAAGGAATATGAAAAATAATATTTGATTTAAAATCACATAGATTATTTAAGGTATTCTTTATTCTTGACACAAATTGTCAAAACTAGCATTCCATATTCAACGCTTAACAATTTATAACCTTAGATACTATTTATATTAATTAAATTATAATTCACGATTTTTTTTTTAATTTTTCATCCAATTGAAAAAAAGTATCATTGAAAAATTTATTAAGATATTTTGGAAAATCTAAATTTTTCTATAAATATCTAATATATCTATATTAATCTATCTATATTAATTAAATACAAATCTTAATAATAAATAGTAATATTATTTTATCTTATTATACTAGCAAAAATTGTATTGTATTGTAAAAAAATAATCATGAAGTTAGCAACATATAATACATATGAACAATTATAAAGGAATTTCAAATAAATTGTTGAATAAATTATCTAATAATAATAAACAAATCAAATAATAATATTAAATAAATCAAATTATTTTAATTAAAATGTTTTTTTAGATTAAATTATAAATAATATATAAATGATATTTCATTTATTCATAAATAAAAAGGAAAAATATAACCTTCTTTCTTAATTAAAATATAGACAAGTACAGGTGTCAATATAATTTCATAATTTATATTATTATCAGTAGTAATCCTTGGTCAAAAAAATCTATAAACTATTGCTTCTTTGTAAAATATAAAACTGAAGCAAACTAATTATAACAACATATATATATATATATATATATATATATATATATATATAAAATGAAAATCAAGTTATTTTAATTAATTTGTACCATTTTAGGTAACAAATTTTTGATGGGTCATTTTTAGAAAATCCATTTAACAATTGTAATAAATAATTTAGAAAATTGTAAAATGTTTAAAGTTATATTAAAGGTATATTAAAAAAAAAATCAAAACTACAAATAATTCTATAATAATAATATTAATATTAACATTAATTTATTGTAATTTAGATTATAGACATTTGTCAACAAAATTAGTAAATAATTAAATTTTTTCTTAATTTTAAATTTAATTTTAATTTAGTTAAATATCATCATCATTTGTACTTGAATGTTTTTAGGGTATTTGATATTGAAATAATTTCAACTTCAATAATTATTATTATATTATTTAAAAAAAAATGTTTATCCAAATTATATTATAAATAAAAATGAATTCTATGGATTTATTTGTGATAAACATTTGTCTTTAAACAAAATGTCTTTGTCCTAGATTCGATCTCTTTCATATTCTCTTTTTTTTTCTCTCTCTCTTTCCCTCTACTTCTCCTTCTCCATTTTCTTTTACCATATTCAAGTCTCAATATGTTTTTTAGCCATTCTACCCTTCTTTATCATGATAAAATATACTCTAATCGATGGAGGTCGACTGTCAACACCCAGACTTTATGCGAGATTTATACCGGCGACAAACAAATTCATAATAAACAACTTAAACCTTTTATATACATATACTATTTCTTAAAATTAATGATCTATCATTTTTTAACCGAGCTATTCTTAGTAGAAAAGATCTCATGAAGATAAATCAAAATAATCATGGAGCTTGGTTTGTTAAAAATTTCTTTATTTTCGTATTAAAAAAAAAATTAATGAATTGGAGAATAAATACTGTATTATAAATTATTATTATTATTTTACTTATGTAGAACATCATCATTAATCTCTTAAAGTATAATAATTAATAATTATAATGATTAAAGAATACAAAAACTTTATATTATTGTTTGCACATTGATTAAAATTTAAAAAAATTTACATATCTTTAGGTTTAATGACATTGAAAATTCAAATATTTTTTTTAGATTTTTGTATGTTATTAACTCAAAATTGACTGAAATTTCACCACATTATTCTTATAAAAGTAGGTATGTCTTTATTTGAACACATATGCTATAAATATTATCAATAACTTATTAATAAACCAAGAAATTAATTTTTAAAAGCTTACATTACACACAACAAATTTAAACACGTTGTCAATCGAGTATTATTATGATCTCGAATAGCAATGGGATTCTCAACCTTTTTTTTTACCGCGGCACACTTTTAACGGTTTAAAAATTTTGCGGCACACAAAGAAAAGATAAGTTTAAAAATTTACCAAATTGAAAAAAAGTGGTCCCAAAAACGTTTTACCATTTTTTTTTAGAACCAAATTGAAAAAATTTATAAAAAAAAGTCGGAAATATTTAAGAGCCTAGTCCCAAAAACGTTTTACCATTTTTTTTTAGAACCAAATTGGAAAAATTTATTAAAAAAAGTCGGAAATGTTTAAGAGCATCTTTACATTTGTAATAATTTGGCGGCACATTTTGATAATCTCGCGGCACATAGGTTGAGAATCACTGTCGTAGAGGGTAGGTCTATCTTATTAATTTCAGGAGAGAAGATCTCTGTGGATTTTGGTCAAATAGGTGAACATTTAATAATATATGCATATATATATTATTCACACACACATAGACTTTAGTAAAATAATTTTTAACATTTGTTTTTTTTAATTTTATTAAAATAATTTATTTATTTTACTTCTTATTTTTTAAACCTATCAATTTATTTCTAAAAATTTATTATATCATTATTATTTAATATAAATTCAACTACATTTTTATTTTAGAAATTATGGTCTTTAAATATTAATCTTCTAATCCTACTTTTATTTTAAACCAGTTGTGGGCAGTCATGCCATCTCTTCTTAGGAAATGTTTAATTTCCATCGAAATTTGCATTATTCTTCCTTCTTTCATCTATATATATAAAAAAAGGTTTTTGTCTGCACATTGCTCAGAATTTAAAAATTTTTGCATATCTTCGCGTTTCATGACCTCTAGAATCCAAAAGTGACTTTAGAATTTTTCACGTCTGTCTGTCTGTCTGTCTGTCTGTCTGTCTGTCTGTCTGTCTGTCTGTCTGTCTGTCTGTCTGTCTGTCTGTCTGTCTGTCTGTCTGTCCGGAAAATTACTATTTTATAGACTCAGAATTGGCTGAACCGATTTCTTTGAAATTACATCACAATATTCTTATATACCTCTAGAGTAACATAGGCTATAAATTTTATTAATATCTTATTAATAACCGCAGAAATTAATTTTTTAAAGTTTATATAATTCTCCGTGTTGTTCATTTAAGAGCAGCTCGCGGCTCACTGTCGGCCTAGCGGAATCATTTCAAACAATGAATTATCATAGAGATTCCCAATCGAAGAATTATTATAATATTTCCCTTTTTATTTTAAATTCTAATATACAAATATCAATTCAATTAAATAATTTATTCTAAAAGTTCTCAATTTAATTAAAATATTTATTAGATCATATTTTTATCTTAAATTATTTTTTATTTAATTGAATATTTCTTCTTTTCTATAATATATATATAATAATATATAAATTTTATCATTGAATAATAAAAAAAAATATTATTTAACCTGAATTAAAATGACTGAATTATATTATCTTTGTTTTTTATTTTAATTTAATTACTCTATTATTAATTACTAAATATATATATATTATATAAAAATTAAAATATGATGATATAAAGTTGTTTTAAATTTTTGACATTTTTAAATTGGGTATATTTTTTAAATTTATTAAAATGTCTTTTTTATTTATTATGTTTAAAAGATTCATTTTTATTATGTGATATTAATAAAAAATAACGATGCTCTGTGCAAGTCGAATCATGTTGCACATAATTAAATAGCAATTGCCAAACAAAGAATATAATATTTTTTTAAATTCTTATATTTAAATATCATTTCAATTAAATAATTTATTCTAAAAGGTCTCATTTTAATGCAATTTATAATTTTCTTCTAATTCAGATTTAGGACAAATCGTACAACATTATATCAAATCTCGCTAAGAACATTCAATATTTTTGTACACAAATTATTCAGAGTATTGGCTAAGCGTATCACTCACAATCAGTTTATATTGAAATTTATATAAATTAACAAAGTAAAAATTTTTATTTGTTTAAATTTTATTATAATGAATCAAAAAAAATTAAATATATAGATCACATGATTAAGAGAAGCAAAAAACTTAACAGAAAATAACTGTTGGATGGAGGTCGGACATGACAGAAATTGTAAGCGAAATCTTCATATTGCGACGAATAATTTTCAAATCCCCTAGCACCACAGAATTTAAGTTTCTTTTAAGGAAAATAACTATGATCTAAAAAAATTAATAAATGAACTTAATAATAAAAAAAACAAATAAATCAATTAATTTAAATTAATACTATTAATGAATGTATATATTGGTCATTTATCTATAGTTTTATACCGTTAATTTTTATAAATTGTCTCAAGTCTCTATTTTTGCATTTTCTCAAGTTTCATTATAATTAAAAATATTCAATAATAATCTAGCAATGAAAATAAAATACCAAAATGTAATGATCAAGAAATATTATACTCTATTATAACATATACAATACTTATAAACTATAGGCGGAGGAAATATTAGGAGATATCATTGCGGGTTCAGGCCAAATCGACCAACATTAATTAAGATATTTTCATTATGACAGATATTAGGAAAAAAACCGCGAATTCAATATTTCTGTTCACTAATTATTTGTAGACTTTAGTAAAACATACGCATAACTCAATAGATCCGGATAAACTTTTTCAAATTTTCAATCTTCAAATTTCTCTTGAAGGTAGTAAAGAAAGAATAAGATGCGGAAATCAATTGTAAAATATTAGGTTACTCAGACGACTTAAATATAATAGGAGATTCGGCAATAAGAAAAAATATTTAGTAACAAAGTGGAACAGTATTAACATACAAAATCTTAAAATACAAAATGTAGAATTTGAATATGTAGAAAAATTGAATGTAATCACGAAGGATAATAATATTTGAGAAGAATTTAAATCGGGGTTGCAATCGGGAAACGCCTGTTATCTGCAATAAAGAGGCTTATCTCTTCAAAATTATTATCAAAGGGAATATATAAAAAGATTATTTTGCCTGTTGCATTATATGGGTAGGAGGCATGGTCTATGACCCTTGGAGATGAGAGTAGATTCAGAGTATTTGAGAATAGGATTCTTCCCTGCATTTATTGGCCAAAGAAAGATGAGGTCACCGGGTATGGGGGAGACTGCATAACAAGAAATTGCATGGCCTCTCTGCATCTTCAGAAATAGTTAGGGTTATAAAAGGGAAAAAGCTGCGATAGGCAGGGCACGTGGCTAGAATGGGAGAGGAAAAAGATATTGGTGGGAAGACCGATTGGAAAACGTCCGCTTGGAAAACCAATGACGCGTAGGAAGGGACGTAAGAGAGATGGAACAAGGGCTCAGGATACTTGGAGAAATGTGGTTGTTGCGGCTAAGAACTTTCGAGTATCTTTGAGCCACATAGGTAGATAGATATAACATATACAATAATAATATATATAATTAATATAGTGATTAAATTAAAATATATTGAAGTGAAACTTCTTTAGCGGCGTCCTGACATTTGGTTGAGAATGGAGAGTGAATTGAAAAATTGAAATTTCGTAACGCGTTACGAAACGCAAGAGAGAAAAAAGATATAGATATAACGAGTGAGAATGAGATAGCCTCTATCTCCGTCTCTCTTTTGTGCGGTGTTTCGTTCTTGAGAGAGAGGCTATCTGGGTCTTTCTTTTGTCCGGTCTTTCGGTCTTGAGAAAGAGGCTATCTGCGTGTTGCTTTTGTGCTGTCTTTCGTTCTAATACCCTCTCGCTAGGTCCAAAGTCCATGGCGCGCATGCGCGCCAGTACGTTGACCCGGAATAATATTTCTCAGCTTCTACTGGGTCAAAGAATAAAAATTAGTATGACTTATGATCAAAAGAGGGCGAGATCTCCACCTTGTCCAGTAGATATCGCAATTAAATACAATTTGAATTTAAATATATATTAATTTCAAAATTTGCCTAAACATTTATAAAAATAAATATACATATGAAATTTGTTATTTTTTTTTAATATTAAAAAATATTTAATTTGAGATTAATTATATGTAAAAAGATCAACTATCAAATAGATTCAAACTTTTATTTTCTTTGATTAGATTATAATTAAATATTATTTATATTATTTAAAAATTATTATTTTTCTATTTATTAAGGATGTCTATTAAAAAATTGTAATTAACCTTATCATATGTCAAATATTATAGCTAAGTTTTTTTGAATTTTTTAAAATTTTTTATATAATTAATCTCAAATTAAATATTTTTTAATATTAAAAAATAACAAATTTCATATGTATATTTATTTATTTTTAATATTAAACGTATTTCATATTTTTTGAGAGAGATTAATAAATATATATATATTTTATTAAAAATAAATATTTTAAATATAAAATTTCGAAATTAAATAATGAATTTTAAAATATTTTAAATATAAAAAAATGTTAATACAATATCATTTAAAAAAAAAGCGGGATTAATAAATATATATATATATTTTATTAAAAATAAATATTTTTAATTTTATTTCGAAATTAAATAATAAATTTTAAAATATTTTAAATATAAAATTTCGAAATTAAATAATGAATTTTAAAATATTTTAAATATAAAAAAATGTTAATACAATATCATTTAAAAAAAAAGCGGGATTAATAAATATATATATATATTTTATTAAAAATAAATATTTTTAATTTTATTTCGAAATTAAATAATAAATTTTAAAATATTTTAAATATAAAAAAAATATTAATACAAAATTAAAAAAAGGCGGGAGTAAAATTTCAAAATGGATGCCATTTACGTCACCCATATATAATTTTCAATTAAGAAATTAATAATGAAGCTGTAAGTTTCAAGAGATGTAATCAATAAAACTCAATTTTTCTTTATAAATACTATATCTAGTGTGAATTTGAAAAAAATCGTTAGAGCGGTTTTTGAGAACCAATGGTTATAGATAAATAGATAGATATATACAATTTTAGCTAGCATAATAAGATAAGATATATATCGTGAAATAATTAAAATTCTCAAGTCAAATATACAGCGTGCACGCATACCGACGCATGTAATTGTGTGTGTGAACATGGTCGGCGATTCACACGCCAACACATACAGTTATGTGCGTCGATGACCATTCACGTTATTTATCCGAATCTCAACATTACTTTAACACTACTAAATCGATTTAAAATTATTATTGCATTTAAAACTGCTTTTCTCTACTCCACAGATTTCACTATGCCGAAAAAAAATAACGACCAAAATTTAGACGATATTATTTATTTCATACACCGTTCACTACTGGTTTATAGCCACACAGGTGCTAATGCACTTGAACGAGGCGAAGATAAAATCCCTCTAATTCTCGGGGGAGATTTTAATGTAAATTTTGGATCTGAGATGATTCGTTGCCGTTGATCAACTTTCTTCGAGAAACATTTGGTCTGCTTATAAATAACGATCCCAAGGAATTAACAACAAAATCTGGAACTACAATAGATGCTGTTTTTACACGTTATATAGAAAATATCGAATCACGAACATATATATCTTATTTTAGTTATCACAAGCCATTAATATCAGTATTACCAATTGAAGCACCAACCGACAATAGTACAGGCAATGTAGATATGATGATAGAGTAGATAATAATAATAATAATAAAGCGAATATTTGTTACGAAAATTTTATACTGTTATATGTCTTTCGAAATGATCCCTTTATTTTTCTCTATTTCTCTCTCACTCACACTCTCAACTAAAATTTATCTTATTCTCTAGATTGTAAGAAGTTTCACTTCCGCCACGTGTACGATGCTGCACATTTTGCTTTTTTTTTAAATAAGAACACAAAAAGAAATGAATGTTTTATGTAATATACTGATTGAAACAAAATGGATGAAAACCTTTTACTACTTTCAACCACCAAATACTATGTACAACTCGGGGGTACAGGGGGCGGAGCCCCCGTCTAGGTGTGAAGAGCGCCGAAGGCGCTCTGAGCAGCTAGTATAAAATAAAAATATACTTTTATAAATAGACAATAATATTATTTTTTTCTTTGTCCAAGACAATGACCATCATTCAGGTCCAAGGTCGTCTTTCAGGAAGTAATTTCATTTAAAGTGTGCATTGACTTTCACCAATGGCGTTGGCACCTTGAATGTGTGCTCCTTTACTGATGATCCTTGTTTCATTGTTAAATGACAATTTTTGAAAGTAACATAGTTCAAGTCGTGAAATTAACTTTACATTTTTTTTTATTTTTTAAATCTTATAATTTATAAATTACTCAATTGACATTCGAATTTGTTATAATCTTTTAAAATAATATTTTAAATATTCATTGATATTTCTTGTAAATGAAGGCGCCATTGAGTGTGTGGGTAGCGAACCTCCCTCACATTCACATGGTCCCGGGTTCAAGTCCCGGGCCTGGCAAGGGAATTTCCCTAGCTGGGGTCTATGGGACGAAGTCAACCCAGCCTCCGGGATCAACATTGGGAAGATACTTTTGATAAAAAGTAACGCCTCCGATCAGGAAAATCAAGGTAAAGGTTGAGAGGACCCGTTCTACTGGTCATAGGACACCTCATTGATATAACCGGCTTGATAGGCGTTCTCCTTGCGTAGGACGTACAAAAGTCAGAGGTTTTTTTTTTTATTTCTTGTAAATTTGCCCTGGAATATTTTCTTCACTAATAATTATAGTTTATCTCTTTTTACTCTCACCATTATTTTGATGTTTTTATACGTTTTGAAGGTCCCTGAGTCATTTTCGCTAAGGTTGAGAAAAATGTTTGTCTGTCACTCTCTCTCTGTGTGTATATATATATATATATGTGTGTATGTAGACAAGATACGCAAAAACGGTTTGAGCTAGAATAATGAAATTTGGTACACGGGCATTATTCAAAATTCGTAGTTTTCTATCAACTTTTGAGAAATGTAGCTCAATCTGAAGAGGGTCATTACCTACCTCATTTTCATTTTTTTCCTCTAAACTGACCTTAAAAATAAAGATATATGTTTGATAGTATTTCACATGATTAAAAATTGTATAATACTGCTATATATAGAATTTCAGCTTGATTGAATCACTGAATGTACCGAAAATAATTTTTCAAATTTATTAACACGTTGACTGTTTATCACGCCCCAGCAAATATCTGTTCTTATAAGCACTGGAATAATTTAGCATTTATAATCTTTTATTTATTTATTTTTTTGTTGTTGTTGTTTCTAACAATATTTTTTCATATTAAAAGGTTAGAAAAACTTTAAAATATTTTATCGGGGAATTTTTTTAAGGAAGCAAAGGATTAAAATAAATTCAAATAGTTTATTATTATTATCATTTTTACTATCTCGCCTGATTTTCGATGTCGAGATTTTGATGTTTTTATACGTTTTGAAGGTCCTTGAGTCATTTTCACTAAGGTTGAGAAAAATGTCTGTATGTGTGTGTATGTAAATAAGATTACGAAAAAACGGTTTGAGCTTGAATAATGAAATTTGGTACCCGGGCATTATTCAAAATTTATAGTTTGCTATCAAATTTTGAGAATTGTAGCTCATTCGGAAGTGGGTGATTACCTATCACGTTTTCATATTTTTTTCCTCTTAACTGACCGTAAAAATAAAGATATATGTTTGATAGTTTGTCACATGATTAAAAATTGTATAAAGATGCTATATATAGAATTTCAGCTTGATTGAATCGTTGAAAGTACCGGAATTAATTTTTTAACACTGCAAATCACGCGCTAGCAAAGAGCCAAACACGCACTGGGGTATGTTGAGGTGTTCTGTCTCAGAAACCAGTTTAAAATTAAATTTCTCGATTTCTTTTTCAAAGTATCGAAGGAAGTTAATATAATAATGGTAATATAAATGTGTATATGATTATAAAATAATAGCCCTGTTCAAATTGCGCCATCCATATAAATATATTCAATTGCATACACATTGAACATCTCATTTAAGAGATGTAATGGGTACATCAATTACTACGTTCCCGACGAGTACCTGGTAATGTATTGAATTTTTATCAAAACTATGATAAAAGTTAAATGCAGCTAAAAGCAGTTGAAAACAAATGCTAATTCATAAATTTACGTAACTAACACTCAAAAATATTGTATTAAGCCAGTCTTCTTATTCCATTAAAATGTTATCAGTGAAAATTATCTTAAAAACCTTAAATCCTATGATCGGATAAAATAAAATTTTAATTAATTGTCAAATATAGAAAAAAGCTTCAATATCCAATTCAAATGTGCGAGATAGTCGAGTGGAAACTTTTCAGATTTTTTACTATTATTAATATTCATCCGATTATGATTTGTATACTGTGCATTCAATTATATATAATTATATTTTCACAAACCTTTTTGGGTTAAAATTATTTATTTGTTATTAATACTTTGACTAACTCTACACGTTTAAATCTAGATTAAATTTAGAAAAATTTTCTCTATTAAAAATTCAAATAGAAAATATAATACAATCTCTGGGAAAGAGCTCTCTAATGATAGATCTAATTTTATTTCTATTTCTATTTTTTTTTTCTTTTATTTGATTTATGTGAATTATTATTTGAAATTGAATGATTTTTATGCACTTTATTATATTATTTTCGCATAACCTTGAAATCGACCCTTTGAACAATCATCATCAACTCTTCTAACCTTCGCACGATCTCGTTTCTATTCTCTTCTTTGATTGTATTAAAATGCTCTTCCAATCAAAAAATTGTAAATATAATATTAAATCCTATCCTATACTTAAGTTGAGATATCAAAGTATTTTTTTTTTTTTAAATTAATAAATAAAAATTTTGATATATCAAATTATTGTAAAAGTCGATAATTATTGTTTTTTGTTTATGGGCATTATTCAAAATTCATAGTTTTCTATCAACTTTTGAGAAATGTAGCTCAACCGGAAGAGGGTATTATTGATTAATTTTAATTTATAATTTAATTAATTTAATTTAATTTAAATTAATATATGTTATGTTAATCCAATTCAAATTTGCGAGATAGTCGAGTGGAGACACTCCAGATTTTTTGTATTTCATAAACATATCAATTTTATATAAATACGAGGTTTGTTCAAAAGAAAAGGTGAATTTTGAATTAATCCAAAAAGTATTGATTTATTCATCAATATCCATTTTGTCAAAGTAATTCCTTTCAGATGTAATGCACTTATGCAAGCGCTTCTTCCAATCGTCGAAGCACTTCTGAAATGCGCTTTTCGGTATTGCCATCAGCTCGTTTTTCGATTTCGACTTTATCTCATTAATTGTGGCAAAACGCTTTCCTTTCATTGGTCTCTCTTCAGTTTTGGGAATAAGAAAAAGTCGCAGGGAGCCAAATCTGGTGAATGCGGTGGTTTAGGCATGATTACGGTGTTGTTTTTGGCCAAAAAATCACAAACTGGCAATGATGTGGGAGCTGGTGTATTAGAATCCATGATTTGTTTTTCCACACTTCCGATTGTTTGAGCCTTATTGCTTCACGCAAACGTTGCATAACTTCATTATAGTATTCCTTATTAACAGTACGACCTGTTGGTAAGAACTCATGATGCACCACGCCATTGTATTCGAAGAAAACAGTGAGCAAAACATTTTGATACCACTTATGAACATTTTTTTGAGACAAAGTAGACGCGGTGAATGTCATAGTCAACATTTAAGAGCGTTGGAGCACTTTTTTCCATTTTTAATCTGAAATTTATTACAGATTCTTTGATCCATTTTTTTTAAGTAGACAGAAAAACACACAAAAACGTGACTAACTTTTTCAGTTGTCAAAAACAAACTACTAAACCAAAATAGCTGATAATGTCAACATATGAGAAACATGTGTTTACCAACATTACAAAAAAAAATTTTTAATATAATATATTTTTTTTTTGTTTCATTGGGAAACTCAGGTGAGTTGGATTAAATGTAATTTGGAGAACTTCCAGGGTTTTTATTTGTTTCCTTAAAGTAAAAATAAAAACCTTGTGTCAAACAATCGACGGATTACCTGGCGACTATTATCCAAATATCCTTTATATAATTGAGAGGTATTTGAGTCCAACCAGTAAACTGGTAATAATTGATTCTTAAGTAGTAGGTTAATATTGTTGATTTAAAAGGTTAAGCAAATCTCATCTTTAAAATTAGATTACTGGTGGCCGCGAATTATCAGTCTTATTATTATAATTATAAAATAGTATAAGCAAGTAGGCTATTTAAACCTTTTGCTTAATAATAAATTTTGCAAGTACATCATGATAGGACTGAATTTATAAACCCATTTGCTTATTCACCCACCTATATATGCATGTATGTGGGTAGACATATAAAAACAAATGCGAGAATATAAAAATAAAAAAAAATAAAAAGTCAAAATTGATTTTACTCGTCACTTACTCGTGATCATTTATCCTCGTATAATACTTTCAATTTATTTATTTCCACGATCCATAAATGTTAAGCATTAAGCGGACGATTTTTTCGCCTCCGGGTTCCTTTTCAGATAATTATATTTCGCAGCGCGATATCGGTTATTGAATATGATTTTCCCTTGAATTATGTAGTTACTATATAAACTTTTCATGTTTTCAAGCTCACGATATTTAAATGTTTATGGTTTACTTAAAAAAAAATATTTATCGGTTTTTAATTTTTCTTACTATAAAATAAAAAATGATACAATTTTACAAAAAATATTTCTATTATAATTCACTAATTTAATTGTTTGTATTAAATGATACATTTTAATCGTTTAAACCTCCGAAATACTGAAAATGAAATGTAACATGAATCATATATCAAACCATATTAGTATATTTTAGTAATAATTACAAATTTCCAAATAATATAATCCTAATAAGACTAATTATTTAATTTTTTAGAATGTATTTACCAGGTGTACAAGTATGAAACTGAAATTGTTTGTAAAAATTATTTGAATAAATAAAAAATATTTTATTCAAAATTGTCTCCATTGGAATTTATTCATTTTCCCCACCTCTTTGACAGGTTATGAATGCCACGCCAAAAAACAATTCTCCCTTTGAAGCGAACCAGTTGTGAAGCCATACATTTTCATACGAATCAAAGTGTTGTTCGGCGAGTGCATGTCCTAATGATGCAAATAGATGTTAATTAGATGGAGCCAAATCTGGAGAATAAGCCGCATGCACTAGTACTACCCAATTGAACGCCTCGATCTTATTCGTGACCCGTTTTGCGGTGTGTGAGGTGGCATTATCATGGAGCAAAATGACTTTATGTTGCCTTTTTGCATATTCCGGTCGTTTTTCACGTATTGCTCGATTCAAATCGTTGTTAGCGATCAGTGTTAACAGCTTCGCCAGGGTAGCTCATATTATACACCTTTTTATATTATATTATACACCTTTTTCGGTGTTTTCCCACGCTCATCGACTCTCAAGTCAAAATCACCACTTTTAAATTTTTTAAACCACGCAAAGCATTGAGTTTTGCCAAGAGGATGTTCACCGTATACTTCGATAATTCATTTATAATCTCAAAGTATATACAAATAAAACTTAAAACCTTAAAAATTTATTTACTAAAAAATTCTCTCAAATAAAACGCTTGCATTTAAATTAAAAATAGTGACAAAATTAAATGGTAATAAATGGCAAGCGTTTTATTTGAGATATCCCTCGAAAATTAATTAACTAATTCATTTTAATGAGGCTCTTTATTCAAAGTATCTAGACCATTGTTGTTGAAGTGCTAAGTAGGCGGACCATTGTACAAACCCATCATAAAGAAAAATATACTTATTGAGGCTAAGAAAAAAATTATTTTCTAGTTTTTAGTGCATTTATAAATAAAACACTGTAACTTAATTGTTTTTTAATTATTTATTTTCTTCTATCTGTCTTATTCAATTTTTAAAAAAATTTTACTCAGAGAGAAAAATGAATGATGTAAATTATATTTTTTTAACAAATGTTGGAATTGAAAATGTGTTAATGGTTCTTTTATTTTCATTATTATAACATAAAATATAAGTAAATTTATATTTTTTTCCGTATCCAATTGTCATTAATCAATAGGTCTATCTAAAGGTGATATTCAATCAATATATCTCACAGTTTCTATCAAAAACACTCTCCTTTCTATATTAAATTTTTCTTTTATGGAACAATTCAATTAACTTTGATAATAATTAAAATCCCTCTTTTTTTCATTTATTAAATTAATGTTATAAAAAAAATAAAAAAATAAATAAATAAATAAATAAATAAAATAAAATAAACATCTTGCGATGAATACACTTTCTCTTCGCCATCAATATATTTCAAAAACGAATAGAATTTGTCAAACACGTCAATGACCTGATTTGATTTGACCTGATAATGAATTTTATTAAAAAAATAAAAAATAAAAAAAAAAATAGTTACCCAGTTGTATAAAATGTCAATCTTCCAATGGATATTTCCAATAAAACCATAAAAAAAACAAACAAATACCTAAATTAGAATTTATACCTTTTCCAGCAACTAGAACCGGATTTTATCTACCCCTCCCTTATTCTACGGCATTTCGATAATAAATCTTTAGAATAATATAATATCTCCAAATATACACTAATTTTAATTGATATTTTAACTTTCAATTGATATTTGTATAAAATATATATATATATAAAATCGGACATCATTTGTTGTTTGTTTCTCAATAAATCATTGGAGTCAATGAACAAGAGAGAGGAAGTGGGAGAACAAATGAGTTGTCGTACACAATCGAGTGAACTCAATTAGCATAAAATAAATGTTAATAAAAGAAGATATTAACTCTTTTAATGACATGAAATGTTTTAGTTTTAATGATGATAAATATATGCTATTATCTCTTAGTAAATGAATCCTGATTACAAACAAATTACAATTTATATCTTGTTTTTGTTATACGAATGAGAAATAAAGAAATTTCGAAGGATTGATTGAAAATTCTAAGAATAGAAGAGGAAGAGCTTCAAAAAGAGTTTTTATATAATTATATTATTTTTTTAATTTCATTTTTTAAAATATTCGGGTAAAAATTTTATTCTATTTTTTAAATAACGAAAAATAAAAATTAATATATTCTTTTCTAGAATAGAATGTTTTAATTTCTTGTCAAGTTTTTATTTTGAAAATTTTCAATTTATGTTAAATTTTATTTTATATTATAATTACTATTATATTGCGATCACGAAAATTTTCGATGTCGAGATTTTGATGTTTTTATACGTTTTGAAGGTCCCTGAGGCATTTTCACTAAAAATAAGGTTGAGAAAAATGTCTCTGCGTGTGTGTGGGTATGTGTGTATGTAGATAAGACTACGTAAAAACGATTTGAGATAGAATCATGAAATTTGGTATACGGGCATTATTCAAAATTCGATGTTTTCTATCAATGTAGCTCAACCGGAAGAGGACCATTACCTACCACGTTTTCATTTTTTTCCCTCTAAACTGACCGTAAAAATAAAGATAAATGTTTAATAGTTTTCCACATGATTAAAAATTGTATAAAACTGCTCTTTATAGAATTTCAGTTTGATTCAATCGTTGAAAGTACCGGAATTAATTTTTTAACAATGTAAATCTCGCGCCAACGTGGTGCCATCAACAAAGAGCCAAATATTATTTACAGCAAACTAAATAATAAATGATATTATTTCTAATTATATACCACTAAAATATTATAAATTAAATAATTTCGATAATGTCAAATGAGAAATATAATAAGAAAATTCAATCTTGTTAATAAAATAGAAAAATATACAAAATTAAAAAGAGAAACCTCTGCATTTTATATTCTAACCATTATTATTTTTTCTCTCTCAAACCCCCCCCCCCCACACACTTAAAAAATATATATATATTCACCACTGAATTCTTTTATATACCACATTAAAACGCTAATTTTATTTAATTAGGGAAATAAATTTTTCTTATTATTTAAATATGATATTATAATATTATATATATATATATATATATATATATATATATTTAATTAGGGAAATAAATTTTTAATATTATATATTGGTGTATAATATTAAAATAAAAGTTACCGTCTGGAAATCATCATTGAACTAAAATTCTCTTCAATTGAATTTAATGACACTTATGAACCTAAAAAAAATTAATATTTTAAGCCCGCATCTGAATATTAATGGCCCTAATTTACAACTATATCTTATTAATAAAAAAAAGTCATATTTAACAATAATAATAATTTATTAAAATAAGTTTACAATATTATTATTATAAATATACCCGTATTAACCATATTTCAACTATAAACCCATGTGATTTCATTTGTAGTTCTGTAGAACTTCACCAAGTATCAAATATTGTACGATATAATACTTAAATAATAAAATAATCTCGTAATTAGAATTTATAAAAATTAGGTTTTCTTTATTATTCAATATCAATTATAAAAGATTAGTTGAAGATAGGTAAATTTTATAAAAATTTTTATTAACAGGTTTTATGAATATTTTGGATTGAATAATAACTTATCATATGTTTTGATTAATAAATAAATATATCAAACTGAAAATAAATATTACTTAGAGTTTGGATAGATCTAAATATATAATTTATAAACTATGAAATTTGAATTTTTGTTACGTGCTTTAAGTTGAAAAACTACAAAAAAAACACTATATTTTCATCGTTTCAAATTTTCTCTTTTATCAAATATTGTCATATTCGTTCAATTATATTATATATTCTCTACAAATCTCAAATTTTAAAAAATGTATCTTATCTTATTATATTAGCAAAAATTGTATATAAATATATTTGTATTTTTGATTATATTAAACCGCTGGAGGGATTTTTTTGAAATTTACACCATAGATAATTTTTATAAAAAAAATCGATCTGTATTGGTTTCAGCATCTTTATTAGTTTTTTCTTAATTTAAAATAGGAAATTTAAATGACGTCAGCAACTACGTCAGACAGCACTTCCTTAAATATAAAATATTATAAATATAAATCAAATCAAATTACGTAATATATATTATGTTATATCCACAGGCCATACTTTTCTGTCTTTCAGTGCATTAATACGTACGTTTAAGTAGTGTATGTTTTATGACTATTTTTTTAATTTATGTCCTTTTAAATTTTATATATTTTGTCGATTATTAATTTTAAATAATAATCTTAATCTTCTATATTCATAGTTCATAAGGGATATTTTTTTAAAATTCTGAGTGGCGGCTCGGTGAACCAGGTTATTAATTATTAAAATTATTAAAACCAGGTTACTAATTATTAAAACTATCAGAGTATTTGGTAATTGCATTTTCCTAGTTATAAAATTGAAATAGTATTTCAAAATTAAAATAATTTTCCAAAATAAGCCGGATGTTTAAATCAAAAGTACCAAAAAATAATTTAGAAATTAAATTTCACTTCTATTCTATAAATAATATTCAGTTTTTAATCGCAATTATTACTTTCTTATTTTTCCATCTTAGATGACTCAATACACTAGTGATTTGATTTTTTAAACATTTAAAACATTTAAAAAAAAAAGTCTACTATTTAATTATTTAACGATGTTTAATATTAACTGGCATTTAAAATAGATTAAAAAAATTATATATTTTCGTTTTCTAATTCGTTATTCATTTTCTGTTGTGACTGAATGTCCTACTAATATAGTTTCCGTTCTGACCAAATTGCCTGAGAGTTTCTTGATTGGAGTGGAGAAAACTAATCAAGTCTTTTTTCAGTCAATGAAAGCAATTGTACACGAATATTAACATATAAATTCTTTTTAAGGGAAAAAAAACACCGTTAATAAACATATTTATATATTCGATTTGCTTTCCTAGGTAATAATAATAATTGTCAAATAACTTTCAACATTGATCAAGCTATATTCAAAAAATTATTATATAGTATGTATGATATAGCCTGAGGTATTTTAAAATATTTTCAATATATATAAAACATAATTTATTTATTTTTTGTCATTTTACTTTTACCTTTGAAAGTGTAGTAATTTAGCTTCTATTTTAATTAAATAAATTTTTAATTATTTATTTGTTCTTCTTAATTTTAAAAGTGTTAATAAGGCTATCTGATGGTCTTTAAATTATAAATTATTGCTCTTTATTATATATATATATATATATATATATTCAGTGGCGTCGGGCAAGGGGCACGTGCCCCCCCCCCCCAAACATGGTGCAAAAAATAAATTTAAAAGTGATTAGTTTTGTAAATGAGAACCCAAAATTATAAAAAATCTTTAAATTACATATAAGTATAGTCTAAACGTTATGAATAAATAAATAATTTATTTTGTCAAAATTTTTCCCTCCCCTGCCCCCCCCCCCCCAACATAATAGATCACGCTACGCCACTGTATATATTCTATATACTTATTTAAATAATAAAAGAAAATTTAAAATTTACATATTAAATTAGTACATATTGTGACAAAAAAAAGCCAGTCACACTGTATATTTTAGTAGTATATGAAATGTGTCAGTGGGGAAACCCCATCCTTAGATGTATCATCCCTCAGGAACCATTTTGGACCTTTTCAATTCAATTAATGGCACTCTTGTGAATTTGAGAAATGAATGAAGAGATGGATTTTTATTATCTTTAAAGAAAATAATTTCTACACATTTAAAAAAAATATTCAGGAAGAGGAGATATAGATATTAGAATTTATTTATGTATTTAATTAGTTTAAATCTTAATAATCATCATTTTTATTATTCATCATAATATTTTTTTAAGATTATTATTATATGTGAGTGGATTATTCATTCTTCACTACTGATTCAAAAATTATTTGTACAGATGAGATTGTGATGATGTCGCAAATAATTCAAGTATAAATTGATAAACAGCGAAGTAATATGTTACTTTGAGCCATGACTATAAAAATGGCCCCAATGTTTGATTAAAAAAAACAATACATTCTAAATTATAAACTTTGAAAAAATAAAACTTGACATATTCTTTATACTTTTATGTAAACATTAAAAACAATTCTAATTTTATTAGTTAAAATAATCTTATTTTATGAATTAATTTTTTACCGACCGACGATAGTAAGGGAGGTATTGTTTTCACACCAAATTTCACATGTGGAGATTTTTACATATCTCCACGAATCATGAATTTTCTTAATTTGGTATATTTACTTAATGCATCAGTATGATGAATTGATCAACTTTTGGTGTATATCCGGAAACCGGAAGTGGTAGTATTACCGATCGACGATAGGAAGGGAAGGGTTCACAACAAATTTCACATGGGGAGATTTTTTACATATCTCCACTAATCATGTAGATTGTATTGGTTTGACTCTTGAGTAAAATTAGTTTTTTCTTAATTTAAAATTATATGACGTCACCCAGCCCTTCATGACGTCACAGTCAGCGTCTCCTTATATATTATAAATAAAATAAAATTAAAAATATTTATATTATATCCATATCTGTTTTTTATTGCATTAATAGATACATTTAAATTATTTGAAATTGTTTCTGTAGCTGGAAATTAATTTATTTCTCATCGTCGGTCGGTTCTGCGCTTGGCCACAGGTTAACTTATTTAATTTTAAAAAATAAAGAAAGATATAGTGATTGTTTATTATTTTTAGAAATTATACACGAAAAATAAGACAAAAAAAATTGAGATTTTTATAATTGTATCATTTTTTTTTTAAATTTATAATTGTTTGTTTTATAACAAATTTTTATTTAAACTAAGTACATGATTCACTGAGCCTAAACTGGTTAATTCAAAATGAAAATATTGTTTAAATAAAGCATTTTTAATAAATTGGGCGAAATGATTATTATCATTATCCTCCATTCTATTATTCTTATT
This sequence comes from Labia minor, assembly GCA_963082975.1. Classification (NCBI taxonomy): domain Eukaryota; kingdom Metazoa; phylum Arthropoda; class Insecta; order Dermaptera; family Spongiphoridae; genus Labia; species Labia minor. The sequence goes on from OY720344.1 coordinate 107,850,136, forward strand.
TTATAATTAAAGACCTCGACATACTCTATAGAACTATAGATCATTAATTAGTTCATATATTTAATCAAAAAAATTAATTAATTTATAGTATAAAACTTTTAATAAAATTTCATGCAATTGTCCATTCAGTGAATATAAAAATTTTAATTCTAACATAATTGCAATTAATATTTATCAATTTTTATTTTAATTTCAAATAACTAAATATTATTTAAATTATTAAATTTATTCTAAAAGTTAACATTGTAATTAATTTAATAGTACTTATACTAAGTACTAGGTCATTCTTATTAAAAATTTTTAATTAACATTTTAAATGACTACCAATTAAATTCTTTATTTAAAATCATACAACTATGTTATCTTGTTATGTATAATTAATAATAAAAATAATAATAATATTAATATTGATATAAATATTGAATTCCAAAGCCATATTGAATTAATATAATGTTATAGTTGTATTATTTATTAACAACTCCTATTAATTATTTTAATTTTTACTATATATCTTTTTTAATCGATTCTTCTTATCAAAATATAAGAATTTTATAAAAATCCTATAAAATATATCTAGATATATTTGGTACATACTTTATATAAAATTTTTGCTAATATACGTGTACCTAAAGGAAAAATTAAATATTAGTAACCCACACAAACTTGATATAGATATCATTTATAAAAAACTTATTTTCTTTAATAATTCTTACTTACCTGTAAATATTTAAAGATAAGTAGATTCATGGAAAATAATATATTGCATTGTTTTTAATATCTCACCAGAGATAGTATTGCGATCACGAAAATTGTGGATGTCGAAAATTTGATTTTTTTATACGTTTTAAAGGCTCCTGATTCATTTTCATTAAGGTTTAGAAAAATATGTGTGTGTGTATGTGTGTGTGTGTGTAAAAAAACAGAAATTTTACAAAATGTTAAATTAACTGAGCATCTTTTCTATTTTTTTTTATTTTTTAAATCTTATAATTTATAAATTACTCAATTGACATTAACTTCGAATTTGTTATAATCTTTTAAAATAATATTTTACATATTCATTGATATTTCTTGTAAAAGAAGGCGCCATTGGGTGTGTGGATACCGAAACTGCCTCACATTCACATGGTCCCGGGCCTGGCAAGGGAATTTCCCTAGGTGGGGTCTATGGGACGGAGTCAACCCAGCCTCCGGGATTAATATTGGGAAGATACTTGATAAAAAGTAGCGCCTCCGATCAAGAAAATCAAGGTAAAGGTTGGAGGACCCGTTCTACTGATCATAGGACACCTCATTGATATAACCGGCTTGGTAGGCGTTGTCCTTGAGTAGGACGTACAAAAGTCAGAAGTTTTTTTTTTATTTCTTGTAAATTTGTCCTATAATATTTTCTTCACTAATAATTATAGATTATCTCTTTTTACTCTCGCCATTATTTTGATGTTTTTATACGTTTTGAAGGTTCCTGAGTCATTTTCGCTAAGGTTGAGAAAAATGTCTGTCTGTCTCTCTCTGTGTGTGTGTGAGTGTGTATGTAGACAAGATACGCAAAAACGGTTTGAGCTATAATAATGAAATTTGGTACACGGGCATTATTCAAAATTCGTAGTTTTCTATCAACTTTTGAGAAATGCAGCTCAATCTGAAGAGGGTCATTGCCTACCTCGTTTTCATTTTTTTCCTCTAAACTGACCTTATAAATAAAGAAATATGTTTGATAGTTTTTCACATGATTAAAAATTGTATAAAACTGCTATATATAGAATTTCAGTTTGATTGAATCGCTGAATGTACCGAAAATAATTTTTCAAATTTTTTAACAGGTTAACTGCCAATCACTCGCCAGCAACAAAGTGCCAAACCCGGGCTGGTTTAATATCAATTATTAATTTAATATAATTTATATTTTAATTAATTAAATTTAATTTAAATATAATATATGTTAATTAATCCAATTCAAATTTGCTAGATAGTCGAGTGGAGACACTCCAGATTTTTTTAAGATAAAATGTGTATTTCCTTATTGGAAGAAAAGAGTATTGTGTTATAAATTTTAAAATTTTCAGTTGTAAAAAGGTTAATTAATTGATGCTGACTGATATTTGAACGAGTAATAAGATGCCATCAAAAAAAGTTTTTCCTTCTCTGAACAAGAGGGACTTGTGTGTGTGTGTGTGTGACAATTATATATAACATACTCGAACATCATATATTTATCACTAGAAATAAACAATTTTTTTTTTTTTTTTTTTTTTGTAAAATTTTTCAAAGATGTTTAAATTAATTTACTTGTTAATAAATATTAGTATCTATTATATAATTATAATTAAAATTATAAATGAAATATCTCATTAACCAAACTATTAAAAATAATATGATCCAATTCATAAAACATCGTTATAGTCAATTAATTATATTATTTTATTATTAAGTCTCTGTAATTGTTTATTTATTTATTTTTGTTAAATAATAATTAAAAAAAAAAAAAAATTAAGTTAATAAAAAAGTAAATTATCAATTGTTTTGTGGAGGAGTCGAAATCTTGCTCGATTTGAAAAAATAAAGGCTGACTTTTTCAATCCTTTTACGAGTTTATATCTCCTCGTAATAATTTCAAGAAAAATATTTATAATCCATTTTCTAGAATTGTGATATTTTATTCAATCTACCTTCTGGTTGTTACTATTATTATTTTTAAAATTCATCAATTATTTATTTATTTATTTATTTTTTTTTTTGATGAAATTCCGATTAAATGAAATTGGACTATAAAAACGGTTGCTGAGAATTAAATTCTTACCTATTTATTTTTATCTATCTATACATTTGATCATCATTAACGGGGAATGGTCATAAAAATAAAAGTAAGAAAAACGATGAAAATAACAAACAAAGAATCAATAAATTGAATTCAACATCTAGTCTGGAATTATTATATATATATATATATATATATCAAGATTCGATTTCAAATGCAAATTTTTGGAACATCAGAAAGTAGATTTTTAATCAGATAAGTAAAAAGAAAAAAAAATAAACAAACAAACAGAATCCTTATTCGTATTGAGGTTAGATACATAAATACGTATCCGATTAAAACTACTGAGATATTTAATGTTAAGTTATATATATATATATTAAAAATTCATCGTATATTTACATATCAATATAAAAGCATTTCATGTTAATCTAATAAAATACAATAGGATTGTTTTACTCTAAAAGAATTAAATTTAAATAGTATTCATTTTAAAAATTTATATCTACCTATATAAAATATTTACGTATTCAAATATCTATGAATTTAATTCATTTATATGACATACCTATCAAAATTATAAATCAATAAATAAAATTCAAATTAATGTGAACTTGTGTTGTCGTAAAGCTTGAGCTGTCATTTTCACCGTTGATGATTATTAATTTATTAATTATAGAATAGTTCATATTTATTTTTAAAGATAAAATATTATCTAATAATTCATGAAATGTAAATTACAAGATATCAATAATTATCAATATTTACTTATAGAAAAACTGATTTTAGTTTTTAATAAGTTATTACATTCACTTTATTAAAAATCATAAGTAAAATTCAGAATTGAATTAAAAAATAATATACGAGGTTTGTTCAAAAGTAAATTTTGAATTTTTATGGGCTGTGTACACTCGATTATCGAAATTTTATTTTTTTTTATATTGGTACACATATGTTTCTCATATGAGACATTATCAGCCATTTTGGATTAGTAGTTGTTTTATTTTTGTTTTGTTTTTTGACAACTGAAAACGTTAGACATTTTTTTGATTGTTCTTCGATTTTTTACTTTAAAAAAAAATAAGGAATACTACAAGGAAGTTATGCAACCTTTGCGTGAAAACCAGCTCACACATCATTGCTTGTTCGTGATTGCATGGCCAAAAACAAAAAATGTAATCATGGCTCAACCACCGTATTCACCAGATTTGTCTCCCTGCGACATTTTCCTATTCAAAAAACTGAAGAGACCAATGAAAGAAAAGCGTTTTGCCACAATTGATGAGATAAAGTCGGAAACGAAGTATGAGTTGATGGCCATACCGAAAAGTGCTTCGATGATTGGAAGAAGTGCATTTTATCTGATTGTGATGGAAATTACTTTGAAGGGGACAAAATGGATATTGATGAATAAATAAATACTTTTCGAAATAATTCAAAATTAACCTTTTCTTTTCAACTAACCTCGTCTTTCTATAAAAAGAAAAAATTATCTTTCATATATAATATAAAATAATATATTTCAAATTATATCGTTGTTTAAAAAAAAATGTTCTCTAATGAATTATTTTAAAAACATTAAAAGAGGGAAATTGTAATAAATATATCTACATATAATCTACGTATATATATTTTATTCAACTATTTGAAACGTTTATCAATTTATTTTTTATTTTTTTTTTATTAAATTAGTATTTAATCTTTTCTATTTATTAAAGGATCAATCCATCAAGCATTTTTTTTTCTTTAAATTAATTTTATTATAATCTGATAGACAATATTAATGTTTTTTTTAAAAAAAAAAAATTCTTAAAAAATTGATTTTTATTGATTTTATAATTATTTTTTTATATTTGAATGTAAATTGAGTTAAATTGGTTATCTTTTATGTATGAAGTTTGAAGATGAAGAAAAGCTCTTAGGTACCCATTGAGAGAGAGAAATATGTACTCCAAAATATAATAATAATAACATCATCCAAAACAACAACAACAACAAGATGAACGACGCTGTTTTACCTAGGAGCGACACACATTCCCCCTGGTCGCCTTCTTCTCCCCCCCCCCCTATATTTGCAGGCAACCTCTTGATGAAGACCGGTCTGCGGGGCGTCCATATAAACAGCCGGCAGCCGCCGAGCCGGGTATATCTTGTTGCTCCCCTGCGTCGCCCGGATACGTCCCTAACAGGACGATGGCGAACACCTTTTGGATTTTATTCTTGGCTTCGGCCCTCGGCTGTTCCCTCTGTGTTGCATCGCCCGTTTTGGAAGTTGTCCAAACAACTGAAGTGCTTCCAGATCAATCTTCAACAGTCGGTGCACAGGAGGTGCCTGTGGAGCCAGTGGTTGTGCCTTCGGAACCTCTGAAAACGCCAGAGATTGTTGCTCCTGTCAAAGCCGAACAACCCCAAGCACCTGTTCAAGAAGAAGAACAACAGAAACAACCCGGCCGGGAAGCCAGGTACTAAATCCTCTACCCTTAAATAACACTAATTATCTCTCTCTCTCTCTCTCTTTCTCTGAATTTAAAACCTCCTCTTTATATTTGAATATTATTTTCATATGTAAACATAAAATTGAATTTCAAATTCTAATTCAATTGATCACATTCCATAAATATGCCGATTTTATAAATAATAATGAAATAAAGTTATATTTAATTCATGTATTTCCAATATATATATATATATATATTATTTATATTTTTCCATCAATCTACAATAATTAAAAAATTACAAATATCATTTAAAAATTAATAAACAAAGAATTTCAATTAACTATCTTTTATACTGTTTTTTAAGTTATTAAATTGTAAACATTATAAGATGTTATTATAGCAGTGATTCTCAACCTTTTTTTTTTACCGCGGCACAGTTTTAATCGTTTAAAAATTTGGCGGCATACAAAGAAAAAGATAAGTGTAAAAGTTATTTACTTATCTATAATAGACTGTGTAATATAGTTTATGATAATAATCAGGGGTCGGCAACCTTTTTCAATAGTCTGGCACATTTCTGAAATAATATAATACTTAGAGCCATATTGAAAAGTTAAAAATGTTTAAGAGCCTGATCGCAAAAACATTTTACCTTTTTTTTACATACATATAAAATAAATAAGTACATTTTCTTAATTTGAACTTTACATTTGTAAAATTTGGCGGCACATTTTGAAAATCTCGCGGCACAGTGGTTGAGAATCACTGTATTATGGTTTTGGAGTGTATATTTAATCTTTAAATCCAAAGAAATATATTTTATCTTAGATATGGAAAAAATTTAAGTTAAAATTAATTTAAATTATCAAAATATAATATAGATAGTATTTTAATAGTTGTGTGAAAGAAATATAAATTGAATAGATGATTATTAAAAACTAAAGATTCAGTAATTTTCTGATGGTATATAACAATGGCCTTTAGATTTATACTAATCACATCCTTTATTTAACTAAAATTCCTTAAAAAATATAATAATAAAGTAAAATATATAATAAGATTTTTAGATGAGATAAAAAAGGTTTTTAGTGATTAAATCAAAAGTAAAACTTAAAAGTATAATATATTTTTTATTTTTGATAAAAATAAAATTTAATTACATTGACTAACCAATTCGTAAGCCTAACAGATAATTTATTCCAAAGAATTATTATTTTAATAGTGTCTTGAACATAATGAAATGTTTTTATGTTATAAATATTCTTAAATAGAGTAGAATCTTAGTTTGAAATTAATTGTTTCTATATTTAGAACTTTAAAAAATTGAGTAAAATATAAAAATATATGTAACATAATAGTAATGTATCAGTTATAAAACAATACCTCCCTTACTATCGTCGGTCGGTAAAAACATCTTCTCTAGATTATTTATTTATAGAATGAAAAATGTTTGACATATTTTTTTAATATGAAAAAAGAGCACAATATGTTATTATAGTTCGGTAAGATATATTAAACAAAAAAAAAAAAAAGGAAATGAAAACTGTCTGTGGGAAAGCATTTTGACGCTCATCAGTTTGTAATTCGATGAGGGTAAATTGATGATATTGATGCGATTTTTTTTTTTATTAGACGTTAACTTTTTTCTCATCATTTGATTCATTCAAGTCGAGGGGGAAAATAAAATTGATAAAAATTCAACATTTTCATTTTTTTTATTTATAGTTTGAAATTAAATTAATATATATATTTAAAAGAAAATATTTAGTAGTAGAGAAGAACAGTATTAACACATAAATTCTTAAGATACAAAAGAAAATGTAGAAAATTTTTTTTGTAATCACGAAGGATAATACTATTCAAGAAGAATTTAAATCGAGGTTGCAATCTGGTAACGCCTGTTATCATGCAGTAAAGAAGCCTATCTCGTCAAAATTATCAAAATTAAACAGATAAAAATTAAAGTATATAAAACACTTATTTTGCCAGTTGTATTATATTGGTGTGAGGCATGGTCTATGACTTTAGGAGACGAGAGTAGATATAGAGTATTTGAGAATAGGATTCTTAGCAGCATTTATGGGCCAAAGAAAGATAAGATCATCTGGGAATGGCGGATACTGCATAACGAGGAATTGCATGACCTCTATGCATCTCCAGATATAGTTAGAATTATAAAATCGAGAAGGCTGTGCGATGGGCAGGACACGTAGCAAGAATGGGTGATAATAGAATAGGTGAGGAGATCGATTGAGAGATCAAAAACAATTTAGGTAGGAAAAGGCGAAAGAGAGATGGGAGAAGGATGGGTGTAGCACAAGGGCACTTGATGAAATGTGGTTGCTGCGGCCAAGAACTTTCGAGTTTCGTAGAGCTCTATATATATTATTACTATTATTATTATTATTATTATTATTATTAAATTTAAACAGTTTGTTCAGAACTATAGAAAAAAAAATATGTACTATATATTAAATGTTTTCTTTTTAATTTAATTTAAACATTTGCGATTAAATATTTATTTACTACATTATAAAATAAATGAAAAAAATAAAATAATATATTTGTGATTCAAATGTATGTTGATACATCTAGCTATTTGAAATAACATTATAATTTAATAGAATACTACTTTAGAAATCAAAATTATCCATCTTGAAATATAACTCGAATTTTTTCCCAAAAAAAAAAAAATCATCTTTAAGATCAATTTCTAAAATGCACCAATCAAGATACATGATAAGAAGATCTCTTCTACTGGATATATATATCATATAATTTTCAACCACTAGACCATGAAATTCATCATCTAATTGCTTTTAATGCTTTTATCTCCGTACCTTGAGAAGAATTTCAATTCATTCTATTCGAAAATTTAAATCCTTTCTTGTTTGAAAAGGAATGTCAAATACTCATACAGATAGATAATGAAAATATTTTTCAAATTTCTACTTCCACAAATAAATTATATTCATTTCATCCATTTTTTAAATTATTTTATTTTTGATAAAAGAAAAATTTAAAAAAAACATTCAGAATATACACATATATATTTTTTAAAAAAATAATCTATTACCCATTTTGATACTTTTTAAGATGATAAAAATGTTAATATTTTTTTTTCATTAAAATTAAAAAAAAAAAATTAAAACAATATTATTTCTTCTAATAATATATCAATGTTTCTTGTGTAGTTTATTCTACACAATATTATAAAAAAATTTGATTCTATTGTATGGAATAAGATCAATAAAATAAAATGGGATTCTTAGATTAAGATTATTTATCTTTACACACACACTTTTTAAAAAAAATAAAAGTTCTATCTTTATTTTATATTATTTGTATTTTCAAAGATTCCTAAAAACTTTGTAAATAATAAATATTGGTCATAGTTAGGGTGCCCAATCGTCCCGGTTTTCCGGGATTGTCCCGTTTTTAGGTGCTCTGTCCCGGCGTCCCGAAAAATGTCTTCGGGACAATCTACTGTCCGGTTTTTAGATATATAGGACATTTCGTACTTTTTTTCAAAATTTTTTCAATTTGATTAAAAAAAAAGTTTTCGGGACTAGGCTCTTAAACATTTCCGACTTTTTATCCAATGTTTGTCCCGGTTTGGTGTTTACGAAATATGGTCACCCTAGTCATAGTGTTTTTAATACTTGCCATTGAGTTTAGATCAGTTTAGATATATAAAATAATTATATAGCCTTTATAAGTTTTATGTATTTTTATGTACTTCCCTCCTTCTTTTTAATTATTCTTAGCTAGAATTTCAGAGTGAATATTTAATTTTATTATTTAACGAAGAGAACATTTTTCAAATCTATTTTATTTGAAATAAAATGAAAGAACGTTCCATATGATAATTCACTATATTTGTCAAATAAGATGGATCTCCCTTTGTTTTTGGTCTGCATTTTAGAATTCTATTATTTTCTCCTTTTTACAGTCTTTTATATGTAAAATATACTTTTTTTTTAAAAAAAAAAAATTCAATTCACACATACAAATTGAGTTAATTCTTTCGTATGACTGCAAATCTCAATGGAGATGAATCCTTTCGGACTTTTTAGAAATTTTAGAAGTCATTTTTTATTTCATTCTACATAAAAATTTGATTTCGTTTAAGGAATATTTTTTATATACAAGTAAATATTAATATAAATAATAACAAATTGGGTCTAACAATTTTAAATATTAGTTTATATATAGATTAGTGTAGTATAAAATAGGGATTATATGATGGGTAAATGAGATATGCTATTATTCTATTATTTTAAGAAAAATCCTCCTGAGACTACCTTAAATTATTATTATTATTATTATTTTATCATCATTAGTTTAATAAACATTTGTAAAATTTAAAGCAAAATGAAAGTAATTAATAAATGATTAATGTTATTTCAAATTTGTTCATAATATTCTTCCATTTTTGTATTTTGATCCCGTCTCATTGCGATCGTCGACCTCCACGATAATACAGGAAGGAAGCTACCCGTTTTTCTTCTTTCTAATGACATACTTTATATCTTTTATTACTTTTCTGTACTAATTAGGTCTTTTTATATATAAGCCTTTGTTCCAGTTGAGGATATCCAATAAAAAAAAACCCACCTATATATACACATACAAAGAAAAGGCTTTGTAGAAAAAACGAAAAACATGGTAGTTAAATTTTGCTCCATTCCATTTTTCATAACAATCCTTTTCCATGTTCGTATATCATTGGTTAGTTAATTTTCTTACAATCAATTTGAAAAAAAAAATTAATTTGTTTTTATCTATATTTATATCTACAATCCAGATATATACTTAATAATATCTATATATATAAAAAAAGGTTTTTGTCTGCACATTGCTCAGAATTTAAAAATTTTTGCATATCTTCGCGTTTCATGACCTCTAGAATCCAAAAGTGACTTTAGAATTTTTCACGTCTGTCTGTCTGTCTGTCTGTCTGTCTGTCTGTCTGTCTGTCTGTCTGTCTGTCTGTCCGGAAAATTACTATTTTATAGACTCAGAATTGGCTGAACCGATTTCTTTGAAATTACATCACAATATTCTTATATACCTCTAGAGTAACATAGGCTATAAATTTTATTAATAACTTATCAATAACCGCAGAAATTAATTTTTTAAAGTTTATATAATTCTCCGTGTTGTTCATTCAAGAGCAGCTCGCGGCTCACTGTCGGCCTAGCGGAATCATTTCAAACAATGAATTATCATAGAGATTCCCAATCGAAGAATTATTATAATATTTCCCTTTTTATTTTAAATTCTAATATACAAATATCAATTCAATTAAATAATTTATTCTAAAAGTTCTCAATTTAATTAAAATATTTATTAGATCATATTTTTATCTTAAATTATTTTTTATTTAATTGAATATTTCTTCTTTTCTATAATATATATATAATAATATATAAATTTTATCATTGAATAATAAAAAAAAATATTATTTAACCTGAATTAAAATGACTGAATTATATTATCTTTACTGAATTTTATTATCTTTGTTTTTTATTTTAATTTAATTACTCTATTATTAATTACTAAATATATATATATATTATATAAAAATTAAAATATGATGATATAAAGTTGTTTTAAATTGGGTATATTTTTTAATATTATTAAAATGTTTTTTTTTATTTATTATGTTTAAAAGATTCTATTTTATTATGTGATATTAATAAAAAATAACGATGCTCTGTGCAAGTCGAATCATGTTGCACATAATTAAATAACAATTGCCAAACAAAGAATATAATATTTTTTTAAATTCTTATATTTAAATATCATTTCAATTAAATAATTTATTCTAAAAGGTCTCATTTTAATTAATTTAATAAAATATTTAAATCACCATTCAATTTTTTATTAATAGGCTTCTTTTTTTATTTTTAATTTTTAATAAATTCTCTTTTTTTGATATGATATTAATAAAAAATAATATTAAATTGTATATATAAATATAAAAATTAGAATATTTGAATTTTTTTAAATTTTAACACATGTAATCAATCATATGCATTAAGAATGGAAAATTTTTAAAATCAACTTGCTATTAAATTCAGAAAAAAAATACTATTATATATAGAATATATAGACTATTCGAATATAATTTAAAACTCTTTCTCTCCTTCTATTTTAAATTAAAAAAACGGAGTTTTAAGAAATTTAGATGCCATATGCAACATGGGTTGGTAAATGAATTGGGCTGGAAGAGGAGGCAATTTATAATTTTCTTCTAATTCAGATTTAGGACAAATCGTACAACATTATATCAAATCTCGCTAAGAACATTCAATATTTTTGTACACAAATTATTCAGAGTATTGGCTAAGCGTATCACTCACAATCAGTTTATATTGAAATTTATATAAATTAACAAAGTAAAAATTTTTATTTGTTTAAATTTTATTATAATGAATCAAAAAAAATTAAATATATAGATCACATGATTAAGAGAAGCAAAAAACTTGACAGAAAATAACTTTTGGATGGAGGTCGGACATGACAGAAACTGTAAGCGAAATCTTCATATTGCGACGAATGATTTTCAAATCCCCTAGCACCACAGAATTTAAGTTTCTTTTAAGGAAAATAACTATGATCTAAAAAAATTAATAAATGAACTTAATAATAAAAAAACAAATAAATCAATTAATTTAAATTAATACTATTAATGAATGTATATATTGGTCATTTATCTATAGTTTTATACCGTTAATTTTTATAAATTGTCTCAAGCAGGGCCGCGACGTGGGTGCAAAGCGCCCGTGTGCAAATTTTTAAAAAGCGCCCCCTCTATCAATAGAACAATAAAATCAAATAAAACATTTAATTTTGAAAACTGTGTTTATGAATACAGAGGAATTTATCTACATAATAATAGGAAATAACAAAATAATTAACTCATTAACAATAGAAACAAGGTTAAATTTCTAGAACAATAAACATAAAAAAAATTCAAAAATGAAAACATAATACAATATGAAATTCCATCACAAAACTATACTATTCGGATTCTTCGAGCCTTTGAAGCTACAAAACCTTTAATAATATCATATATTTCTAAGTTATCCATGATTTCATTTTCTATTGCTATCATAGAAAGATCTGTTAAGCGCTCCTGCGACAATGTCGAACGCAAATTCGTTTTTATAATTTTTAACTTAGAGAAGCTTCGTTCACCCGAAGCTACAGTTACGGGCAAGGTTAGAAAGATACGCAGTAAAACAAACAAATTTGGAAAATATATTTAAACGTGTCGTAGGATTCACGTCCACAATTATATTGATTCATTTTTAAAACACTTAAAATAAAATAAAAAAGAATGGTCAGTTTGGCGCCCCCTACACCAGGCGCCCGTGGGCAGCGCCCACCTTGCACACGTGCACGCCGCGGCCCTGGTCTCAAGTCTCTATTTTTGCATTTTCTCAAGTTTCATTATAATTAAAAATATTCAATAATAATCTAGGAATGAAAATAAAATACCAAAATGTAATGATCAAGAAATATTATACTCTATTTCACTATTATAACATATACAATACTTAAGAACCATAGGCGGAGGAAATATTAGGAGATATCATTGCGGGTTCAGGCCAAATCGACCAACATTAATTAAGATATTTTCATTATGACAGATATTAGGAAAAAAACCGCGAATTCAATATTTCTATTCACTAATTATTTGTAGACTTTAGTAAAACATACGCATGACTCAATAGATCCGGATAAACTTTTTCAAATTTTCAATCTTCAAATTTGTCTTGAAGGTAGTAAAGAAAGAATAAGATGCGGAAATCAATTGTAAAATATTAGGTTACCCAGACGACTTAAATATAATAGGAGATTCGGCAATTGCAATTACAGATAATTTAATGGAGGTTTGAAATTAATAGTGATAAGAAAAAATATTTAGTAACAAAGAGGAAGAGTATTAACATACAAAATCTTAAGATACAAAATGTAGAATTTGAATATGTAGAAAAATTGAATGTAAACACGAAGGATAATAATATTTGAGAAGAATTTAAATCGGGGTTGCAATCGGGAAACGCCTGTTATCTGCAATAAAGAGGCTTATCTCTTGAAAATTATTATCAAAGGGAATATATAAAAAGATTATTTTGCCTGTTGCATTATATGGGTGGCAGGCATGGTCTATGACCCTTGGAGATGAGAGTAGATTCAGAGTATTTGAGAATAGGATTCTTCCCTGCATTTATTGGCCAAAGAAAGATGAGGTCACCGGGTATGGGGGAGACAACATAACAAGAAATTGCATGGCCTCTCTGCATCTTCAGAAATAGTTAGGGTTATAAAAGGGAAAAAGCTGCGATAGGCAGGGCACGTGGCTAGAATGGGAGAGGAAAAAGATATTGGTGGGAAGACCGATTGTAAAACGTCCGCTTGGAAAAAAACGCGTAGGAAGGGACGTAAGAGAGATGGAACAAGGGCTCAGGATAGGGACACTTGGAGAAATGTGGTTGTTGCGGCTAAGAACTTTCGAGTATCTTTGAGCCACATAGGTAGATAGATATAGCATATACAATAATAATATATAATTAATATAGTGATTAAATTAAAATATATTTTTTAAATAAGAACACAAAAAGAAATGAATGTTTTATGTAATATACTGATTGAAACAAAATGGATGAAAACCTTTTACTACTTTCAACCACCAAATACTATGTAACACTCGGGGGTACAGGGGGCGGAGCCCCCGTCTAGGTGTGAAGAGCGCCGAAGGCGCTCTGAGCAGCTAGTATATACCTAAGGATACAGTCTTTGGCCCCGAGGCAGTCATTGGCCCCCTATCACTAAAACACAAATAATAAGAGATTTTTATTTTAAAAATTGAGCTATTAACTATGGTTATGTAATCGTTGGTTGTATAGTTGTATAATCACTATAGAATACCTAGGCCAATAACTATAACAGGGGGCCAATAACTGTATTTTTTAGGATTTTTTTTATAAAGTGCTTATTGAAAATGTCATGAGAAAATTATTTTTTTTTATTCATTAAAATGCTCATAGTATCTATGTTCTCCATACCTAATTTGACACAGATTGTTCCGCAATTTGCCCAGAAATGCATTAAAGACTGCTAGGAGTTGCTTAAGGGGGCCAACGACTGTATGCTTTACCCTATATACATATATTGCAACACAATACAATAAAAATTTAATTTAATCTTTTTACAATAGATATTCAAAATCATTTAATATATTGCAATTAATATTAAAATTGTAAAATAAATGAAAGAATAATTTCTTAATAATTATTAAATATTATTCTACTAGTGTAATTTTCATATTCCACATTTCAAAGAAATAGATGAGATTTTTGTTATTTAGAGCGCATTGAATCAAGTTAGGATCTACTACTACATATTTATAAAACATAGATTAATATTATATTATATTTATCAAGGATCCTTTGTATTCTTCATAATGTCATTTTTTTTCTCTTTAATTACCATTTATTTTCTTTCTGTTTATTTTATAAATTATTAGTGCACACACACACATTACACTAATACATTAAGATTAAAAGAACAATTTATTATATATTAGTTGGAAATTAGTTTTTTAATATTAATTACACATGATATATTGTACTATTTAATAATGTTTATCAATGAATATAATATGTATCTAATTTTTTATTTAATATATTTATAAATATATATATATTCATTGATAATAAATAATAATTTTTTTATTTTTTATTTTTCTCAATTTTATGAATATATTTTAAAAATATATATATTTAAATTGATTATATTTTACATCTTATAGAACATATCTGATGTAATTTATTTTAAGATCAATTTTCAAGAATTTTAAATGAAAAAAATCTTGTATTTTTTCATTTTTGAGCTAAAAAAAATATTATATTTGAATATAAATTGGTTCATGAATCAGATTCTAACAAATTGATAAAGATAATTTAATTTTTATCTTCATTCTCAAAGACCATTTTTGTTTTGTTTTTGTTTTATCCAAAATATCATTTATAATTCAAATACAGAGTTAATACAATTATTTTCAACTTTTTATTATTGCTAATGAAAACATTAAAAAATAATTCAAATATTTAAATTTGTTAGAAATCATTAAAACTTAAGGATTCTTTGCTGTTTAAAAGGATATTATATGAGGGAGATCAATCAATGTAACGTGATGAAAATAAGAAGAGCAATATGAAGGAAAAAAAAAAAAATAAAATAAAATAAAAATAAATAAAATATAAAGACATGACCATTTTTTCAAAAATATTAATATTCTCAGTACGTGTCAGCGACGTTCCTGGTAATACTACCTAATAGAATTCTTTCTTTAGAAATGCTAAATAATCCAATTGTATAATTTATTTCAATAAAAAAGGAACTCAACTTCTCAATTACCATAATTTACATGAAAAAAATAATATATTTTAATGGATTATTTAAAATAAATAAAATTTTAGCAAACTCTTACTTTTATAATCTTCTTCTTCTTCTTCTATTATAGGCCTAAGGCCTGTTCTTCTTCACTATCCTCAGGTCTTTTTTTGGGAAGAGTACGCCCAGCAGTCAGCCCATTTTTTCGGTGGCTTGGTCTCTTGTGATGCTGGCCTTCCATCCCGGGCTATATTCTCAAGAGCCCTTCCGCGTTGGCTCTTCCTACGTGTTCGTTTCATTTTTACGGCGAATCTTAACCCATTTGCCGTAATAGGTTCGTTGCCGTGTCGTCAATGTGTTAATCATTCCAATTTTCGAGGCTGTGTGTGGTTCTTTGAGCAATTGTGATTTGCGTCTCTTGAGTAGGTTGCTAGTCTCATCTCCGAGACGTGGATGTTCTTAGTTAAGTCGAAGCCCCCCAACACGACAAGGTGACATCCATGGTGGGGCTTGCCGGAGGCAGCTGATGTTAAATTAAATTGAAAATTTTTGTTCTTAGATGGAATCGAACTCCGACTTCTTGCGTGGAAAGTTGGTATCCTACGCTCTCGGCTACCCTGCCTCCTACTTTTATAATAATAAATGATATTCTTACAAGTATAATATTCGGTAAACAGGATGAAATTTATTTTTTTCGTGATCACTAAGGGTAGGGTGACCAAACCTCCCGTTTTTAGATGTTCTGTCCCGGCGTCCCCAAAAACGTCTTTGGTTCAGTCTATTGTCCCGTTTTTTTGTAATATTTAGTACATTTCGTACTTTTTTTCAAAATTTTTTCAATTTGGTTCTTAAAAAAAAATTTTTCAATTTGTTTCTAAAAAAAAGGTAAACTGTTTGTCCGGGTTTGGTGTTTTCGAAATATGGTGACCCTAATTAGAGGTATTGTATACCAGTAAAGAAAATAATCTAAATTTGATGTATTTATTAATTTTTAAATTTAAATCAATATCCCTTCATATAAAGTTAAATATATTTTATTATGAATTCTTAATTTTATATTTAAATTAGAAATTTAATAAAAATTGTTTCCATGTAGGTATATTAGAATTTTAAATTCAGTTAATTATGTTTAACTTTTGAAAATTTAGATTTAAATTTTATTTTAATTAATGATTCTTCTTATAATAAAAAAAAAAATTAAAATTTAAAAAATTATTTGAAAAAATATTATTTGAATAAGTATATATATTTTTAGAAATGTTTATAAAAAATGTTTTTTTATTCTGAGAATTCATTATTATATCTTTATTGTAAAATTGTTTTTTTTTTCAAAAATTCTTTTAAAGTTGTTTACTTAATTTATTATAAGAATTATGTATTTTTAAGAAATATTTTCATCACTTATCTCTTCTTTTCAAGTAAAAATTTAGCAAATTCGTTAATTTTAATCATCAATTAAAATATATTTAGTCATATTGATGAAAAATTTATATATGATTTTTAATCTCGGAAAAAAAATAAATAAACTTAAAAATTATTTCACGTTTTATATATTTTTTTTTATTCATTGTTTTTTTGATTTTTAAAATTCAGCTTAATATTTTTTTTTCTTTTGTGAAATTGCATTAATTAAGAGGGATGGTTTATTTTTATAATATTATAAATTTGTATTTTGCTCACTAATGACCAGTTGTGCATGATGTGGCATTCTTTCTACCTCACGAATTTAATCCGTAATTTCTTCTATCTTCATTTGTGTCTTGTCAATCAAACTCAGTGAAACGAAAACGACACAAATTCCCATGGTTTATTTAAATTTGCACTTAAGTGAGTTTATCATGGAAATAAACCAATGTGTGTGTGTGTACTCGTATTAATATATTTATTTAACATTAAACTTTTTATTATCTTCAATTTTATCACAAAAACATTATATATTTTCTATATAATATGTATAATAAAGTTCAGATTAATTATAATATATAATATATAATTTATAATTATATTCAAAATAAATTATAAATAATAACTGATTTGTTCGCAATTGTACAACATAATTGGGTCAAATTAAAATAACACATTAAAATAATTTTAAATTTATTAAATCTTTCAATGTCCCTAATTATTCTTGAAAATAAATATAATTATCTAGTCTGGTATTGAAATTTTAAATTTCACTTAGTTAGGATTGCTATAGATAAAAGATATCACAACATTTTATTGAATATTTAAGTGTATTTTTCTTTTATTAACATTATTGATAATATATATAAACCTTAATCCGTTATGATTAATATAATATGAATTATATATATTTGTTTTCACTAAATAAATTATTTAAAGTTAATTTTTATATATTTTTATATATATATTATAAAATTCAGAAATCCAATCTTTTATATATATATATAAATAAATTATCATCTGTTTAGACCAGGGGTGGCCAAACCGCATGCGGCCCGCCGTAAACATTTTTGCGGCCCGCGAGATTCATCACACTTTTATATTCTGCGCCCTCATGAAATAAATATCGCACTAGTGAAATAAATATGATTTCATTTTTTTTATTTTGTTGTTTCTTTTTTTATTTTTAGTATTATATATTTTTTACAATATGCATTCAGTATCATTATTATTATATTATATATGTTTATATGTAAAAATAATAGTAAACATAATAAAAATTCCTTATTTTTCATTTGTCACACCAAACAATATCTGTAATGGGTCTAAATCTAATATGGGTATGTATAATTTTATATGCGGCCCGCGAAGTTATGATGCATTTCTAAAGTGGCCCGCAAGAACATTTGGGTTGGCCACCTCTGGTTTAGACGAACATAATTTGAACATAATTTATTCAATTAAATATGTATTTTTGTTTTAAAAATGAATTTATTTAGTTCAATCTTTCCAAGTAATTTAGACCTTCTTTTTCTCATATATATATTTATAATGCTCATGAAGATGATGATGATGATGATGATGATAATGATAATGATGATGGGGTGACCTCAAAACCTATTAAATGGTTAGAACTGGCTAATTACTTAAAGATGGAATTGGTAGAATAACTTCCACCCCCATTATTATAAAAATAATAGTTTTATCATTAATGAGCCATAACATAAATCCGTTATGATTAATATAATATGAATTATATATATTGTTTTCACTAAATAAATTATTTAAAGTTCATTTTAACTTTTCCCTTCTCAAATTTTAATAAATATCTTCTTAATAAGATTATTTGTCATTATAAAATCAATAATTCTAATTACTTATATATTTTTTGTTTGATATTAATGGTTTATTTAAATTTATAAAAATAGTTAATGTTTTTTTTTTAATTTTAATATAATAATTAGAATTAAAAAATAATTAATTTTTCATTAGTAGAGGCAAAAAAAAAAATAATATTTTCAATCATTAATTATATATTTTTTTTTTCAAATGCTCCTTTTTTGTTGATCATAAAAAAAAAGTTTAGAATTAATTATTATTATATTATATTTGATAATTTTAATTTTGTATAATTTAACAGAGGATATTTTAAATATCCAATTCAAGTGTATGTTTTAATAGTAATTTGATTATAAGTGGTAAATCTATTTAAACTAGTTTTATAATTAACATGTAAAATTTTTTTTTAAAGAAAAAAAATATTTAATTTTTGTTATAGACACTTGGATAATGATAACAAAATCTGGACGATGACTGCACGGGAGGAAGCCCTTTTACAGAAATTGAACGGCAAATGTGCACAACATGATATGAGCTCATGTGTCATGCTGAAAATTGTCTCTTATATGAATCGGTTATTGAAAAAGAGTAATATCGAAGTAAGCGAGGGTATTGAGATAACAAAATCCTCTGCTGATATTCGTTTCGAAGATGAAATCTACGAGCGCCCAAGGGCTGATACAGATGAAACCACCGCTGTAACCCAATTAATGTCTGACAAATTATGGCATTTTGTGCGAACGAGAGCTCTTCGCTGGAATGTAATGCCTGAAGCAGATATCGTTCTCAGTACAACACCAGACAAAGAAGGCAACTTTAATCTTGGATTGAGTCTTAGTCCAAGTAAAGAGATTGAAAAAGGTAAGGGAGATGGATGACACACAAATTGACTTTTATAGAAATCCAAGATATTTAAAGCTTAGTCTAATTAAAAAAAAAAATTGCAATTTTCTTTTCTTTTTATAAACTAAATAATATATAATATATAAACTTAATCGAAATATTTTTTAATTAATAATGTAATATATAAATATATCTGAAATTAAAAATTAATAAACTTGTTATAAAATTTATATTTAATTGATTAATATTATATTTTTTTTCAATATTATATAAAACAAATAAATTATAATCGTTTATAAAAATAAAAAATATATTATATGTGAATACAGGAAGAATATTAAATAAATTTTCATTTAATATCTTTCCATTGAATGAAAAGGATAGGAACCCCTATAAGTTATGCAACCAAACCAATCTATCTTCGAGATTTTCACATAATTCTAGGAATTTTATTTATACTGAGTATAGTAGTTAAACATACATATACCTTTATTGAACAAAATAAAAAATAAACAAATAAAATATTTATTTATTGACTTAATATAAAAAAAAAATTGATATCAAAAAATGTTTATATTTTCTTTTATAAACTCTTAGCATTTATGAAAAGATAAGGAAAATAAATATTGTGTTATATAAATATTTAAAATATATGATATTAGTTCAATAAATATTCAATATGAAATATGTTTAATAACATTAGATATTTTTTATTTTATTGTTTGAAATTTATAAAGAGCGCTAATCAAATTTTTTTTTAATATTTTAATCAATTTAATATTATTTTTTAATAATATAAATCAAGAAATTATAATATTTTCATTATTATATATTATACTTACTTATATTGATCATGGATTGCACAATTTTATTATCTGCACATTCCAACTCGAGTCGTGTCAGTTGTCAATTGTGGGGATTAGTTAGAAACTGGGGAGGTATTGGCAGTCCCAAATGTTAGATGGATTTGTGGTTAGTTAATTCGATAAAAGCAAATTTAAATAGATCTTTTGACATCCTACTCGATTGGCAAATAATATTATGGATTGCAAAGGATTACTGGACATTGGCTTCAATTCAAATGAAATTTAATATACTTTTTTATATGCTAATAAATAATTAATGGCATTAGTATTAAATTTGATAGCAACTAATCATATAGATATTTTAGTAAATTTCAATTGAAGTATTATTTTAATTTAGTTTAATTAGATCGCGCTTGTAATCACTTTAATCGTTCTATTTTCATTTGCTCAAATGATGCAAATTGGCAAAAGGGATTTGGCAAAATATACCAACTTGAACATTAAACATTAAACAAATTTAATACTCACTATTACTATATATTATTTAAAATTTACTATTTAATTACTTAAAGAAAATTTTAATTAAAGTCACATTAATTAGAGTAGGTAGAGTAGGTTTATAATTTTAATAAAATATGATAAGAAATATGAGATGATAACAAAAAAAAATATTTTATTAATATTATTGTACAATATAATATTTAATATACAATAATTTCTTATATTTTTTTTATTAGCTTCGATTTTAGTTTTATTTTTAGAGATAATTTATATTTCTTTGCTTAAATGTTTTATTTGATATATGATAGGTATATATAGTGGATTAACTTGAACTTTAACTGAATAGACAGAATCTTTTATAAGTGAATGAATTTTATTAATAAACTTTTGATGTTTTGTATGACTTTACTATTGAAAATTTCCAAGTTGGCAACTTCGTTCATCTCATCAAAACCAAAACCGTAATAGCCATTGAATTGAATGTTATTAATTCTATAATCTATGACTCGAAGTCTTCAGGTGTTCACGAGTCCGTAGTTCCTCAACACTATTAACGTTGAGTGTATTTGCCTTTCGTTGACTATGGGGGCAACTGGTCAGAACTAATTTACTCTTATAGACTGTCCTAATTGAATTTCAAACGGGCAGCAAAGATTCATACAAGTTCCAAGTTCAAACGTTCGATAGACAATTAACTAGTAAAAGTTATTTTCCCTTTTTGAATGAGAGAATTCCCTTTAATCAAATTCCTTCAATTTTAGTAACTATTATTAAGATTAACATTGAATAATTAATAAATAATCACAATGGACGTTGTTTTTCTTTTTCTCAGAATCTGGCCGTCAAAAGAAGAATCAAATGGGACTGGTTTTGGCCGCAGCGGGGATGAAAGCAGGTCTTCTTGGGGCGTTAGCATTCAAGGCGCTTGTTTTGCTTGTGGGCAAAGCCCTTCTCGTGTCGAAAATCGCTCTCCTTCTTGCCACCATCATTGGACTTAAGAAACTCTTCTCCCAACAGAAACATGTGACGTATGAAGTGGTCGCCCATCCACATCACTCGCATTCCCATTCAATCAGTTCAGATCATGGAGGCGGCGGCGGCGGTGGGGGCGGACACGATTCCTATTCCAGTGGTTGGGGCAGAAGTATTCATGTTGCTCCCGCAGGAGCGTCACCAGAAGTCGATCCTCATACACAAGCCTACAGTGCTTATCAGCCCACACAACAATGAGGTAAATCATCCCCACCCTCTCCATCCCCATTGTGTAAACTATTTCAATTATTTATTTTAATTTTAATTGATCATCATATAATAATCAAATGAAATATATAAATATTTAATTTAATTCTTACTATTATATTATACTATATATTTACATTATTTACAACAGGGATGTCAAACTCGCGGCCAGCGGGCCGCATGTGGCCCGCGACAGCATTTTTGCGGCCCGGCCAATAAATCGGCAAATATTAAAATTTTTTCAATATGGTTCTAAAAAAAAGGTGTCAGAATTTTAAACATTTCCAACTATTATAAATAAATTTTTTTGCGGCCCGCCTAAAGTTAAACCTTGTTTAATTGGCCCAAGTGTACCTATAAGTTTGACATCCCTGATTTACAATGTTATTTGAATGAAAAATTATCTTTTTTTTTAAGAATTATATAAATATATATAAATACAATAAGTACCAATGTAAATTTATATAGTAGCATTATTTTTTACCCCTTTCACATGATAAATTTATATATTAATCTATATATTTAGATTACATATATAATAAATAATTTCAACAAATATTTATTAAGATAAAATATAGAATATCCGAATATTTATAATTTAATCATTAACATAGGAATACTTTGTTTACCAAATAATAATTAAAATACATAAAAGTTATTTATCAGCCTTCTCCAGAGGTCTTTATATCTAAAAACAAAAGATAAACTTCACTAGGTATGGTGTTGTGTTTTATCTGTAGTTCATACATCATTTCCATTCGTATATTAAAACTTGAATTCTTTAATTTCATTTATTTTTTCAATTTTTTTTTTTTATTTTCATTTCATTTTTTTTTAATGAAAAAAATCTCTGGATATAATATGTCTTTTAATTAATATAAAATCTGACAATTTAAAAGGAAAGAACCAAAATTCAATATAAGAAACATAGTACAATAAATATATAATTAAACAAAAATTAAACTTAAAAATAAGAAAATTTTTAATAAATTATGCATAATATAATCTACATATGTTATACTTATACTTGTATTATCAATGAGACAACTTGAAATTTTATTAAATGTTTTTATATATTTCACTTAATAATTTTTAGTTTGATGAAAATTAATTAGAAATCAAATTAATATCTACGGATTTTATTAGTCCTTATTAATTGTCCAGCCCATTTCCGTATTTTACAATGTATTTATACATTATTCAGATCAACTTTTTAAATTCTGTAAGATACCTCTATGAAAATATTTATAAAAACAAAACAAATAACTAAATAGGTCATTTAAAAAAGTGAAATTCCATTTATAAAAAAATCATATCAATGAATAAATTATTTATTAAATTAGTAATAAATGCTTAAAATCTTCTACTTAATAAACAAACCTGAAAGTTTAATTCTCTTTAAAAGTCTTCCGAATTAATTTCGTTTGTAAACAAAGATCCTATTTGAAATGTGTTCTAAATAAATATCAATACCTCAAATAGTAATTAAATTCAAATTCCTGTTTTCCATTTTCAATTTAAATGCAAAATTGAATAGAACAGGAATCCTCAAACTTGATTTAAAAAAAAATAATAATAATAATAATAACGAAAAACGAAAAGAAAGAACGAATAAGAAAAGAAACACCTACTAGTTTGTAAGCATATAAACCATAAATCATTCAATTCAATTTATGTCATTATATATTTTGAAATGGAACACATAACTATATAATTTTTTGTTTTATTTTGTTTTTGACCAAGTAAAGATAAAATAGTAAAAAAATAAAAATAAAAACTATCTATATGAAATATAAGTATTTTAAATAAAATTATATTTCAATTCAGTTTTGTAAAATAAATTCATAATTTTTATTTTAGAAAATATACTTAATTCTTTAAATAAAAATTCACAATCAAGTATCATAAATAAAATTGAAAAGATGACTCTGAATTAATGAAAAATAAAAAAAAAATGTTATTTCTTGCAATATACATTCATTTTGAATGCTAATTTCTATAATATAAATTGATTCAGATCTTCAGATTTGTTTATATATTGTCCTAAATCCTAGGGAGGGTTCTAACTATAGTCGAGGAGGTAAGAGTTGGTGCATGAGGGGTGGCGGCCAGGAGAGGCGGGGCTACCCCCTCCTCCTAGAGTGGTTTCCTCTCTACCACAGTTTTCTACTCTCTCAAACGTTCCGGGTGATAAAAAAGTAATTTTGACGAAGATTTTTATTTTATTTATTTTTTTTTTTGGAATTAGACATCTCATTAGTTGAGATTCACCCACCTCTTACAATATTTATCGAGGTTAGGTTAGGTTGGGTTTTGAAGAAATGGTAGGGGCAAGAGCGGGAACTGCTTGGCCGAGGGTGGGGGTCAGTTCATGCACCAACTCTTACCTCCACGACTATAACTTAAGTACTAAAACGTTGAATGAGAAAGCTGATAAAAAAATCGTTTAATTTTTCTTTTTTTTTCTCAATTACTACTTCTAATCTTTATATTAAAAGTGAAAAAAACTTTTAATATAAAGAGCCCTAATATATATATATATATATATATATATATATATATATATATGTATATACTTTTATATTTTTCTATTATTATTATTATTATTAATTTTTATATTAATTATTAATTTTTTTTATTAAAATATATTTTTGTTTTTTTTTTTCAGGGGTGTACTGAACAAGAATTTTTTTATATAAATTATTTATTTTTGTTTTATTATAATATTTATTATTATTATTATTAATATTTTAATTTATCTCAAATGTCAATTACCAATGTCAATTCATCAATAATATTGTGAATGACACTTATAAATTTATTTATTTATTATATCTATGTATCTAGATATCTAGATACATAGTATTTTGTTAAATTTTACATTAAATTATTAATTTATTAAATATATTATGTTATAGAATTATCGTTTTCGATAATTTATAGATTGTATAATGTTTATGTAAAATATTTCTATATTTCTATAATATATTTAGAAAGCATTCCCTAACTCAATGGAATGTATAACGTTGATAAACAAATGGACACATAACTAACTGGAATTGGAATAAAATAGACAGCAAGACGAAGGGGATTTGACCTTTGAGTGGACGAAATACTCGACTTAAGCTTGGACATTGTGACGTTTTACCTGACTTGAGTAATGATTCTGTGGAGACCATCAACCAATGGAAAAGCAACAGACCAAAGACGCCAACAGATTGGCAGATAGTATAACACCAACTCTTTTTCTTAGTATTTCGTATTATATATATATATAAACAAGTGACTTGGGAAAAAACAAAAAGACGCGACAGCGACTCACTCACTACTGTGATAACATAAATTAAGAATTTTAAGACGAGTTTCCTTTCGTATTGTATAAAGAAAACTTTTCCATGTCAACAGACACACATACTTACACACAAACACTCAGAATTAATTTAATTTTTTTTTTTGTTTTTTTTTACTAAAGACAATAAAATATGTTTTTGTTATTATTATATTGACTTATTTATTTATTTATTCTAACAAATTTTCCTTTTCAATTTACAATTTTTTTTTTTTTTATAAATTTTTTAGATATTTATTTTGGATATCTTTGGATTTTTGAATTCCACTTAAGGAGGGTGACCATATTTCGAAAACACCAAACCGGGTGTTTTTTATTTTAAGAACCAAATTGAAAAAATTTAGGAAAAAAAAATCGAAAATGTTTAAGAACTTAGTCTAGTTTTTTTTTTTTTTTTTTAGAACCAAATTAAAAAAATTTTGAAAAAAAAGTACGAAATGTCCTATAGATCTAAAAACCGGGACAATAGGCTGTTCCGAAGACATTTTTCGGGACGCCGGGACAGAGCACCTAAAAACGGGACGTTTGGTCACCCTACACTTAAGCAATTTATTTGGATTGGCAATTTAAAATAAAATACAAATTTAAAATACACTTTTTATTGAATATCTATCCAAATGAAAAATTAAAGATAAAAAAAAATATGTATATCAAAATTTATATATACATAAGTATTTTGTTTTTGTTTTTTTATTTTTGTTCTTACATTTTAAGTAATGTGTGTAATGTAAAAAAATATTCAACTTTTAAACTCTTTCTATCTTTCCTCTAGTAATAATTTTGTATTTTTTGATCCTGATGTGGTGAGTAAAATTTTCTACATATATTTACTTCTTAAAATAACTAATTACAGTCATTTTAATTGATTCTTATCGATAATGGCATTGTTTTTTAAGAAAATCTTATTTTTTTACATTAATATAATTTTTCTCTTTGTGATAAATAAATCTTTTTTGATTTCTTGTCATACATCTTAACATATTAATTTTAATTTATTTTAAAATTTCATAAGCATTTAATTAAAAATAAATCAATTTTAGAAAGACATGTTTTTTTGGTGAGGGTAAATTAACCTTAATTTATAAAACTAATTTTGTCTCTAATTTAAGAAAATATTTACTCCCATTGCATGTTTATTCTTTTCATATTTTGTGAATAAATGATAAAAAGTTCAATTATTTAAATGTTGCTAATAATCTACTTTCGGGTAAATTTAAAAAAATATAGTACATAGGTATTATTTCATTATTTACCGTATAAAAAATTAACCAACAATCTTTATTTAATTATACTTGTGAAAATAAAATCATACCATTATTTTAATTCATATACTTATATATTAAATTATAATGTTAATATTACATATATTTTTATTATTATAATTTATATTATTCCAATGCTATATTTGTTTATCTCAAAGTTTTCTATTTCAATATTATGAATTTTCCTTTGAAAACCATGTTTAATATACCTAACATTAATTGAATGATTAGAATTAGAATAATATTTAACTTAATAAACATTGATTCAAATTAAAATTCATCATTCTGGAAATTTCAAAGTTTCATTCTTCATTACAGGTGGATGATTATGATATATAAATAAATCTATTAACCAAGCACATATATTTTGGATAAAAATTAAAGTTTTATTTTTTAATGTAATTCTCTAATAAATTTGATAATTTGGCAATTTTTGGTTTATTTCGATTTATACTATATATTAAAAATTCTTTATAGAAAAATGTATTTCTTAATAAAAATTTGATTAATATCTGGCAAATTTACCATGGAATGCCAATTAAGGCATTGTTAGTTGATTGGTTATAAAGCCAAAGGATTTAAATATTAATCGAAACCAAAGGGTTTCTTGATGAACATAATCAATTTTTAATTGATTAATTTAATAGAATTTTAACGGAAATCATAGGCAAAATATTTAATTGAATGAATTCATTATGAAATTTTATATTAATTATTTTTCATCATCAAGTAAAATTCAATTGTTCAAAGATTTATTTACTAAAATAGTTATAGAAATTCCATTCCAGAGGTGGGAATCGGGATTGAGAGATATATTAAAAGATCATACAGAATACATTCTCCATTCATCTTGATCTTTTTTATGCGCTTTGTATTAACTTCACTTTTCTATCTGTCTATAATGTTCAAAATTTGTAATTGAATTTTAATCCACTTCTATTTGAGCGATTTCGCTAAAATTTGAAACGTATATTGAAAGTCGATGACACTACAATAATGAAAAAGAAATATTTTGAATTTTTCAAAAATACGGATCTTTAAAATTTGAGAATTTATTTATATTTACTTAAAGAAAAAGAACTCTGTGTCAAATCTCTTATTTGTTTTTCACACCACCCTTATATAAATAAATATATGTTTGTGTTTGTTTAAAATAAAAATCTAGTAATAATAAATAAAACAAGGAAAATATTTAACAGTAATAAAAGGCATTACTCGCTCTACTTGAAGCCTTATTTTAAATCTTTCCCTCTCGAAATTTTTTAATAAAAATATTTAATAATTATTTCTTAAAAAATAACTAGCTTATAATAACTGTTAACATTATTATTAATATGGATTATCTAATAACAATGTTTACCAAAAAACAAAATACCTTATTTTAAAATCTAAAAGTTAAATAAATTCACTCCGTTTTAGAATATATAATAACATTTCAGTTATCTTTACAAAAGTAAATATTTTATTAAAAGGTATAGATATTTAAAATATTAATTAAATATATTTCTACATATATATATATATATATATATTGTCTACATTGCCATCTATTATATTACAATATATTATTTAATTGAGATTAATAAAGGTAATATATCAAATTTTCAACTTTTAAAACAATTTTCATATTTTCATATTAAAAAAAACATAGGTAGTGTGAGAAAATAGACAGATTCTGTTTATTTATTCATTCACTCGTTTCTTTTACATTTCCACTTTAGATTAATAAGACAAATTTCTTTTTTTTTTCATTTGTATTTTAAAATAATATAAAACTTATTTACTTTGGAAAAAATAATAAATCACATATATTCTCAAAACAAATTAAATTATGTTATTTTACTATTATTACTATTTTTACTAGTATTACACAAAATATAAACAAACATAAAACAATATAAATCCTTAAATTAAAGAACAAATATTATTTTTATTCTTTCTAAATAAAAATAAGATGCACATTTGATTAAAAACTAAATAAAAACAAATGCTCACTTTAATAATAATTCAGTGAAACGGAGAACAAATGAAGAATGTCTCGCTTGCTATATACCTATAATCAAAAAATTAATTTATTCTGTTTCCATTCATAATATAAAATTTTTTCTTTTCTTTTCCTTAACAAATTATATATATATTTCATTTATTAGTATTTTAGGTGTAGGCATTATTTATATATATATATATATATATATCAGTGATTCTCAACCTTTTTTTTACCGCGGCACACTTTTAACGGTTTAAAAATTTGGTGGCACACAAATAAAAAGATAAGTGTAAAAGTTTACCATATTGAAAAAAAGTGGTCCCAAAAACGATTTACCTTTTTTTTTGGAACCAAATTGGAAAAATTTAGAAAAAAAGTCGGAAATGTTTAAGAGCCTAGTACCAAAAACATTTTACCTTTTTTTTCTCGCGGTTTATTTTTGAAAATCTTGCGGCATATAGGTTGAGAATCACTGATATATATATATATATATATATATATATTGTCAAAAGAAAAAAAACAATTATCTTCTTAAACTCTTAGTTGAAGAGAGAGTGAAACCTTTTAATTAATCACATTTTTCAAATTAAAAGAATATATATTTCTTTTGAATCACTACGAATACGTATTGATTTAATCCAATAAATAAATATTTTTATTCTATTATAAAAATATAAAATAATTTCATTTTTATTTTCAATTTTCAATTTTATTTTTTCTTTACCAGTGTTATTTTCATATCTTTGAAGCTTTCTTGTCAAGTAATCCTTTTTATTTGATTAGCTATTTTGATAGTTGATACGATTATGAACCTACTCAAAGAAAAGATTACCTTTTTAATCTAATAATCACTCATACTGTTCATCAAACAGTTTGATGCGACTAATTAAATTTCTTTTTTGGGTGAGAAAGATCTCGGTCGATATTTTAAAAATAGAAAAATAATATTAATAATAGAAAAAAAAAGAAAGGAAAAAGATATTAGATCAAAGAGAGAGAGAGAGAAAGGAATAATGGAAAGGGAAGAAGAGAACAGATCAAATCATGTAGAAAGGGACAAAAAAGGAATACTAAAGTAGCACCGGCAACTGAAAGTATAACGTATTTTATTATCTGTGTGTCCATGGCTATTTTTTTCCTATTCGATGCCCTACTAAACTGATGACCAGCCAGAAGTGAGATGCAAGCTGCTTTTGAATTTCTTCGCCGAGACTGTCAACCATCCATTTCATCGGCTTAGAAAAGTTGTCAGATCACTCTTTGAATCCAGTTCAACCTACTTAGAATTTTACTTTAAAAAAAATCAATATTTAATGTCATTTTCAAAAATAATCATTATCAATAATCTTATATTTTATTATTAATCTAAAATTAATTATTATTATTATTATATTAATTAAATTATTAATTATTATTAAATAAAAAGATTAAAATGTCTGGGGGGACATGCTTACCCCTGAATCTCGAGATTCTGGGTTCGTGGCCTTGGAAGGGAATTTGTCTAGTTGAAATTGTCTAATTGAAATAGAAAAAATCTGGAGTGTCTCCACTCGATTATCTTGCATTTGAATTGGAATAGGATTAATTAACATATATTATATTTATACATTTAAACTAAATTAATTAAATTATAAATTAAAAAATAATATTTATTAAACGTGCTGAGCGTATTTGGCTCTTTGTTGATGGCACCACGTCACGTGCTGGAGAGTGATTGGCAGTCAACGTGTTAAAAAATTAATTCAGGTACTTTCAGCGATTCAATCATTGAAATTCTATATATAGCTGTTGTATACAATTTTTAAACACGTGAAAAACTATCAAACATATATCTTTATTATTGCGGTCAGTTTAGAGGAAAAAAATGAAAACGTGGTAGGTAATGACCCTCTTCTGAAAAAGATACATTTTTCAAAAGTTGATAGAAAACTACGAATTTTGAATAATGCCCGTATCCCAAATTTCATAATTCTAGCTCAAACCGATTTTGCGTAATCTTGTCTACTTACACACACATAAAGACATTTTTCTCTACCTTAGTGAAAATGACTTAGGGACCTTCAAAACGTATAAAAACATCAAAATATCGACATTCGAATTTTTTTTCTGGCGAGTTAGTAAAAATAATATAATATATTGATCTCACTTAACATTGATAAAGAATATATAAATTTAAAATATCTGCCAAAACGGTCATTTATTTTGTATTACACTAAATCAGAAGTCGCCAAAATTTTTGATCATTGACCTCTATATAATTTTTCGAAATCTCCATCGACCCCCATAAATGTAATTTTCAGGTTAATAAAATAAAGCTAATATTTAATAAATCAGAAACTATAAGTAAAGTTTCAGATTTTTACTTTTTTTCATCCTAATAAATATATAAGCATACATCAATTATTTTATTTTCTACAAAGAAAATGATATATATGTCAATTATAAAAAATAAAAAATCTAAAATTTTACATACGCAGTTAGGTATGAGTGATTTATTAAGAAATTTCCCCATTCGACCCATTGGGTCAGATCGACCTCTTCTGTTGTTAAATAGGCCCCTATATAGGCCTCTCTTTGGAGATCCCTGATCTAAATAAAAAATCTCAAGAAATAAATATCACTTATCAATATAAGTAAAAAAATACAAAATCTTTAGTGTAGTAATAATAAAATTTCTTATCTTATTATACTGAGGTATAAAGCATATAAATATAAATAAATAAATAAATATACAAAGGTAATTTTTATTAATTAGAATGATTCAATTGATGCTGAGAAAAATTTTTTTATTGGTTTATTAAAATTATCCTAAATATTTTCGGCACACCTGGAATATCTCACGAAACAAAGTTTGTCAGACACTGATCTAAAAGTAATATATACTTCGAATAAAATAATAAATGTTATTATTCTTATTCACTAGCATCATTCAATTAAAAATTGAAATAATTTTAATTGTCTAACAAGAAAAAAAACATAAAAATCTATTAATAAATTTACATTGAAATTAAGAACTATAACCACCATAATAAGAACACGTAAGAAGAAATTAATTAAATGATATTTAAGTATCATTAAACCAATTAAGAAAGAGATATGATTCGAATGAGTCAAAATAATCAAGAGAAAAGTTTGTTTATTGGGAAATCAATTATAAAACGATAGACGAGGAAATAAAGAATACAATAAAATAACAATATAAAAGTATAGTAATTGTTAAGTCTAACCAATGTATCATGGATTTGGATAAAAATTTACCAGTGGATTCCTTTTTTGATTCAAAACAAGCTTTCCTTAAGCAGTATGTGGCGGTCGCTTTTAGTTTAAGAGATAAAAATTATTAAAATTTGGATATAAATCCATTAATATTCTATTTAGCTACCATGTTTTATTATTTGACCATCAGATGGCTTCACAAATTTTCGTGTTTTTTTCAGTTCGGAATAGATATAGAAAAATTAAAAAATTAATTCATTAAATAATTTCCCTAAATCCAAACCGAACCGAAAATTAGGAATAAGTGAATAATTAGTGAATTAGTCAATAAAACATTACTTAATGACATCATATTTCGAGGTTCATAATAAGCTAATCTGGCAAACTTTAATCCTTTTTATCTGTTAAACTAGATTTGGAATTAAAAAGGAACCCACTGGTAAAGTTTTATCCAAATCTATGTGTGTGTGTGATTGGAACCTTTCAATATAATTACTCATAAAACATATTTCTTTTGAGAAATTTTATAAAATTAAAATGATGCTTTTCAGTAAAGGTAAAATTCAAAGATTGTATCTTGTATTTCTACATAATAATAATAATTTTATCCTTATCCTGTTATTCAATATTTTTAATAGATATATTAATATGATTGATGGAAAATAGAAGAGAGCTAAATAATCATTCTAGTAAATAAATTATACATTTGATCAATAAAGAGAAGGAAGGTTCTTAAAAAAAACTTATTCTCAACTTACCACAGTGGTTGTATTCTCTCTCTCCCTCTCCTCTTTTAAATCCTGTATATATGATATATAGACTACAGCATTAGCAAGTATAATAAATTACCTTCTTACATTACTGCTGGTTAATGACCCATTAGGAATATATTATTTTGGATTTAAGTTATGTTAAATAACAAAAAATAATTTTCTGTTTTTGGAAAAATCAAGAGAGATTCATATAAAATGTATTATTGTATTTTGAATATTTCATATATTAAAATTATTCTAGGTTTTCTAGGTTTCTAATAATGATTCAGAGATAATTATTCAGAATTAAAAACTGAATAAATTGATATATAATATATTGTTCGATCTTTAGAAATTCATATTGTTGAAATTTAACTGTAAATTAAAAAAAAACTTTACTTTATACTTTATACCTTGTATTCCTAGAGTTCGAAGATTTGGTACTTGATTTGATTAGCCAAAATAAATTCCCCTGTAACATATGATAAGCGTAATAAACAAATACTTCACCAAATTATATATAGATCACTTATAGAATACATGGAATGAAAAAAAAATGTTATGGGATTTATATAAAGGTACTTGCATGAGTGTTAGTTGTCCCTTTTATATTCGTTAAAATCGAATACTAAAATAGTTAGAAAGTTCCTTATGCCTTGTTTACACGGGCTTAGTTCTTGTCATTAGATACTGGGGGTACCTACTTATCGCTAGTAAATAGAAACCATTTCTATCCACTCGACTCGGTACTCTTCTAATACTAACTACTTATACAAGGTGATTACACATTACAAAATTGTTGTAAGTACTAGTTAGTACTAATGGCAAGAGCTAAGCCCGTGTAAACAAGGCATTAGATCAGTTATTTGTTTTAAATTATAGGTAAGTTAGACACGTTCAGAAATATTCTGAAATTTGTTAAAATATATATATGTTATGGCCAAAGCCCGAAGTTGGCCGAAATCGCCTAACAATGACCGATCAATGTCCGATCTCTCCTTCATTTGGGGGTTTGGCCAGCTAGTTTGCGAAATAGTAAAGGTCGATCGGCCAAGGTCAGTAGAAAAAACTCCTTCGGAACAAGGGCCAAGGAGGTACGATGTCCCTAGGTTGCTTGTAGTCTAAATGGAGAATTTTTAGTAAGTAAGGATTTCTCAAAGTACCAGAAAATTTTCTCTTCCTCTCTTGGAGAAAAGAAACTAAAAGATAATCACATTATGCAGAGGAAGTCACTATATTTGCAGCATCATTCATTTCTTGTTCGACGTTCTCGAGTTCTTCGTCTGTAACTAAGATATTGATAACCTCTATGGGTAGATTTGAGGTGCTCAGTCTCATAGCTTCATAAGGTCACTGCTGAATTCCTTAATGAAAAGAACGATTTTTCATGAATTAAATGAATCTGAGACTCTCGGCCCAATGTTTAGATTTATTTGCCTGCTCCTACATAACCTTGTTACCATCTGCATATTGTCATCACACCGGAATCGACAGCTGGTGCCTCTAACGAATAGTCTTTCTTCATCACATATAAAATTGGCCAGGGAGTTCCGGCCACTTCGGACTTTAGCCGTAACATATATATATATATATATATATATATATATATATATATAATTAAGGTATTTACCTTACCCAATGGGATAGTGGATAATTAAAAGGTAAAATAAAAGGCAAGATTTAATCAAAGAAAGAAAAATATATTTATTTGTGAACTATGTAATTACAAGTTACAATCATTAAAGGTACGAAAGGGAAGATGGTGTTGAGGATCACAATCTCGCTCTAAATCTCTCTCTTTCGTTGCTGTCTTCTCCACGATAGCTTATTTATATTAATTTAAGCAGAGGGGTAGGTGAGAGGGGGAGGGGGAGTTTCAGAGGTGTAAAACACGTGTGGAAAGTTCCTTCTTTCCAAAGGTCAAGTTTCTAGTCTAATTTATTACATATATAAATTTCGAATTATTTTAATACAGGTATGTATTGTTACCTTTTTCCAAGGGCCAAGGGACAGGGTCAAGTTTGTAATATTTAATTTTAAGTCCAAAGGAGGGGTTGATTGTTGATTACAGGTACATGTGAGGTATGATGTGATGTTTGCGTGGGAACATAACTCTATATTACTTAGAATCTATTATTAAATATATCCACTTTTTAAATTTTGACTTAAAAATGAAGGTAAAGGTTTTATTTACGTTGAAAAAAATCAAAACAATGTTGATATTATTTGATTGCCTTCTTATTTCAATAAAATGTTATCAGTGACAATTATGTTAAAAACTTTAAATCCTATGATCGGATAGAATAAAAATTTTTTAATTTTCAAATAAAGATAAGTTGACCTGTGGCCAGGTCCGAACCGACCGACGGTTTGAAAAATTAATTTCCAGCTACAGAAACAATTTCAAATAATTTTAATATATCTATTAATGTAATGAAAAACAGATATGAATATAACATAAATATTTTTAATTTTATTTTATTTATAATATATATGTAAGACCAGGCTGTGACGTCATGAATGGCTGGATGACGTCATATAATTTTAAATCAAGAAAAAACTAATAAATATGATTTTCCCGAGGATAAAACCAATACAAAGTGCATGATTCGTGGTGATATATAAAAAAATCTCCTCATGTGAAATTTGGTGTGAAAATAACCCTTGCCTTCCTATCGTCGATCGCTAATACTACCACTTCCGGTTTCCGGAATTGCACCAAAAGTTGATCAATTCATCCCACTGATGCATTAAGTAAATATACCAAATTTCATCAAAATCGGTTGAGCCGTTCGGGCTGTACACATCTATACGGACGGACAGACGGACAGACGGACGGACAGACGGACGGACGGACAGACGGACGGACAGACATCATGCTAAAAATACTTTTTTCTGTTAAGAAAATGCATGATTCGTGGAGATATGTAAAAATCTCCACATGTGAAATTTGGTGTGAAAACAATACCTCCCTTACTATCGTCGGTCGGTAAAAAATGCTTGATTATCCAATTCAATTTAACGTTAAGAATGATAAACTCTTAATTTTCTTAAAAATTACCCCAGAAATCCTCAAAGACATTGCACCAACTTATTAAATTTATGATTACCTCTATTAACTCTTGTAATTTTACAAGGGCTGTTGATGATTATTCTGAATTTATATTTTTTTAAAAAAAGTTATTGTGGTAAGAAGAGGGAACGCCTATTCAGCCAAAGGATAAGCTTTACATTTAAATAAGAGTTGAAAAATTTAAATTTTATTTTTTATTGTGTGATTGAGTGAATGGTGAGGATGCCCACAAAAGTGTTTTTGTTTTTTACCGACCGACGATAGTAAGGGAGGTATTGTTTTCACACCAAATTTCACATGTGGAGATTTTTATATATCTCCAGAATCATGCATTTTCTTAAAAGAAAAAAGTATTTTTAGCATGATATCTGTCCGTCCGTCCGTCCGTCTGTCCGTCCGTATAGATGTGTACAGCTTGAACGACTCAACGGATTTTGATGAAATTTGGTATATTTACTTAATGCCTCAGTGGGATGAATTGATCAACTTTTGGTGCAAATCCGGAAACCGGAAGTGGTAGTATTAGCGATCGACGATAGGAAAGGAAGGGTTATTTTCGCACCAAATTTCACATAAGGAGATTTTTTACATATCACCACGAATCATACACTTTGTATTGGTTTTATCCTCCTGAAAAATCAATTTTATTAGTTTTTTTCTTAATTTAAAATTATATGACGTCATCCAGCCATTCATGACGTCACAGCCTGATCTTACATATATATTATAAATAAAATAAAATTAAAAATATTTATGTTATATGCCTATCTGTTTTTTATTACATTAATAGATATATTAAAATTATTTGAAATTGTTTCTGTAGCTGGAAATTAATTTATTTCAAACCGTCGGTCGATTCGGATCTGGCCACAGGTCAACTTATTTTTTGACTTTGTTTATGTTGATTTTATTTTGTATTTTTGTACCATTTCCTTTATATTTTTTTATATTTTAAGAGATTGTTCGTTTATTTTTGTTGTTGAAATTTGTATAATTCTACCGCAAAAATATTTGTGAGAAAAAATATAAGTACTCTACTGTACATTGTATAAAGATTTCTTAAATAAATAAATGATGAGTTATTATATATTAGCAACAACAAAGAACAAACATATTTAAAAAAAACTTATAAATTGATGAATGTTAAGAAACAAAAATCAAATATTAATTTCAACGCTTGGTGGGCAAAATTATATTTAATTAGATGTTCAAGTTGAAACAAGAAATTGTCAATCCATTTATAAATGATCGTTATTATTTTTAGGCTAATTTCATTTCTATTATTTTTTATTATTTACCATAATTATAAGAAAATTACGAATGAACAAAAATACTTTATTGAAATCATTTTTTATAATAAATAATAGATAAAAATTGGAAATTTCTTAATTAATTATTTATTAATGTCATTTTAATCTCTTTTTAGTTCAACTTCTAGTTACCCGAAATTGGTTAATTTTTACCGACCGACGATAGGAAGGGATGGTATTGTTTTCACACCAAATTTCACATGTGAGATTTTTACATATCTCAACGAATCATCCATTTTGTTAACAGACGGACTACCTCTTACAAAAGGACCGGCTACATTATTAACAAAAAATATTGTTTTCCAAGAAGGATTGTTTTTACCGACCGACGATAGTAAGGGAGGTATTGTTTTCACACCAAATTTCACATGTGGAGATTTTTACATATCTCCACGAATCATGCATTTTCTTAACAGAAAAAAGTATTTTTAGTATGATGTCTGTCCGTCCGTCCGTCTGTCCCTATAGATGTGTACAGCCTGAACGGCTGAACGGATTTTGATGAAATTTGGTATATTTACTTAATGCATCAGTGGGATGAATTGATCAACTTTTGGTGCAAATCCGGAAACCGGAAGTGGTAGTATTAGCGATCGACGATAGGAAGGGAAGGGTTATTTTCACACTAAATTTCACATGAGGAGATTTTTTTATATATCACCACGAATCATGCACTTTGTATTGGTTTTATCCTCGGGAAAATCATATTTATTAGTTTTTTCTTGATTTAAAATTATATGACGTCATCCAGCCATTCATGACGTCACAGCCTGGTCTTGCATATATATTATAAATAAAATAAAATAAAAAAAATTATTTAAGTATTTACAAATAAATTTATTTTTGGAAAGGATTATTATTATAATACGTTTCCCCAGAAGAGACTAGTTGATGAAAAGAGACAAATGCATTCGTTCGTGGGCTACCGTCGAGAGCAGACGAAGAAAATAAGGACCACCATTACACTCGGTCGTCCACGGACTACCTCTTACAAAAGGACCGGCTACATTATTAACAAAAAATATTGTTTTCCAAGAAGGATTGTTTTTTTATTTTATAATTCAAGAATTAAAACAAAATTGTTTTCCCACACATATTGGTTTGCTTATAACTTTTATAAAACGTCTTTCTATTTTTATTTTATAAAAAATAAAAAAATTATTACTGTATATAATTTTAAAATTTAAAATCTCTTCATTTAAATCTTTAAAGGTTTTAAAAATTTATATTTAATCATTAAATATAATAAATCTTATTATAAATTTAATTCTTAATGATAAATTTAATATTTTCTTCTTTTTTTGTAGTCCAGATCTCCAGGTCAGTTCACGCCGATTCAAAGTCCACCCTTTTCCATTACACATATGAGACCAACCCTTCTTTTTCTTAGATTTTCCCCTTCAATATCCCCCCTCCCCCCTATACAAAAAAATCATTACAATATATATGTAAAATTTGCAGACAATTGAAAATAAACCATATTATATCATGTAATTCAATGTAAATTTATAATTATATGTTAAAAAAAAATGAAAAAAAAATGATTTTTATTCATATGTTAGTATAAATATGATAAGTTGAATAATTTAAGATGTTTATTAATACAAAGAACACAATAATATTAGAATTGATATTTATTCACAGGTAATTGAGCAAAATAAATAAATAAGTAATAAATATCTATGTACAAAAGTATTTTACAATAAATAATTTTTTCTAATGAAATTATAATTTAGTTGAACAGGAGACAAGAGTATTTTTAGTGTAGTTGAATTATTATTTCATGACAATCGTATGGCCCCAAAAAGGATCAAAGTGATCGATTATCACGCAATCGCATTAGTTTCCGATGCATCTGTACTTCTTCCTGTAGTTATCGCCTTTCTGTAAGCCATGACAGGCGTACGATGAGCGGCAGCCCCATACCCATATCCATATCCATAACCGTTGTCAACAGCATTACCATAATAGTTACTGTAATCTGCATAACTGTCTACACCAGCCGCTGCTGCAACAAAAATTATCCATTAACATATATACATCTTGAAATTTATTAATATTCTATGTTGTTTTCATAATAAATCTGAGACCAAACAAATTAATAATTCGATATTCTATTTAAATTAAATTTAAATATAAATTTCATTAAAAATTTATTTGATGTATATTTTCTAATGTTTCTATAAATATTTATGAATTTATTAAACTTTTTAAAAATTTATTCATTACATACCAAAGTTTTTCCGAGTCACATGAATTGGTTGGGTGTCATTTTTTGTTGTCGCTTTTGCAAATGATGCATCATCGTTGCTAAATTGGCCCTAAAAGTTTCATTCATTTTTTATAATATATATACATATTTAAATTGTTTTTTTTTTTTTTTTTATTAATCAATTACAAAGTTTTCGGGATCTAATTTATTTACCCAGTCTACACAAATTTATTATATATATTTATATAATATATATCCATATATATAGGAATGGAGAATATTATATATATATATATATAATAAATAAGACTTAATTTTTATTTAAAATAAAGTTGAATAAAAAAAAATAATTTTAATTAATTTAATAAATTAATTTTAGACATTTTCATTTTTATTATATTATAGAAAAAATTAATTTAGTCACAACGTTTACAAGTATAAACTACCTACTTTTTTACCTTTATATATAATAAATGCAGTGGTGTATTGGGAGGGGAACGCGGGGGAACAACGTTCCCTTACCTTTTTTCAGAACTGGAACGCGTCCAGTACTTTTTCATGTCCCGACAACTCCCACTTAAATCTACTGTTAGAATTTATTTTTTTGTGCTCGTTAATATATTTTGTATAGTAAGAATAAGAAAAAATAAAAACTTATATGGAAAAAAATAGTTTGCTGAAAATAGGACTTTTTTTGCCCCCACTATGCGTTCCCCTACTTCTTATTTTACCAATGCATCACTGAATAAATGTATAATATATATTATAAACAAAGTTAATTCTAGGAATATTATTCATTTGAGCGATTTTTTAATTTAATGGAAATGTAAGAAAGGATATTTATTTTCATTTAAAATGTTGTTCATTACATTTAAATCATATCGAATCAAATAGAAATCAAAATCATCAACAAATTATATAAGTATTTAATATAATTTATATAATTTTTTTTTTTTATTAAAAATATCAGTTTATTATTTTAGGAATTAATATAATTTCTAAAATAATAAACAGAAAATTGTTTTTACTATTATTTATTTACTTTTGTTGTGTTAAAAAACATGAATTATGACGCTATACACCTATATATACATATACGAGTATATATAAATTTATGGTAAACACATTAAATTTTATAATAATAAATAAACAAGATTATTATTGTTATTATTATTACTCTCTCGTTTGACTTATTTATATAAATATGAACATATCAAATGAGATGATAATTGTATTTATCACCTTGATGACATTAATTAGCTACATTGACCGAATGATACAATCTATACATTCAAATTAAAATAGATAAATAAATTACTTACATATATATCATTAATAAATTTTATGAAACTAAAATTTATTTAGATCTTGTTCGTTATTTTTATTACTTATTATTAAGGGTAGTATACTAAACGGATTTATTAAATTAATTAAAATTTATGATATTTAAATAATAATAATAATAATAATAATAATAAGTCTGCCAAATGATGATAAATTATTAATTTAATCATATAATAAATAATTTAATGTGATTTAAATTATTTTCTCATTATCATTAAATTAATATAGAAAAAAAATCAACATACCTGAAGATCATCATCCGAGGTGGTAGTTTCTGTGACTCGAATGCTGGATGGATGATGAACAGATGGATAAAGGGCAGCAAATCCTAATGGTGAACTACCTTGAGCCATTTCGCCTGCGTGACCCATATGATAAGGGGTGTAGGCGTAATCGTGATTGGAATAGCTTCCCTCGTGATGATCAAGAGATCCCAAACCATGGCCGTCGTAAATGTAAGGCTAATCATCAATGAAATTATAAAGAAAAATAATTAAAAACATAATTCAATCAAAGCAAATATAATAATTATAATTTCATTTGAAATTTTGAATATAGTTGAAAATATACAAATAAAGTAAATTTAATACTTTAATAAAGGTATTTAAATTAAAAACCAACTTATAAGTTTATTGAATTTTTTTTAAATTGAATTCAAATATTAACTATAAATAAATCGTTTCTTTATAAAATTTTATCAAGACCTGGGAAAATAAACAAAATAATATATTGGCTGTGTGCGAAGGCATGGTGGGGAGAGCTAAATCGATACCAGCGCCCGCAGCGGTTAATTTAGACAATATTGGTGGGTGTTTTTAAAAGTCTGTGTCGGATAAATACTATACACGTGAACATTTTTAATTTATTGTAATTAACAATATTTAACATGTATTGTATTGTATTGTGTAGATCTGTAGATCATGTATGGGGAGAGCTAAATCGACACCAGCGCCCGCAGCGGTTAATTTAGGCAATATTGGTGGGTGTTTTTAAAAGTCTGTCGGATAAATACTATATATGTGAATATTTTTAATTTATTGTAATTAACAATATTTAACATGTATTGTATTGTATTGTGTAGATCTGTAGATCATGTATCTGTATCTTGCGCTTGCGCATAGTTAACTTATAAAGAAATTGTTGGGCCCATTAGGCTTCTATGGTCATTATTCTTACGAATCGAACTGACTTACTTGTTGTAAGTGATTTTTATTATAAAGTGAAAAAAATGGAAGAATCAAATATTGATCTCTCGTTAAAATTTTTTATAAGTATTATATATATATATATGTTTATTTATGCTCAAAAAATTAATTGACATAATTTACATAAAATATTTAACATTAAAAAAAAAATTATGTTTTGTCCCAAGTTTGAACTTACGTCGTTTGAAGGCAAAAATATGACTGCTTGCTTTTGCTCGCGCAACTATAACTAATTATAAAATTTAATTTTCTCGAAAACTAGGGCCCATTCACTCAAATCCCTTTAAACTTTTTCATTCGTCAACCTACTCTATCGAATGAACTATGACTCATTTAAAAAGCGAGTTTACAATTCTTGCCATCTCCTTGTGAATATAAACAGCTCACTTTAGTTCATACTTCTGGTGGCGTTATCGTCACGCACAGAGCGAATAGGTAATTAATAAAAAAAAACCTCTGACTTTGTACGTCGTACGCAAGGACAACGCCTCTCAAGTCGGTTATATCAATGGTGTCCTATGATCAGTAGAACGGGTCCTCTCAAACTTTACCTTGATTTTCTTGG
The DNA here is from genome assembly GCA_963082975.1 of Labia minor. Taxonomy (NCBI): domain Eukaryota; kingdom Metazoa; phylum Arthropoda; class Insecta; order Dermaptera; family Spongiphoridae; genus Labia; species Labia minor. The sequence continues at coordinate 107,892,649 of OY720344.1, forward strand.
TCGGAGGCGCTATCAAGTAGCTTTTCCCCAATGTTGTTCCCGGAGGCTGGGTTGACTCCGTCCCATAGACCCTAGCTAGGGAAATTCCCTAGCCAAGCCCGGGACTTGAACCCGGGGACATGTGATTGTGAGGCATGTTCGCACACCCAATGGTGCCTTCTTAGGTAATTAATATAAAGTATAAATTTTTAACTTGAAAGAGTAACAAATGCAAAAATAAATTTAAAATTTATTTCAAGATATTAATACAGTGGTGAATTCTTGTTTAGTATCGGGTAGAAAAATGAGAGAGAGAGAGATAGGGGCAGCATGGCTGAGTGGGTAGAGTACTAGATTTCTACACAGGAAGCCTGAGTTCGAATCCCAGCATAGAACTCAAGATTATAGATTTATTTAATTAATAAATAAATAAATTAATTAATAAATGTAAAAATCTAATTCAATTTAACATCGGCTGCCCCACCGAAGAAGGCAAGGGGAAACCACTTGGGTCAAATTTTCCCATGAACACCCTATGACTCCTGTGGAGTTATTAGGGCCACGACACTTCCGCTAGGAAGTTATCGACAACGAAGAAGAAGAAGAAAAATGATATATAATTATTACAATAGATTGTGAACAAAAAAAATCAATAATAATATGAGACAAGTTTTATATGTGGAATGAATTAAAATTTAATTCAATTGAATCATTAATATGAATATTAATAATTGAAATTATTAGTTGATATATAATAAAATTATTGATATGTTTTGTTTATAAAGTAATTTGTGTTAATTTGGTTTTTGATTTGAATATAGCGTTAAGATATTACTATCTATGTATGTACGATATATTATAATAATAATATTCAATGCTAATTTTTATTAGTTATGAATTAAACTCGTACGTCTTATTTTACAAATTGTTTTTAATCATTCAAAAAACTTGATTAAAAAATAATATGGAATGAGAAAGAGTATAAAAACATTCATTTTTATATTTTTTAGTGAATTTTCGCTTTATAATTTTTATAATTTGTTTTTTATAATAAAAAAGTTATAAAATAAAAATATATTCTATATTCACAAACATACACTAAGTTTAGTTTTTTTTATAAATTTAATAATATAAAATGTGTAAACATACATACGTGTTCAAGATCTATAATAGAAGAAGGAAAGAGAGAGTGACATAAAAATTTGAGATCAAAGTTAAAAATATCTTTATAAGATGAATTTTGAATTTTTGCGGACTGTGTACATTCGATTATCGAAATTTTTTTCGTTATGTTGGTACACATATGTTGACATTATCAACCATTTTGGATTAGTAGTTTGTTTTTGACAACTCAAAAAGTTAGTCACGTTTTGTGTGTCTTCGATTTTTTACTTTAAAAAAAAGAAATACTACAAGGAAGTTATGCAACGATTGCATGAAGCAATACGACTCAAACGATCGGAATTGTGGAAAAACAAATCATGGATTCTGCATCACGATAATTCATCATCTCCCACAATATTGCTTTTTCGTGATTTTTGAACAAAAAGAACACCGTAATCATGCCTCAACCACCGTATTCACCAGATTTGACTCCCTGTGACTTTTTCCTATTCTCTAAAGAGACCGAAAGGAAAGGGTATTGACACAATTCATGTGATAAGTAAATATTGTGAATATCAACTGAAAATAAATGCAATCAATAAAGAAGATCCAGAACAACAGAATACAATAGCTTTGTAATTGAATAGTTTTTTTCTTTTCAAATTAATTAACATCATTATTATTATATCAAATCTTTTTACTTATTTGTAATTGTTAAAAAAATGTTTAAATTCCCTCTTTTTTTCTTATAATTCTATATTCGAATGATTAGCCTTTTCTTGTTGAATTGATATTAATTGGGGAAAACTCCTTGGCTAGGGGCGGATTTGAAGAGGGACATTGATAGACTTAAGATTATGTAAAACTTTTCTTTTGTTAAATAAAAGAGTAACAGACTCTAATTCTGAATTTCCAAATCTACATTCTTCATTCTCTGTCAGACAATGTCCGCAGGGGGTAGTTAATTATCCAAAAGAATAATAGAAGAATATTTAATCAGAATATATTTTTTCACTAAAACATTTTTTTTTTATTTGAATTTAAAAATAGACGATGCATAATTCAAGTATAGCTATGTATAAAGAGTATATCAATTAAAAAAAATATTTTATCTTCTGTTCCAAATATCATTTTAAATTGAATAAAGAAAAAATTTATTTTTAAGCGTTAAGAATAAAAAATCAGTAACATATAATTCAATTAACATATTTAAAATTCTTGTTGATATTATAATTTGTCAAAAAATAGTATAATTATAATTATTTAAAATTGTATAGACTAAAATTTCAATTCATTCATTAATATAGATATTATATATCACATTCTTTAAAAGGTTTCAACAAAAATATATTAATATTTAAAAAAAGTAAATGGTAATATAAAATAAATGTAACATTTTTTAACATTCTCAGTATTATCTATATCGGTGAACCTCAACCTTATTTTTACCGCGGCACACTTTAAACCATTTAAAAATTTGGCGGCACACAAAGAAAAAGATAAGTGTAAAAGTTATTTACTTATTTACCATATTGAAAAGATTGAAAAATGTCGAAAATGTTTAAGAGCCTGATCACAAAAACATTTTATCTTTTTTTACATACATTTAAAATAAATAAGTACTTTTTCTTAATTTGAACTTTACATTTGTAAAATTTGGCGGCACATTTTGAAAATCTTGCGGCACAAAAAATCTATATATTATACTGATTAAAAATTTAGCTAAATCATGTATTTGTCTATCACTATATACTTTGCTCTTCTACTCTACTTTACTTTATTAAATGCTTTAGATAAAACGAGTTGATGTCCAGGATTCCCCCCAAGTCACCTGAATTCTTAAATGAATAGATATTACTGTTTTAACTTATTTTATATTTGATTTTAATTGATGTAATTTAGAAAAAATATTTTAATATCATTTTTAAATTTATTAAAGCATTCCAGAGCGCGTTTTAAATACATTTTAATAAAATATTATTTTTTTTCTCTAATTTAATAATTAAGGAATGTATTAGTATTACACTTATATTATTATCTTTATTTATTTTATTTAAAAAAAGGGAAAATGTTGGCATCCAAAGATGAAAAAATGTGAATCTAGCAGAGTCAAACATTATAGTGTATTGCTATCCTATATTGTATCTTCTTTCTGATAAATAAAATTGAGACACAGGACACCCAGAAAACGTCTGAATAACGAGTGAAGTATTTTCTGAATGATATCTGATTTTGAGTAATTTATGAATTTTATAATTAATATTGAGTTGATTGATTTGTGGAGCACCAAATTGCTATATACTAGTATATAGATAGATATATATTTAGATCAGTGATTCTCAACCTTTTGTTTTACCGCGGCACACTTTTAACGGTTTAAACATTTGGCGGCACAGAATGAAAAAAGATAAGTGTAAAAGTTTACCATATTGAAAATAAGTTGACCTGTGGCCAGGTCCGAACCGACCGACGGTTTGAAATAAATTAATTTCCAGCTACAGAAACAATTTCAAATAATTTTAATATATCTATTAATGTAATAAAAACAGATATGGATACATAAATAATAAATATAAACATTTTTAATTTTATTTTGTTTATAATATATATGCAAGACCAGGCTGTGACGTCATGAATGGCTGGATGACGTCATATAATTTTAAATCAAGAAAAAACTAATAAATATGATTTTTCTCGAGGATAAAACCAATACAAAGTGCATGATTCGTGGTGATATATAAAAAAATCTCCTTTGGTGTGAAAATAACCCTTTCCTTCCTATCGTCGATCGCTAAAACTACCACTTCCGGTTTCCGGAATTGCACCAAAAGTTGATCAATTCATCCCACTGATGCATTAAGTAAATATACCAAATTTCATCAAAATCGGTTGAGCCGTTCAGGCTGTACACATCTATACGGACGGACAGACGGACAGACGGACGGACAGACGGACGGACAGACGGACAGACGGACGGACAGACATCATGCTAAAAATACTTTTTTCTGTTTAGAAAATGCATGATTCATGGAGATATGTAAAAATCTCCACATGTGAAATTTGGTGTGAAAACAATACCTCCCTTACTATCGTCGGTCGGTAAAAAGTAGTCCCAAAAACGGTTTATCTTTTTTTTGGAACCAAATTGAAAAAATTTAGAAAAAAAGTCGGAAATGTTTAAGAGCCTCTTTACATTTGTAATAATCTCGCAGCATATTTTTGAAAATCTCGCGGCACAGTGGTTGATAATCATTGATTTAGATAGATAGATAGATAAAAATACAGTAATATACATATTATACAATTTATTGATTAAACTATAAAATGAATTTAAATAAAGTTAAAATAAATAAATAAAAATTATCAGTAAATTTTTTTCATATCTCTTTTATATATATTAAAATGAAAGATAATTATAATAAATAAATAAACAATTAAATTGCAACCCAATAAATAGATTAGTTATTCGTATATTATAAATTTAATATATTATATTAAGTTCAAATAGTAGCCGAATGAAATTTATTATTCGAAATTAATAATAATTAGTGCATAGAAAAATTGTTTTAATTAAATTAATAATTAAAATTGGAATATAAAATAAATAATTATCTTTGGCATCTATGTTAATGATTTTCATTAAGAGAGAGAGAAAAAAAACATTAAAATTTATTACTCGAATATTATTTATTAATAATGTGGGTCATTGAAATTTTCACCTAATTTGAATATTATTTTAAAATAAACTATTAATTAATCTAATGAATCAGATTACTTTAAGATATCCAAAAATATTTTATTGAAAGATAAAAATATCGCTCTCTCTATTTATCTATTTACTTATATATTTATTAAATAATTAATTAAATAAAATTATTAGATTTGTGTTTGAAAACTATTAAATTCATTAAAATCTATAATATAAAAATATAAAAATAACTCTATAATGCCTGGACCAATTTTGTCTCAATTCTTTTTTTAAATGTTCGTTGAAGTCCAAAGATGGTTTTTACGGCGAGAAAAAATCGAATAATTGCCAGGAAAACCCTAAAAACAGCCCTTTTCTTTTTTACCATGGCAACCGATAACAACAAATTTAAAATTTGACTCTAAATGTTAGTTAGAAATTTTTTTCCCAGAATGCCACCGAAAAAATCAAATTTAAGTAGATATTTAAAACTTAGTAGGCAAAGAAAAGAACGTTTATAATTAAGTCAGATAGGGTCATCTGATTTGTTAGAATTACAAAACAAAGATAGGGAACCTAAAATAAAAAACGATTAATTGAGTCTCAGTCAGACAGAGAAAATAGCCTTTTGAAATATAGGGTCTTACATACAGCTGGTCTCTCTAAAGAGACAGAAGAAGAAAAAGAAGAGAGGCTAAAAAAAGGTAGGATTTATCATACTGATAATGAGACTCGATCTTCTGATTCTCAGTCAGAGAGAAGAAATAGGCTTTTTAAAAATAGGGTCTTACATGCAGCAGGTCGCTCTACTGAGTTAGAAGAAGAAAAGGTTAAAAAAAAGATAGACTTCAGGAAGTACAGGGAGCAGCTAGTATATATATATATATATTAGATATATATATATATTAGAGAAAAAAAAATTTTAAAATAAAATTTGCAGATCTTATTAAATATCAAATAAAATAAAAAAACAATCTTAAAATTTAAATATTGTTTTTTTATTATAATTTACTTCTGTATAATATAAGTAGAGCTATTTTAATAAATTAAATATTATTATTATAATTATTATAATTCTAATTAATGATCGAGGTTCTTTATTATTTCAATTGGAAATCCAGATTTGACTTTGACTTTTCAAATAGTTATGCTTTTGTATATTTCTTAAATAATATCAGCACAATTATAAATATTTATAAAAAAATAAATAAAATAAAATGATTCGAAACTACTATCCTTAGGAATTACTTGAATTCGTTGTTTTCATTCATGAAAAACTAACACGAAGTAATTAATATTTTATTGTAATCATCTCATAGCTGGTCTTCGTTTTAAAAAAATTGTAATTTATATTTATTTTACCTATATTTATTCTTATTTATTCGATTTAAATCTATATATATGATATTATTTGAATAATGGACCAATACATATGCTCTTCAGAAGAATTAGCTAACTAGCTAAAAAAATAAAATAAGGCAAAATAATTCTTATTTTAAAAATCAATTTTCGAGTCAAGAACCATTAAAAAACACTAAAAAATAAATTATTTTTTTAAATTTTCATTTTATTGATATTATTATTTATTTAATTTGTAATCTTTTGTTCAAAAAATCATAATTATTATTATTATTTATTAGAATAATAAAAAATAATTTTTGCATTAAATTATAATGATATACTTAATTTATAAATTTAAATGCAAATATTCTATTAAAATATTTTCTAAATATGCAAATGTCATATTCTAATTATTCAAAAATCTATTTAGAACGTGTCTGATATCATATTCATTGGATCATTCAATTAATAACAAAAAAAGAAATAGTTTCAACAAATATACAATACTTAAATTTAGAAAAAAAAAGGACAAATGTAATTTATGAACTTACATTTGCTACATACAACTTTAATATTTATCACTCATTTTTAATCATTATTAATCATTAAATAAATATTATATATTCTAAAATAAAATTTATTTGGAGCAGAAATATAGAAAATAAAAATTATGTATTTTTTTCCACACAAAATTTCATATGTGGAGATTTTTCCATATCACCACGAATCATGTATTTTGTTAACAGGAAAAAGTATTTTTAGCATGATGTCTGTCCGTCCATCCGCCCGTCTGTGTGTCCGTATAGCTTGAACGGCTCAACGGATTTTGATAAAATTTGGTATATTTACTAAATTCATCAACTTTCCGGACACCAGAAATAGTATTACCGATCGACGATAGAAAGGGAAGGGTTATTTTCACACCAAGGATATTTTTTTAGATATCTCCACGTTTACAAAGTATTAATTTTATATTCATTGTCGGAAATTTTTCACTTTAAAATATAGTAGTAATTAATAATTGAGTAATTAAACTAAAAATAAAAATAATAAATAGATAATATAATTTAGTCATTTTAATTCAAGTTTTAAAAAATTTTTTTATACTTTATATATATATATAGAATGGAGCTGAAATATATAAAATACAAAAGATGTATTTTTTTATATATATTTCTATTTCTCTCTATTTGAATAAAAACAAAAATATGTCTAAATATGGAAAAAATATGTTTCTAATAATTCTAATATATTTTTCTAACATTGTGACCAAATTATTTTTACTATCTCGCCAGAGATCACGAAAATTTTCGATGTTGAGATTTTGATGTTTTTATATGTTTTGAAGGTTCCTGAATCATTTTCACTAAGGTTGAGAAAAATGTCTGTGTGTGTGTGTGTATGTATGTAGACAAGATTACGTAAAAACGGTTTGACCTAGAATGATGAAATTTGGTGCATGGGCATTATTCAAAATTCATAGTTTTCTATCAACTTTTGAGAAATGTAGCTCAACCGGAAGAGGGTCATTACCTACAACGTTTTTATTTTTTTTCCTCTAAAGTGACCGTAAAAATAAAGATATATGTTTGATAATTTTTCACATGATTAATAATTGTATAAAACTGCTATATATAGAATTTCAGCTTGATTGAATCGCTGAAAGTACCAGAATTAATTTTTTAACACTGCAAATCTCACGCGCCAACACGTGCCATGGTGCCATTCATATAAAACCAAACATGCGCTGGTTTAATATTTATTATTTATAATTTATAATTAATTAAATTTAATTTAAATATAATATATTATGTTATTTAATCCAATTCAAATTGCGAGATAGTCGAGTGGAGACACTCCAGCTTATTTTATTTTAGTATTTAATAAAAAAATTGTCTAATATGAATTTATTAAATATAACATTTATTTATTCAATATAAAAATTAAGTCTTATTTATTCTATATATAATTTCTCTCTTTATATTCTAATGGGTAATCTATATGGTAATTACAGGAATATATATATATTATTTAAATATATGAATTTGTAAATTTGGGCAGACTGATCAAATAAATTAGATCCCGAATACTTTATTTTA